>QRFJ01001919.1:255884-323384 GCA_006176705.1 Cocos nucifera
TTGGTGCAGAAATCCGTCGCCGCCGGAGGTCGCCGAAATCGAGGCCGCTGGGCGCCGTCGGGGACCTGCAAAACGAAGTCCCGTCCGGAACCGGTGGGGTGGTGGCTCCGGCAGGACCCTCCGACGGTCAAGTTAGTTTCCGGCCAACAGTAATGGAGTGCTCGGAATGAGTTCCGGAGCTTAGAGATGTGGAGGAGAGCTTAGAGAGTCGAGAGTTCAGAGAGCTTAGCCTTAGTATGTCGGGAGGGGTCCTTTTATAGCGGAGCTTAGTTGATGGTGACGGCTGTGCCGTCTGGCAGAGAGTCGTCGGGCAGCATGGAGTTTGGTACGGAGAGGAAGGCGTCGTCTGGTAGATCGTGGGAGCCATACCGGCGAGTCGTGGGCCGCATGGAGTCCGGTACGGAGAAAGAAGGCGTCGTCCGGTAGATCGTGGGAGCCATACCGGCGAGCCGTGGGCCGCATGGAGTCGGTACGGAGAGGAAGGCGTCGTCGTAGTCGTGGGCCATACTGGCGAGGTCGGGCGCATGGAGTCCGGTACGGAGAGGAAGGCGTCGTCCGGTAGGATCGTGGGAGCCATACTGGCGAGTCGTGGGCCGCATGGAGTCCGGTACGGAGAGGAAGGCGAGGACAGGGGAAGCTGGGGGGGGAGTGGGGGAGTTCGTCTGGCTGAAGGGTCGGCCGTGCTGTAGAGTTCGGCCGCTGAGAGGCCCGAACCCGAAGAGCTCGACTGGCCAGTTGAAGGACTTCGGTTGCTAGTTGGTTCGGCCAGGGCTCGCTGAGGAGTTCGGTCCGAAGGACTGCCGAAGTCGGTCTGGGGTCGCTGCCTGGGTCGGTCCGAAGGAGTCGGCCGAAGTGAGAGTTTGGCCGTGGGAAGTCCGAAGGAGATCGCTGCATGGGCTCGCCTGGGGTCGGTCCGAAGGAGTTCGGCCGTGGGTCCGAAGGAGTTCGGCTGCATGGGCTCGCCTGGGGTCGGTCCGAAGGAGTTCGGCCGTGGGGCCCGAAGGAGTTCGGCTGCGGGAGAGTTCGACTGAAGGGAAAACCGGGAGGAGCTCGGATGGCCGAACGGGCGTCTGGGAGGAGTCCGTCTCCCGAAGAAGTCCAGCCGCTTGGAGTCCAAGGAGCTCGGCCGTCAGGAAGTTCGGCTGGCGGTGGGAGTTCGTCCTCTAGGCAGTTCGGCCCGGACCTTGGCGCAGGGGAGTTCGGCCTCTAGGCAGTTCGGCCCGGACCTTGGCGCGGGGGAGTTTGGCCTCTAGGCAGTTCGGCCGTGGTAGGGGCTCGGCCTGGCGCCTGGCGCTAAAGCTCTTCAGCGGCTACTGGTTACATTGGGCTGAGCGTCGGACCGCCGGGCTTCGGCAGGAGCGGGATTTATCCCCAACAGTAGCCCCCCCACTCCCGAGTTCAAAAATTGAAGGAAGGGAGTACCAAAACAGGCGACTGCCGAAGTCTTCTTCCAGGCTCCGCATTTGTTGCAGCTGAAGCTCGGGGGAGGTCTCATCTCCAGCCAATATTGACGCTGAAGTTGAAGCTGAGGCTTGGGGGAGGCCTCATCCCCAGTCGGTGTTTGGAGTTGAAGTGGGACTCGTTTCCAGCCAAAATTGGTGAAGCGACGTTGAGGCCGGAGTCAATGTCGCCCCCCGTGGTCAGGGTCGGAGTTGACATTGCCTTCATCAACCGAAGTCGATTCGGGGGAGACCTCCTCTTTTGCAGTCAAGGTTATGATCGCTTGGGGGAGATCCCGTCTCCCGCTGAAGCTGATACCGAAGTTGAAGCTGAGGTCTGAAGGAGACCTCGTCTTCTGCAGTGAAGCTTGCCGTAGACTCTGGGGCTCCGCCTTGGACCTTGCTCACGTTAGGACGAGGTTCTCCTCTTGTTCCTAACGGGCTGTGGGGGCACATGGGGACCGTCGTCCTCGCCTCTCCCCCCATCCCGTCCTTGGTGGACGGGGCCTTCGACTTTGCTCACGCTAGGACGAGGTTCTCCTCCTGTTCCTAGCCGGCTGTGGGGGCACATGAGGACCGTCGTCCTCGCTTCTCCCCCCATCCGTCCTTTGTGGATGGGGCCTTCGACTTTGCTCATGCTAGGATGAGGTTCTCCTCCTGTTCCTAGCCGACTGTGGGGGCACATGAGGACCGTCGTCCTCGCTTCTCCCCATCCCGTCCTTTGTGGACGGGGCCTTCGACTTTGCTCACGCTAGGACGAGGTTCTCCTTCTGTTCCTAGCCGGCTGTGGGGGCACATAAGGACCGTCGTCCTCGCTTCTCCCCCCATCCCGTCCTTGGTGGACGGGGCCTTTGACTTTGCTCGTGCTAGGACGAGGTTCTCCTCCTGTTCCTAGCCGGCTGTGGGGCACATGAGGACCGTCGTCCTCGCTTCTCCCCCCATCCGTCCTTTGTGATGGGGCCTTCGACTTTGCTCACGCTAGGACGAGGTTCTCCTCCTGTTCCTAGCCGGCTGTGGGGCACATGAGGACCGTCGTCCTCGCTTCTCCCCCCATCCCGTCCTTGGTGGACGGGGCCTTTGACTTTGCTCGTGCTACTGTTGGGGTTGCATTTTCTGGGATGGGAACGCATTCTCTCCGGCTCCGGAAGTCGTCTCTTGATCTCCAGCAGCACTTGAGCCTTCGGGGCGTTGAGGGGGGCGTAGCTGTTGAAAACGCCGCCGGAGGGGAGAACCTTGGCGCGGAGATGAACCTCGTCGCGGGGGAGAACCTCGGCGCCGGGGGGAACTTCGGCGCCGGAGGGGACTTCGGCGTCGGGGGGGACTTCGGTGTGCCCTTCCGTCGGTGGCTTCCCGCCCCCGAGCCTGAGGTGGAGTCCGGGCTCGCCCGCGACCAGGGGGAGTTCGGGAGCGCGGCCAAGCTTCGGTGCGCTTTCTTTCTTCGGCGGGCCTTCCCGCTCTGCCTACTCGTCGCTTGTCGCGAGCTTCATTATCCTTGGCCTCAAAAGCCTCCTCTGCCCGGGCATAGCTTTCGGCCCGAGCTAGCATGTCAGCAAAATCCCTGGGATATTTCTTTTCCAGGGAGAACAACAGGTCGTTCTTCTGAAGGCCGCCCTTGAGTGCGGCCATAGCAACTGATTGGTCCAGGTTTCGGACTTCCAGCGCGGCAGCGTTGAACCGGGTGACGTAAGCCCGGATGGGTTCCCCCTCTTTTTGCCTGATGGCCAACAAGGAATCCGAGCCTCTGCGCGGCCGTTTGCTGCTGACAAAGTGGGCCACGAATTGTTGACTCATTTGGTCAAACGATAGGATGGTGCCCGGCTTAAGCGCCGAGTACCAATTCCTGGCCGCTCCTTTGAGGGTAGAAGGGAAAGCCCGACACAAAATGGCATCAGGCGCGCCATGGAGCAACATCGTTGTCCTGAAGGCCTCCAAATGGTCGACCGGGTCGGTGGTCCCATCGTAGCTTTCAAAATGCGGGAGCTTGAAGTTCGGCGGTACCTGTTCCTGCATAATTTTCTGTGAGAAGGGAGGATCAGTGCAAATATCGTTACCGCGGGAGGAAGGAGTATGACGAAGTTCTTCTATGCGTCGTCCCATCTCCAAGAGCCTTTGATCCAGGAAGTCTTCGCGATCCTTAATCCCCAAGGTCTTCTCGCGGAATAGGTGTGAAGCCTCTCCCTGGGTTGAGCCGCGGTCCGAGCAGGGGCTCCTTGCCGGCTGCCCTTCTCTCCCGAGGGTCGGAGGTCGGGTAGCCCACATTGGTCGCTCCTGGACTGGGTTCCCGGGCTCCGGGGAACCCCGCGCCGGTCGAGTGGGCGCCGGACCTCGCGAATGCGTGGCCTGCACCGCCCGCACCGCCTCCGTAAGATCGCGGACCTGCTGGGCAAGTAGGTCGATCCGCTCCGCATCCACCGTGGGTACGGAGCGGGCCCGTGTCGCTGGGGCCGGAGTGGGAGCGGACGGACCCGAACGGGATCGGGCCGCGGAGGCTGCTGACCTCCGGGTCGAGGCTCTTCTGGGGGGCATTTTTCTTTCCAGAAAAGGAATACTGAAGAGGGAGAAGAGAGATCCGGAGCAGGGGAAGGAAATCGTCGCCGAGCACTCCTTTAAGAACAAGGGAACCTCGGAGGTTCAGTCCCTTCTTCCAGCGCCAATCTGTTGGTGCAGAAATCCGTCGCCGCCGGAGGTCGCCGCAATCGAGGCCGCTGGGCGCCGTCGGGGACCTGCAAAACGAAGTCCCGTCCGAAACCGGTGGGGTGGTGGCTCCGGCAGGACCCTCCGACGGTCAAGTTAGTTTCCGGCCAACAGTAATGGAGTGCTCGGAATGAGTTTCCGGAGCTTAGAGATGTGGAGGAGAGCTTAGAGAGTCGAGAGTTCAGAGAGCTTAGCCTTAGTATGTCGGGAGGGGTCCTTTTATAGCGGAGCTTAGTTGATGGTGACGACTGTGCCGTCTGGCAGAGAGTCGTCGGGCAGCATGGAGTTTGGTACGGAGAGGAAGGCGTCGTCCGGTAGATCGTGGGAGCCATACCGGCGAGTCGTGGGCCGCATGGAGTCCGGTACGGAGAAAGAAGGCGTCGTCCGGTAGATCGTGGGAGCCGTACCGGCGAGTCGTGGGCCGCATGGAGTCCGGTACGGAGAGGAAGGCGTCGTCCGATAGGTCGTGGGAGCCATACTGGCGAGTCATCGACCGCATGGAGTCCGGTACGGAGAGGAAGGCGTCGTCCGGTAGATCGTGGGAGCCGTACCGGCGAGTCGTGGGCCGCATGGAGTCCGGTACGGAGAGGAAAGCTGGGGGAGTTCGTCTGGCTGAAGGGTCGGCCATCTGTAGAGTTCGGCCGCGGGACGGTTGCCGAGGAGTTCGACTGCTGAGAGGCCCGAAGAAGCTCGGCTGGCCAGTTGAAGGACTTCGGTTGCTAGTTGGTTCGGCCAGGGCTCGCTGAGGAGTTCGGTCGCCTAGGGTCGGTCCGAAGGGGTTCGGCCACTTGGGCTCGCCTGAAGTCGGTCCGAAGGAGTTCGGCCGTGGGGTCCGAAGGAGTTCGGCTGCATGGGCTCGCCTGGGGTCGGTCCGAAGGAGTTCGGCCGTGGGAAGTCCGAAGGAGTTCGGCTGTGGGAAGTCCGAAGGAGTTCGGCTGCATGGGCTCGCCTGGGGTCGGTCCGAAGGAGTTCGGCCGTGGGGTCCGAAGGAGTTCGGCTGCATGGGCTCGCCTGGGGTCGGTCCGAAGGAGTTCGGCTGCATGGGCTCGCCTGGGGTCGGTCCGAAGGGGTTCGGCCACTTGGGCTCGCCTGAAGTCGGTCCGAAGGAGTTCGGCCGTGGGGTCCGAATGGGTTCGGGCTCGTAGGAGAGTTCGGCTGAAGGGAAAACCCGGGAGGAGCTCGGATGGCCGAACGGGCGTCTGGGAGGAGTCCGTCTCCCGAAGAAGTCCAGCCGCTTGGAGTCCAAGGAGCTCGGCCGTCAGGAAGTTCGGCTGGCGGTGGGAGTTCGTCCTCTAGGCAGTTTGGCCCGGACCTTGGCGCAGGGGAGTTCGGCCTCTAGGTAGTTCGGCCGTGTTAGGGGCTCGGCCTGGCGCCTAGCGCTGAAGCTCTTCAGCGGCTACTGGTTACATTGGGCTGAGCGTTGGGCCGGGCTTCGGCAGGAGCGGGATTTATCCCCAACAATATATATATAATAGATTTCATAAGTACTATAATATGATGACTAGACTTGATTATGGGTCATGTTTGGATCCAAAAAATATCAAATTTTATATAAAATTGACTTAAAATTTGATTAAAAATGAATAGAGTTTAGGCTTAAGTCCCAGACGATAATCAAGTCTAATGGTGACTCAGGGAACCATGGGAGCCGATCAGCCATGGAGAACATATGGCTAATGGAATATTGATGAAAACTTATGCCTTGGGTTGAGGAACGAAGATAGCCAACCTGATCGTATGGAGGAGAGGGTGATGTGACATAAAGGACTGATGGTCAATAATATTTATAATATTCTGCTGGTTTGATGGTTTGGCTAAGAAATGCTAAAGGTTGGTTTACCTATAAGCCTCACGTGGGGTGGTGGCTTTGCATTGTTGTATCCTGTGGATTTGGTCAACGTATTCTCTAAAGATGACTTGATGGAGAGTAGCAACCATCCTGGATTTATAACTTCAAATCAAGTAATTTCATCTTTGTATAATCCTAAATACATGAAATGAGAATGGCGACCATCCAGATAAGTACTTGAGGAGAGAGAGGGAGGAGCATGTTCATAAAAAGAAGATATATAGAAATTAAATCAAAATAAATAACGAATGTTTGAGTTTCTTAGGCTAAGGGGGAAAGTAAAAAGGAAAGATGCATAGAAATATGAAAAGCAGAGTTCAATTATTTATATCAAGTAGCGGATCGTGTGGGTGCAAGTTTAAGATATTCATCAACTTATACGAAGATACAAAATTCATAGCCATCCCCTTGCAAATTAACGACAATAAACTCTAAATTCTAATGACTATAAATATGAATCAAATTCCCAAGAAAAATCTTAGTACAAATGTGTCTTTTTTTTTTTTTTGGGGTGCAAGCTACGACAACTATCTGTGATCTTTACGTGCAGATGCTATCTCGCTTTGCTCCCACGTGCTATGCACACGAGAAGAAGCATGGAATGTTGCCCTCCCATCCAATTTAATAATTTTATAATATTTAATATAGTTTGATAAATATCTCTTATATTAAGTATTGAATTTATTATGGTTCTCTTTAAAAAGTTGAGTTTATTCATCAAACGGATGATGTACACACGTGGAGTTGATCTTCCTACCGACGGGCTCGCGTTTTTATAGTGCAGAGAAGCGGTGCATCTCTTCACGTCGAGTGGAGAGAGAGAGAGATGGGAAAGAAGGCCATGGCTCCGGCGGCGGTGGCGGCGCTGCTGCTCGTTTTGGGGATCGCCGGAGTCGTGTCGGACGCCTCCGACCACCGCTACAAGCCTGAGGATCCGGTCCCCCTCTACGCCAACAAGGTTGGCCCCTTCCAAAACCCTAGGTGAGCCGCTGCTCACTTTTCTCCTCTTTTCTTCGATCATTTCGGCCATAAAGGCGTCGGATCTCTTCCTTTTTCATGCCGATTTGAGAGATTTCGAGGGTTTAAATACCTCCGTTCTCCAAGAATTGGTGCTGGTTTGAATTTTATGGAGTATGGAGAGTGACATTTCTTGAAATCTTTATCGTTTTTAAGTTATAGTGTTCTTTTTTTTTATTGGAGATTAGAGATCTATAAATGCTGTGAAGTTTGCGGTATAATGATTATATTATTTCAAATCAAGCGTTCTTTGTACCAGATCTGCGAAAAAAATGCGAAGCTTTTGGGGATTTGATTCTTGATTTCTAGGTGCAGTGCTGATGATCGGGCCTTACGTGGATATCTTGGTCCCTAATTATAGGTTTATAATTTTCTTGGTCTGATCTGATGTTTTGGGCAGTTTTGATAAGACTAAATTCGTCGCTACTACATTGCTATACTTTATTTTTTCTTGTTTCCATTTCAAGTTGAAGTGAGAAATTCGATGATAAGGGAACTACCGATTTTGATTATATGTTATCAAATAGAATTCCAAATTCGTAGAAATGGAGAGAACCAGAATCTTGAAAGAAGAAAACAAACTAACAAACTACTCTAAATTTTAATAGATTTAAAAATGATGGAATGGTCTTATGACATATTGAAGATTTTATTTTGTCGAGCTGATTCGGGATTTAAAAGTTCTGGAAATTTGCGATTCTTTTTATCAATAAGGCTTAATCACTGGATCATATGTTGTTCATTTTTCAGTATCATTGCTTACATTGCCCTGATAACATTTGTTTATGTTCTCCAGCGAGACCTATCGGTACTTTGATCTCCCCTTCTGCACCCCAGGTTAGTTTCTGGTTCAAGGTCGCAGACACCCTTTCAATCATGTTCTTTTATGTATATATCTTTACCTTGATTCGTACATAAACATTGAGAACAGAGCACGTGACTGAGAAAAAAGAAGATCTTGGTGAAGTTTTGAATGGGGACCGCCTGGTTGTTGCGCCATACAAGCTTGATTTTCGTGTGGATCAAGATTCCCAAGTGGTCTGCAAGAAACAGCTCACAAAAGAAGATGTAGCCAAGTTCAGGAATGCAGTCATCAAGGATTACTATTTTCAGATGTATTATGATGACCTCCCTATTTGGGGATCCATTGGGAAGGTTGACAAGGAAGGAAAGGACCCAAGTGATTACAAGTACTTCCTTTACAAGCATATTCACTTTGATATTCTCTACAACAATGACCGTGTGATCGAGATTAATGTCCATACGGATCCCAATGCACTGGTGGATGTCACGGAGGATAGGGATATTGAAGTAGAGTTTCTATATTCTGTGAAGTGGAAAGAGACAACCACACCCTTCAGCAAGAGAATGGATAAGTACTCACAGTCCTCTTCGCTGCCACACCACTTGGAGATACATTGGTTCTCGATAATAAATTCGTGTGTCACGGTTCTTCTTTTGACTGGCTTTCTTGCCACAATTCTGATGCGAGTGCTGAAGAATGATTTTGTCAAGTAAGAAGTCTTTTAAATCCTTGCTTATTTAGTTGAATTTTTCTCTGCTTTTGCAGGAGTGGTTAATGTAGTGAATTTGGTCAAGAACATGTTTCATAATTTTTTTGCTCATGATTAAGTCTCATATTGTTGGGAAAGACGCCGACTTTGCTTAATACAAGGACTTAAGTCTTGGTGGGATGTTTTGTAGGACACGAGGATGGGGTACCATATTGAATGTTGGGACATGACCGTCCCGCCATTGTCCCGATCAGCATGTCTTGGATATTCCCCATCCTAAGTGTTGGGACGGGGTGAGATGGCAGCTCGTCCCATTCCTAGGGAAAAGTAGAATAGCCCTATTCCATGAGATTTAAAACCTTGGCTTGATAAATATGGTCATAAAATGATATGTAAACATCAAAGTCAAAAAAGAAAATAGGATGTGCCAAACTAGATTTTATTATGCACCAGATTTAATTGCATATAAGAAAATCGTAGTGATCATGTCTTAAAGTTATTGAATAAAATGCATTAAAGCTTGAAAATCAGTATAGACAATTGGCAAGTCCAAATCATATTTTATAATGTAAAGCTTGTAACCATGTATAGTAAATTGTTGTAATCATTTTTCTAATTAATTAGTGGCAGACTTACCACTGCACATACAATTCCTTAGAGTGCATTAACTGTTACCTTTTCAAGCCACACAATGAGGATAGTGTGCAATGGTATCAGTAAATTATGAAATTTGTGTTCAAGCTTGAATGTGTAGGCATGTTCGATTAATAGAAGCTGAGTAGTAGATCATGAGGGTCATGAGCCTTCTGGTTCCTCAAATTCCCATAAAATA
This sequence comes from Cocos nucifera, assembly GCA_006176705.1. NCBI lineage: Eukaryota > Viridiplantae > Streptophyta > Magnoliopsida > Arecales > Arecaceae > Cocos > Cocos nucifera. The sequence goes on from QRFJ01001919.1 coordinate 265,230, forward strand.
AACCAACTTTTTAAGCATGGTGTCGGTGTGACATTCATAGAACTAGAAGTTTCAACCCCCAGTTGTTTTATGTACAGTCAAATATTCTTTCTATGTCGATGGTCTAATTCTGATATTTCCCACATATCTTTATTATTGATCATTAGAGACTGAAACAACTTGCAAAAATAGTGTCAGCTTCATTCTTATCTACTTGGATTTTTTTGAAACCCGAAGTGTGATCCCTAATTTGCCTACAAGTCACACTCAGAACTCCTGCAGCCACTTTTGTCAGCTGTGCAGTTCAAGAACTATAGATAAAAAGATTTAGACATCCCGGTGTCTATTTACATGTACTAGTTTGTGGTGTTATCTGGATATATCCTGGATCAGATGTTATGGGATCTGACATGTTTGAATATGGGTGGTGAGGAATTGGCAGGAACCTAGGCCAATGACCTTATTTTAAGCAGTGGATAAGGCAGATACTTGCATACGTCATCAGACAAATTGGTATACTGAAACTTTTATATTTCTAATGTCTCAAAAATTCCTTGACTTTCAGATACGGATTTTCGGTTGATTTTTCAAAGCCGAGAACAATATTTGAACAATTTTATTCTGACGTTACTGTATGCTGCTAATGTATGTTACCTGGTCTGTTCCATGATGCTTAAATATGGGTATGGGTAAGGCACTTGGGTTTGGATTCTCAAGAACTAATTCTAAGTTAGTATGTAAAGAACACTTGAGCATGCAGGAAAAAATGGTACAGCATGTAGTATAACATTTAGTATAGGGGCTTTTCTGTATCGGTTGATTGACTTTCTGTTATCATGTTTTATGTATGCAAAGTCTATGTTTATGCTTCTGGGACTGACAAATTATGCTTTCTTTGTGTTTTCATTTTGAAGGTATGCTCAAGATGAGGAGTCAGCTGATGACCAAGAAGAGACTGGGTGGAAGTATATCCATGGGGATGTCTTTAGGTTCCCAAAGAACAAGTCACTTTTTGCTGCTTGTCTTGGTTCTGGCACTCAGTTATTTGCTCTGTAAGTTAAAATTTTGATTGCTCAGTAGGCATAATTGTGATTATAAACCTTTTGCCTTTTTAGCTTCTATATTTTCGAGCACTAATATTAGTTCTTGTGGGTTAACCAGCATTTTAAGATGTTGAAACCTTACTAAGGTTGTAAACTGTGCACTTTTATTTATCTTACACCTACCTTCTTGACCTTCATTGCAGCACCGTTTTTATTTTTATTCTTGCACTGGTTGGGGTATTCTACCCCTACAATCGTGGAGCTCTTTTTACTGCACTGGTGGTCATCTATGCACTTACTTCAGGCGTTGCTGGTTACACTGCTTCCTCTTTCTATTTTCAGCTTGAAGGGACAAACTGGGTGCGGCTATATCTTTGCACTAATACCAATCTTTTTCTTCATGTACATTTGCAATATTTCATACATGTGCTTATGTGTAAAAATAAGACATTGTTACATGCATGCATATCCATTCACAAACACAAAACCCACACAATTGGTGTATTTATGATATTTAAGTTACTCCATGTTTTTTTATATTTTTTTTATGTTTTTCTGTTGGCAGGTGAGGAATTTGCTTTTGACAGGATGCCTGTTCTGTGGGCCTCTCTTCCTGATGTTTTGCTTCCTGAATACTGTTGCCATTGTTTATAGTGCTACTGCAGCATTACCATTTGGCACTATTGTTGTTATTGCTCTCATATGGACACTGGTGACTGCTCCTTTGCTTGTTTTGGGTGGAATTGCTGGTAAAAACGGCAAGACAGAGTTCCAAGCTCTTTGTCGTACCACCAAGTATCCTAGAGAGATTCCACCATTGCCATGGTATCGAGGAACTATCCCACAGATGGCAATGACTGGCTTTCTGCCTTTCAGTGCCATCTATATTGAGCTTTACTATATATTTGCCAGTGTGTGGGGCCACAGGATTTACACCATATATAGCATTCTCTTTATAGTGTTCATCATTCTCCTTGTTGTCACTGCTTTCATTACCGTAGCTTTGACCTACTTTCAGCTGGCTGCTGAAGATCATGAATGGTGGTGGAGGTAAGCCAGATGTTTTATCCCTGCTTCATTAACAAAACCACCTATAACCTGCCTTTTGCTACTTCAGATGTCTTTGCTTTCCCCTGAGGCTTTTTCTCTGTGAATTTTGGTGGGGACTGAGGATCCTCTCATGCCTGCTACAGATCTTGTGTTTTTTTAAATTTCTGCTTATGTTCCTTGCGTTCTGATTAGTTATGTAAAACTGCCGTTATGTTTGTTTTTTACACGATCAAAAATAAATTTGGGACTTGAGTTTGTTTCTAATTCGAATTTATTTTTGCTGCCAAAGTTGTGGCATATGTAATTTAATGTAGGCTAGCGTATGATTTCTATCCCCCAGTTTGCTGTCCAATGCATATCCACAACTGCTATACTACTTTATGCTACTTTTCTGATGACATTTAGATTAATAACTTGTCTTAATACAAATCCTCATTTGCTACTTGTTTGATGGTGCAGTGATTGTTAAGCTATTTAACCATAACCATAATCATTGAGCTTTTGGTGCCAGCTTTATGGATCCCATTTGCTGCTCGTCCCTCTCAAATTTCTCAATTTTTTCTGCCTCTTTATGAGTTTCACAAGTTGGGTCTGCAGTAAACAATTTCTGAAAATAACATTTACATCTTTCTTTACTTGTTCCCATCTTTCACATAAATCTATTTTGTTCACTCTAATTAACTTGGTCAATATCTCAAGATTTACTCCCCTTTATATTGGCTAATTTATAGATTTATTCTCATCCTTATCTCTAACATTCACTCTTATTTTTTCTTTTTCATGAATGTAAGCATCACACTCATGTATGTTTTGCTCTATGATGCTTTCATGCTGTTTAAAATTCTCTTTTGTTTCATTCTTTTTTTTGAGCAATAAAAGCTCAGCATTTACTGCATTATCTAGTGTACTATGAATTTGTTGTTCTGCTTCATCCTATATTCAAACAGTAGGGTGCAATATTAGAGTTCATTTGGGCTCATCAGGTTAGAGAACCACCACCCAAGAAAGCATTGAAATCATATGCAGGTTACACTCATGTTTGTTGCACATACTTTTGACTTCTGGCCATGGAACATTGAAATTTTATTTCATGCAAGCAATAGATGTAAGTTCAGAATACTGAGTGCTGGCTTAAGATATGGTCATAGAATTGGTATCGCTGGTTTAACTATTGTTTGTCACAAGATTTGCGGACTCGGTATCGGAGCCTGTGCCGGCGGGTTGGCGGTACGGATCAGCACGAGTCCGTACTGGACTGGACCAGCACGAACCGGCATAGGGAGGAAAAGAGAGAAAAAGAGAGACATAAAGAGGGGGGGGGAGATCGGAGATGACGGAGAGGAAGTGGTCGGAGAGGCCGCTGGATGGTGTTTGGCTGGCTGCTGTGGCCGCTCGACGGCACAGTCCGCGTAGGCGGTGCCGCGGGTGTGAAACATGGGCATCGCCCCTGTTTCATGGTTTTTTTAAAAAAAATCCGAAAAAAAGTGAAGCCGGCAAACCTATTGCTAGTTTCACTATTTTAGCCCTTTTTTTTTTAAATTTTTTTAATGAAGCCAGCAAATGGTTTGCTGGCTTTAGTATTTTAGACTTTTTTTTTAAAAAAAATTCAAAAAGTAAAGTCGGTAGTGGGTTTGCTGTCTTTACTATTCATCGGGCTTTTAAAAAAACTTGATGAAGGAACAAGAGCGGTCACCCCTGTTTTGCGGCCGTGGCTCTGCCAGTGGGGTCTCCGCCACTTGGTGGCCATGGCGGCCACCTAGCAACCTCCGATGTCCCCTCCATCGACCGTGCGTGCCTTTGGTACACACTCCCTCTCTATCTCTATCTTTCTTGCTTTTAATCGAGCCCTATCGGGCGTCACAGGGCCGTTGTGGCTTCCGTAGCCCTCCGGCGGCCACAGCGGGCCACCGTCGGCCTCTGACGGCATCACTCTTTCTCTCCCTCTTCTCCTCTATCTCTCTTTGCCTTTGTTTTCCTTTCTTTTTTACTCGGCACTGGCGTGTGCCGTTTTCACTGCCGGAGCCATCCTGGTTCCCCACCGGTCCGGTTCGGCACGCCTTGAATCCTCCGGTTTGGGACGGTTCTGAGAACACCGGTTTGTTATATCAGTTAGAATATGTAATTTCAAATGCCCCATACTACAACTCGGGCTGTGTGCCTATGCATGTGCATTGCCCTCTCTTTACCGCCCAACATTCAAAAGGATTTACTTTCTCAGTTAAGTTTAGAAATGCCACCACTTGGTCTTACTTTTGTTTCATGTATATCACCCCCAAAACAGAATTATTTCACTTCTTTAGATCATTAAATATTAACTTGTTTTAGATAAATATGTAGATGCTCATGTCGAAAGCTAGGTAAGGAACGAGGCATTCATGATTCATATATTCCAGTGGCTTCAGATGCTTGACTTCATGCCAGTTATTCCTCTCATTCTGTTGTTAATGGAACAGTTTGATATTAGCAATGGCTTCTAATTGTCGCCTTCCATCCTTTATCTCTCGTCCCATATCTTTGTTATTGCAGGCATAGAGCATTTGTTTACTTGTCTATTTGATGTCATATCATTTATGGTTGCAATTTCTTTAAATTTTTTTATTATTGGTCGCTCCTGACTATATACAAACATACCTTCTCATTTATTTTGTTTTGTCTACCAAAACTTTGTACACAAAAGGGCATACATTTCTTACTAAAAATGTGTAAACTATATTGATATTTTGCTTGCTTAACCCATTACGAGACTTTCCTAAGCTTCACAGACATTAGACGGTACTTCAAAAATTTTGTTGTTGCTTGATGAGATTCATTAACTTTGCCAGTTTATGCTTGGTGCCCTGTTGAGATTCTTAATGTTGCATCTGAAGTGATTGTAATTCTTTTTGCTTCCGCCGTCTATTGTTGATTTGTGATTTCTCAAGGTACCCTAATTAGAAAAGTTCTATTTGATATGGGTTTTTGCATTAGCATGCTGTATGTTTTCATTTTAATTCTGGTGTTTCATATGCATATAATACATTTTTATGATTAGTATTTGAACAACAACATCTCTGCAAACATTTGCAAGTGGTCTTTCACCAGAAGCATTTGATTGCATTTCTCAAGATTCAGCCCACAGACATGGTTGTCTGGGTTAGCAACTGTTCTTTTATATTAGCATCCTCTTTTATCAAAATATGTAATGTGAGGCTCATGTTTTTTAGCCGCTTGCTTGTTTGTTTAAAGAAAGCACGTGACCTAGTGATTAGACCCACAAGGACATCCTGGCAGGAAGTCTTAAATACTTTGTTAATTTCTATTTTTTTTTTTTGGTCCATTTGTCTCCCTCATGTATGTGTGAATGTAGAAAGTAGATTCAGTCCTGCATGTTATTTACAGAAGGACTGAGCTTGTTCCATATCCACGATCAACTTTGTATCATAAAATTGATCAAAAACATGATTCAGAAGAGTGTCAAGCTAAAGCAGGGAGGCATTAAGTAGACATTCAGTTATTTTGGACGCAAGTACAAGCTTGCCATAGGGCTGATCTTTCGCCAAATGGCTTATCCTAAAACACCCCATTTTTATCTGTTTTTGGGGTACAAAAACGCTTATCTTTTTCAAATATCAAGAAATATACCTGCTATACATACTTTCTACATGATGCTCCGTAGATAATGATGATGTGTTTTCACTTGTTCTGATGCAGGTCATTCGTTTGTGGAGGATCAACTGGCTTGTTTATTTACGGATACTGCTTGTACTACTACTATGCTCGCTCAGATATGTCGGGTTTCATGCAAACTTCTTTCTTCTTTGGGTATATGGCGTGCATCTGCTATGGTTTCTTCTTAATGCTTGGGATGGTGGGCTTCCGTGCTGCCTTGCTGTTTGTCCGTCACATATACCGGTCCATCAAGTGCGAGTAGCCAGTTCCAGATTGAGATCAGATACATGCATCTCTTTTTGATTACGTAAGCTTTGCTTATAGAGAAAGAAAGGCATATCTGATGCGTTAGAGGCTGAATTTACATGCAGATTGGAAGCAGCAGCAGCAGCAGTTTTTAGTAGGATCATTTTTTAGGTACTTGAGGCTGTGAATCATTAATTTTGGTGGGATAGCCCTTTGATCGGTTCTTTTTCCTGCTTCCTTTCCTCTCGTATCTTGCCGGAAAGTTTGTATCAATACCTGAACGTTTCCTGAAAAAGATTCCTTCTAATACCTGGATCGATGTAGCGGTTGTAGTTTTCCATACATGTGATGAACTTATGTTTGCATGGATTGTTGTTCTGTTTGATGTACCAACTGCTCGTTACATTTGAAAGCTACACGATGAGAATCTTATAAATGGGCCTGTCAATTTAGACACCAGTCTGAGTTAAACAAGGATATTTCTCTTTCTGCTTTAGTAAAAATAGGGTTGCCAAAATGATGAAAATGAGATGAAATGGAATTGAATAATCTCTGATCCCTAAAGGATGCATTATGTCAATAAAAAGTTTGTTTCTCGCTGCTATAAGATCTGATAGATATCTGTGGTAAGCATTGAAGAAATTTTGTGGGTCGAAAGGATGAAGTGTTTACTCCAAGTCTAAGTTGGGGAAATCTGCATTTGGTTTGTACCTTATGGTTGTTTTTCACTGTTTACGCCCTCTAAACTGATATATTTCATTCATGAAAAGAAAATGCTAAATCTCTCCTTGCCAAAGAAAAAAGAGAAAAAAGGACTCTCCTCTTACCCAAAAAAATAAAAACAGTTGTCTGGCAATATAAATGTAGAGGTTCATAGGATGAACAATATTTTGATTTATTATGCTTATATTTTTGGATGTTGGTGCGGGATGTGCAACAAGTGCCGATACTTGCCCAGAACCTTTTTTTCCCCACCATCCAATCCAATTGTATTCCCCGCCAAACTTCTCACCGCATGCCTCCATTTGGAACGCGGGAATACATCATAACGGTCACTGCTTTATTCCTAAAAATTCCCAGCGCATCTTTGATCATCACAACTAATACTTTTTATTAATTCCACAGTTAAGATGGCGGCAAAAATTTAATCTTGATAAATATCATAAAAAAATTGATCTACCTTTTCATTGATCAATTTACTCATATTCTCATATTTTTCAAGATGAAAAATTATTTTTCTTTAGATAGCATTTATCCATGAAATAAAAAAAAAATCTTATCTATCTAGGAGATGACTAAATCATTTTTTCATCAGTCAGAAAAATAATTCTTTTAATTCATTCCTACTATACCCTTAACCATATAATATAATTATTGGAAATAAATCCCGCTCCTGCCGAAGTCGGACTCGACGCGCAGCATAATGCGAACAGTGGCCACAGAAGAGCTTCAGCGCACTGGCCTAGCGGCCGAAATCCCCAGCGTTCAGGCTCCGGGCCGAACTGCCCAACGGCCGAACTCCCCAGCATCCAGGCTCCGGGCCGAACTCCCACTGCAGGCCGAACTTCCTGGCGGCCGAGCTCCTTGGACTCCAAGTGGCAGAATTTCTTCAGGAGACGGGCTCCTCCCAGACGCCCGTTCGGCCATTCGAGCTCCTACGAACCTCTCTGCGGCCGAGCTCCTCCTGGGTTTCTCCTTCAGCCGAACTTTCCTACAAGTCCAAACTCCTCTGGACGAACTGTCGCCTGCAACAAGACCGGACGACGCCTTACTTTCCGTACCGGACTCCATGCGGCCCACGACGTGCCAGTATGGCTCCCACGATCCACTGGACGGCGCCATCCTCTCCGTATCGGACTCCATGCGGCCCACGGTGTGCCAGTATGGCTCCCATGATCCACCAGACGGCGCCATCCTCTCCGTGCCAAGCTCCATACTGCCCCAACGACTCTCTGCCAGACGCCATGGCCGTCATCATCAACTAAGCTCCGCTATAAAAAGGACCCCTCCCGACACGCTAAGGCTAAGCTCTCTGAACTCTCTTATCTCTGAGCTCTCCCCCTCATCTCTAAGCTCTCCCCCTCATCTCTAAGCTCCGGAACTCATTCCGAGCACTCCATTCCTGTTGGCCGAAAACTGACTTGACCGTCGGAGGGTCTTGCCGGAGCCAACCCCCCACCGGCTCCGGACGGGACTTCGTTTTGCAGGTCCCCAGCGGCGACCTCAGCGGCCTCGACCCCGGCTACCTCCGGCGACGACGAGTTTTTGCACCAACAGATTGGCGCTAGAAGGAGGGCTCGAACCTCCGAGGTTTCCTTGTTCTTAAAGGAGTGCTCGGCGACTCTTCTCTTTCCTATCCGAAGATCTCCCTTTTCTCTCTCGAAAGAAAATGCCCCCCAGGAGAGTCTCGACCCGACGATCGGCGGCTTCCGCAGCCCGATCCAGTTCGGGTCCGTCTGCTCCCGCTTTGGCCCTGGCTATCCGAGCTCACTCCGTAGCCGCGGTGGACGCGGAGCAGTTCAGCCTGCTCGCCCAGTAGGTCCGTGATCTTACGGAGGCAGTACGGGCGATGCAGGCCTTGCATCCGCGGGACTTGGTATCAGCTCGACCGGCGCGGGATTCCCCGGAGTCCCGGGGTCCGGCCCAGGGGCGGCCAACATGGACTACCCGACCTTCAGTCCCCGGAAGGGGAAAGCAGCCGGGGGAGAGCCCCCGCTCGGACCACAGCTCGACCCAGGGAGAAGCTTTGCGCCCATTCTGCGAGAAGACTTTGGAGATCAAGGATCGCGAGGACCTCCTGGATCAAAGGCTCTTAGAAATGAGCCGATGCATAGAAGAACTTCGTCATACTCCCTCCTCCCGCGGTAACGATATTTGCACTGACCCTCCTTTCTCGCAGAAAATCATGCAGGAACAGGTCCCGCCGAACTTCAAGCTCCCGCACTTAGAGAGCTATGATGGAACCACCGATCCGGTCGACCATTTGGAAGCCTTCAGGACGACGATGTTGCTCCATGGTGCGCCAGACGCCATCTTGTGCCGGGCTTTCCCCTCCACCCTCAAGGGAGTAGCCAGGAATTGGTACTCGACGCTTAAGCCGAGCACCATCCAATCGTTTGACCAAATGAGTCAGCAGTTCGTGGCCCATTTCGTCAGTAGCAGGCGGCCGCGCCGAGGCTCGGATTCCTTGATGGCCATCAGGCAGAAGGAGGGCCCGAACCTCCATTCCTGTTGGTGCAAAAACTCATCGTCGCCAGAGGTAGCCAGGGTCGAGGACGCTGAGATCGCCGCCGGGGACCTGCAAAATAAAGTCCCGTCCGGAGCCGATGGGGGGTTGGCTCCGGCAAGACCCTCCGACGGTCAAGTCAGTTTTCGGCCAACAGGAATGGAGTGCTCGGAATGAGTTCCGGAGCTTAGAGATGAGGGGGAGAGCTTAGAGATGAGGGGGAGAGCTCAGAGATAAGAGAGTTCAGAGAGCTTAGCCTTAGCGTGTCAGGAGGGGTCCTTTTTATAGCGGAGCTTAGTTGATGATGACGGCCATGGCGTTTGGCAGAGAGTCGTTGGGGCAGTATGGAGCTTGGCACGGAGAGGATGGCGCCGTCTGGTGGATCGTGGGAGCCATACTGGCACATCGTAGGCCTCATGGAGTCCGGTACGGAGAGGATGGCGCCGTCCGATGGATCGTGGGAGCCATACTGGCACGTCGTGGGCCGCATGGAGTTCGGTACGGAAAGTAAGGCGTCATCCGGTCTTGCTGCAGGCTACAGTTCGTCTAGAGAAGTTTGGACTTGTAGGAAAGTTTGGCTGAAGGAGAAACCCAGGAGGAGCTCGGTCGCAGAGAGGTTCGTAGGAGCTCGGATGGCCGAACGGGCGTCTGGGAGGAGCCCGTCTCCTGAAGAAATCCTGCCGCTTGGAGTCCAAGGAGCTCGGCCGCCAGGAAGTTCGGCCTGCGGTGGGAGTTCGGCCCGGAGCCTGGACGCTGGGGAGTTCGGCCGCTAGGCAGTTCGGCCCGGAGCCTGGACGCTGGGGAGTTCGGCCGCTAGGCCAGTGCGCTGAAGCTCTTCTGTGGCCACTGTTCGCATTATGCTGAGCGTCGGGTCCGGCTTCGGTAGGAGCGGGATTTATCCCCAATAGTAGCCCCCCTACTCCCGAGTTCGAAATTTGAGGGAAGGGAGTACCAAAACAGGCAACTGCCAAAGTCCTTTTTCGGGCCCTGCGCTTGTCGCAGCTGAAGCTCGGGGAGGTCTCATCTCCAGCCAGCGTTGACGTTGAAGTTGAAGCTGAGGCTTGGGGGAGACCTCACCTCCAGCGGGACTCATTTCCAGTCGAAGTTGATGAAGCCGAAGTGAATCCCGCCTTCTGTGGTCGGGGTCGGAGTTGGGCTCCTCGGGGGCGACATTGTCTCTATCAGCCGAAGTTGACTCGGGGGAGACCTTCTCTCCCGCAGCCGAGGTTATCGCAGTCGCTTAGGGGAGATCTTACCTTTTGCTACCGAAGTTGGCCCAGTCCCTCGGGGGAGATCTGATCTATAGCCGAAGTCGTCCACGATCGCTCGGGAGAGATCTTATCTCTGATCGAGGTCGATGGAGATTTTCTTTCCTGTGGACTTCGGAGTTTGGACTCAAACTTTGCTCGCGTTAGGACGGGGTTCTCCTTTTGTTCCTGATGGGCTGTGGGGGCACATTTGGACCGTCGTCCGTCTCCCCCCATCTCGCCTCAGGTGGACGAGGCCTTCGACTTTGCTCACGTTAGGACGAGGTTCTCCTCCTGTTCCTAACCGACCGTGGGGGCGCATGGGGACCGTCGTCCTCGCCTCTCCCCCCATCCCGTCCTTTGTGAACGGGGCCTTCGACTTTGCTCATGTTAGGACGAGGTTCTCCTCCTGTTCCTAATCGGCTGTGGAGGCACATGGGGACCGTCGTCCCCGCCTCTCCCCCCATCCCGTCCTTTATGAACGGGGCCTTCGACTTTGCTCATGTTAGGACGAGGTTCTCCTCCTGTTCCTAACTGGTTGTGGGGGCACATGGGGACCGTCGTCCCTGCCTCTCCCCCCATCTCGTCCTTTGTGAATAGGGTCTTTGGCTTCGGTAGGGCCTTATTTCACCCGACCGATGTTGACACGGGGGGAGACCTCATCTCCTACAGCCAAGGTTTAGACCGTCGTCCGTGCTTCTTGTTGGCTTTGATAGTGAGGGATGATGAATCGCCGATGTAGTGATGGGCTGGACGTCCGCGACGACCTCACCGAGGAGCGGGGCGAGCCCGTGGAAGACCTCGTCTCCGTGCCCTTGCATGACGGAAACCCGGGGCACGTGGTGCAGGTCGGCTCCGGCTTGGCGGTCGAGGTTAGGGAGCAGCTCGTCGCTTTTCTCAGAAGAAATGCGGACATCTTCGCATGGACCCCAGCGGATGTACCGGGGATCGACGCCGAGATCATGGAACATCGGCTGGCCGTCGATCCGAAGCACCGGCCTATCAGAGAAAAGCTGCGCCACCACGCCCCGGAGAGGCAGAGGGCGATCGCCGAAGAAGTGGACAAGCTCCTCAAAGCCCGACTCGTTCGGGAGGTCAACTATCCGACGTGGGTCTCGAACGTGGTTCTCGTCAAGAAGGCGAACAACAAGTGGAGGATGTGCATCGACTTCAAGAAGCTGAACAAGGCCTGTCCGAAGGATAGCTACCCCCTGCCCAGGATCGACCAACTGGTGGATGCAACCTCGGGCCATGAGCTCCTCACCTTCATGGATGCCTTTTCCGGGTCATGCCTTTCGAACTCAAGAATGCAGGGGCGACATACCAGCGCTTGGTCAACAAGGTCTTCAAGGGACAGATCGGCCGCAACATGGAGGTGTACGTGGACGACATGCTCGTCAAAAGCCGAGCTTCAACAGACCACTTGGCCGACCTTGAAGAGACCTTCGGTACGCTCAGGAGGCACAAGATGAAGCTGAACCCGATTAAATGCGCCTTCGGCGTGACCTCCAGAAAATTTCTCAAATTTATGATGTCAAAACGCGGAATCGAGGCAAACCCTGAGAAAATCCGAGCTATTCATAAAATGGCTGCTCCGAAGACAATCAAGGAAGTTCAGCGCCTGGCCGGAAGGGTGGCGTCCCTAAGTCGCTTCGTCTCAAGGTCGGCCGAGCGGTGCATGCCCTTCTTCCGAGTTCTCCGGCGATCGAAGGACTTCTGCTGGACGATGGAGTGCGAACAAGCATTTGAAGAGCTTAAAAGCTACCTCGGATCGCCCCCGCTGCTGGCAAGGCCCAAACCCAGGGAGGAATTATTTCTATACCTTGCTGTCTCCCGTGGAGCCCTAGCGGCGGTGTTGGTCAGGGAAGAAGCGAAGGCACAACGACCGGTTTACTACGTGAACCGAACCCTGAGGGATGCGGAGATCAGATACTCCAGGTTGGAAAAGTTAACCTACTATCTCCTAATTGCTGCCAGAAGGCTCCGACCTTATTTCTAGGAGCACACCGTAACGATCCTCACAGACCAACTAATAAGAGCGGTCCTCCACCGAGCGGACGCTTTCGAAAGAATCGCAAAATGGACAATCGAGCTCACAGAGTTCGACATCAACTACCGGCCCAGGCCATCGATCAAAGCCCAGATACTGACGGACTTTGTGCTAGAATGCACCATTCCAGTCGAAACCAAGCTTGGATCGAGCGATACCTACGTCGGTGTAGGATCGAGCTATGACGAAGCCGAGCTTTGGCAGCCGAGCCTCCCCGAAGAAAGGGCCGACCTTCCCGAAAGCTTCTGGGTTCTGCACGTAGATGGCTCATCCAACTCCGCCGGAGCGGGCGCGGGGCTGGTCTTGGTCAGCCCCGAGGGGATTGTCACCGAGTACGCGTTGCGCTTCGAGTTTCCCACGACCAACAATGAGGCCGAATATGAAGCGCTGATCGCCAGATTGCGGATAGCAAGGGAACTGAAGGTAGATCAGCTCCAGGTCTACAGCGATTCTCAGTTGATGGTCAGTCAGGTTGGTGGCGACTACGAGGCACGGGAGGAAAACATGGTGAGGTATCTTGGGAAGGTGAAGAATTTGATTCCAGCCTTCGATAGCTTCGGCATTCGGCACGTCCCGAGGACGAAAAATGCAAGAGCCGACCTTCTCTCTAAGTTGGCCACTTTCGCCCCGGCCGAACTATCCAAAGAAGTATTTTTGGAAACTCTGAAGTGCCCGACCATGGAAGAATCTCAGGCCATCCTACGGACGGACTTCGAGCCCAGCTGGATCGATCCATTGGTCGCCTACCTTAAAGAAGGGATCCTTCTCCACGACCAAAAAGAAGCTCGGAAGCTCAGGAATCAGGCCTCCCGCTACGTCTTATACGAGGGGAGGTTATATAAAAGATCGTACTCCCTTCCGTTGCTGAGATGCCTCCGACCTTCAGAGGCCAACTTCACACTACAGGACGTGCACGAAGGACTCTGCGGAAGTCATGCTGGGGCCAGGTCCCTATCGCAAAAACTACTTCGGCAGGGGTACTACTGGCCGACCCTGTTTTGCGACTCCGTAGAATATGTGAGGAGGTGCGATCGCTGCCAGAAGAATGCCAGCGTGCAAAGGCAGCCGCGTCCGAACTTACTCCGCTCAGAGCGCCGTGGCCTTTCGCGCAATGGGGGATGGACATACTCGGCCCCTTCCCGACAGCGTCCGGATAGCGAAAGTTTCTCTTGGTCGCGATTGACTACTTCACCAAGTGGGTCGAGGCAGAACCACTAGCGAAGATCACCGAGGCCAAGGTGCAGGACTTCGTATGGAAGTCGCTAATTTGCCGGTTCGGCCTGCCCCAAACCCTCATAACCGACAACGGGTGGTAGTTCACTGGAGCACGGTTTGCCGAGTTCTGCGAAGGGCTAAACGTCTCCCACCACTTCACCTCGGTGGCTCACCCGCAGGTCAATGGGGAAGCTGAAGTGACCAACCGGACCTTACTGCAAGGTATCAAGGCGAGGCTCGATGGGGCGAAGGGGGCCTGGGTGGACGAACTCTACCACATCCTCTGGGCATACCGAACTATGCAGAGGCTGTCGATCGGTGAGACGTCTTCGCCTTGACCTTCGGTACCGAGGCGGTTATCCCGATCGAGCTCAAACTCCCATCTGCGCGAGTCGTGGGCTTCAACGAGCAGCACAACCCCCAGGACCTTAGAGTCAACCTCGACCTTCTAGAAGAAAAAAGGAAGGAAGCCCGCATCCGGATGGCTGCCTACCGGTGGAAGGTGGCTCGATATTACAACTCCAGGGTCAAAGGCAAGGCATTCAGAATGGGGGACCTAGTGCTTCGACGAGCAGCCGTCTCTCAGCCTCAGAGCCAAGGAAAACTCATCCCGAATTGAGAAGATCCATATGAAGTGGTAGAGATAATCCGACCCGGAACCTATCGCCTGAAGGAGCTCGGGGGAACAGTGCTTCCCCGACCTTGGAACTCAGAAAATCTGAGAATGTATCACCAGTAGGCTTCCCTTAATAAAGCTTCTTCGTTCGATGTCATTATTTCAGGATCACATGACGACAGGAAAGAAGCAAGCCCATCATGAGGGCGCGAGAAATCGGCCTTAAGAAAGAGTCCAATCGCCCCTTGGGAGAGAAACGGAGAGCAGAAGTTCTTTCGCAGAAGCGGAATGGAGTTCGGCACGAAAAAGCCTCCGCGAAAAAGCAGAATGAAGCTCGGCGCAAGTGAAGCCTAACTTTCTTTCGAAGCCCTCATTGCTCAAGTCAAGCCAAACTCCCCCATCTTGAGTGTGTCGTCAACAAAACCTCCTACAAAGAATTCGGAGGAGGAGCAAAGTTCGGTTCCACCTCGAGTTCGTCGTCAAGGAAGTTCGGATAATGAAGAAAGAAGTTCCCCCACAAGGTTTTGCAAGAAGGCGGAATGAAGTTCGGTTGTGTCCAAGGACGTGGCATGAAGTTCGGCCGCGTCTACGACCTCGGGGCTCATCGTTGAGGAAGCCCCGACAAAAAAGTAGGAAGTTCCACTGCGGAAGGTCTCGCGGGAAAACGGAATGAAGATTCGGAATGAAGTCCGACGCGAGGAAAGCCGAGCTCCATGGAGCTCTCCCGCGGAAGCTTTCGCAAGAAAGCGGAGCAAAGTTCGGCCCAAGTGAAGCCGAGCTCCTTTTTTCACCAAGATAAGTTCGGCGTGAGCCAGAAGTTCGGCGCGGGCAAGGGCAGAACAAAGTTCTCCCGTGGAATGAAGTTCGGCATAAGCGAGGCCGAACTCCGCAGCTCCTCTTCAGAATAAAGTTCAGCGGAAATAAGGCTGCACTTTCCTCAAAAGCTTATCCTTGAAAGGAGTTCGGCGCAAGTGAGGCCGAACTTTCCTTCAAAGCTCACCGTCAAGTTCGGTGCAGACAAGGGCGGAACGAGGTTCTCCCGTGAAATAAAATTCGGTATTTCACGGGAGGTCAGAGGAAGTTCGGTTGTGCTCACGACCGCCCTAGGAACGAAGTTCGACCGCATTTACGAACCTCGCAGCACAAGACCCGAATTCTTCGAACACGCCACCAAGGAAGCTTCGATAGAAGGGTGAGAAGAAACCCTCCTCCCGAAAGGTTCCGCAACTACGTCCCTCTACTTTAACTTGAATTCTCAACGAAGCTAAGAGCCAGCCGCCAAGACCTGAGGGACTATGGCCTCCCCGAACGTGCGCGATGGAAGCAAGTAATGCCCTTGGCATCGTGACTACGGGGAATACATCTAGCCCCAAGACGAGATTGAAGAACTCGGCAGGGCGAAATTCCTTCAACGCCGGCCTGAAGCAGGAGAAGATCGGCTAAAAGCACTGCCATAACCAAAAACTTCAAGGTCGGCCACCTCATGGCATTATCAACGTTTCCCCAGAGGAGGGACTACATCGGCGATTCGTCACCCCTCACTGTCAAAGCCAACAAGAAGCATGGACGATGGTCTAAACCTTGGCTGCAGGAGACGAGGTCTCCCCCCGTGTCAACATCGGTCGGGTGAAATAAGGCCCTACCGAAGTCAAAGACCCCATTCACAAAGGACGAGATAGGGGGAGAGGCAGGGACGACGGTCCCCATGTGCCCCCACAGCCAGTTAGGAACAGAAGGAGAACCTCGTCCTAACATGAGCAAAGTCGAAGGCCCCATTCACAAAGGATGGGATGGGGGGAGAGGCGGGGACGACGGTCCCCATGTGCCCCCACAGCCGGTTAGGAACAGGAGGAGAACCTCGTCCTAACATGAGCAAAGTCGAAGGCCCCATTCACAAAAGACGGGATGGGGGGAGAGGCGAGGATGACGGTCCCCATGCGCTCCGACAGTCGGTTAGGAACAGGAGGAAAACCTCATCCTAACGTGAGCAAAGTCGAAGGCCTCGTCCACTTGAGGCGAGATGGGGGGAGATGGACGACGGTCCAAATGTGCCCCCACAGCCCGTCAGGAACAGAAGGAGAACCCCATCCTAACGCGAGCAAAGTTCGAGTCCAAACTCCAAAGTCCACAGGAAAGAAAATCTCCATCGACCTCGGCCAGAGATAAGATCTCTCCCGAGCGATCGTGGACGACTTCGGCTATAGATCAGATTTCTCCCGAGGGACTGGGCCAACTTCGGTAGCAAAAGGTAAGATCTCCCTTAAGCGACCGCGACAACCTCGGCTGCGGGAGAGAAGGTCTCCCCCGAGTCAACTTCGGCTGATAGAGACAATATCGCCCCTGAGGAGCCCAACTCCGACCCCGACCATAGAAGGCGGGATTCACTTCGACTTCATCAACTTCGGCTGGAAATGAGTCCCGCTGGAGGTGAGGTCTCCCCCAAGCCTCAGCTTTAACTTCAACGTCAACGCTGGCTGGAGATGAGACCTCCCCGAGCTTCAGCTGCGACAAGCGCGGGGCCCGAAAAAGAACTTCGGCAGTCTTCTGTTTTGGTACTCCCTTCCCTCGAATTTCGAACTCGAAAGTAGGGGGCTACTGTTGGGGATAAATTCTGCTTCTGCCGAAGTCGGACCCGACGCTCAGCATAATGCGAACAGTGGCCACAGAAGAGCTTCAGCGCACTGGCCTAGCGGCCAAACTCCCCAGCGTCCAGGCTTCGGGCCGAACTGCCTAGCGGCCGAACTCCCCAGCAACCAGGCTCCGGACCGAACTCCCACCGTAGGCCGAACTTCCTGGCGGCCGAGCTCCTTGGACTCCAAGCGGCAGGATTTCTTCAGGAGACGGGCTCCTCCCAGACGCCCGTTCGGCCATCCGAGCTCCTACGAACCTCTTTGCGGCCGAGCTCCTCCTGGGTTTCTCCTTCAGCCGAACTTTCCTACAAGTCCAAACTCCTCTGGACGAACTGTCGCCTGCAACAAGACCGGACGATGCCTTACTTTCCATACCAGACTTCATGCGGCTCACGACGTGCCAGTATGGCTCCCACGATCCACCGAACGGTGCCATCCTCTCCGTATCGGACTCCATGCGGCCCATGGTGTGCCAGTATGGCTCCCACGATCCACCAGACGGTGCCATCCTCTCCGTGCCAAGCTCCATACTGCCCCAACGACTCTTTGTCAGACGCCATGGCCGTCATCATCAACTAAGCTCTGCTATAAAAGGGACCCCTCCCGATACGCTAAGGCTAAGCTCTCTGAACCCCCTCATCTCTGAGCTCTCCCCCTCATCTCTAAGCTCTCCCCCTCATCTCTAAGCTCCAAAACTCATTCTGAGCACTCCATTCCTGTTGGCCGAAAACTGACTTGACCGTCGGAGGGTCTTGCCGGAGCCAACCCCCCATCGGCTCCGGACGGGACTTCATTTTACAGGTCCCCGGCGGCGACCTCAGCGGCCTCGACCCCGGCTACCTCCGACGACGATGAGTTTTTGCACCAACAATAATATAATAATATATCATGATAATAATATAACATAATATATCATAATATAATATAATATATTATAATATTTATATTAGATATTATAATATATGATTATAATATAATATATTATAATATGATAGAATATTATAGTACAATGTCATAATATTATAATAAATTATGAAAATATATTATATTATATTATTATATATATTATGATAATAAAATACTATAATACTAATATAATAAAATATTATTATATATAATAATATATATTGTATTATATTAATATAAGATATTAACATAACATAATAACATAACATAACATAATAAATATATATAATATATATATATATTATTAGATATTACATTATATTATTATAATATAACATATTATAACATGACATAGAATATTATATTATAATATTATAATAAATTACTATAATATACTATATTATATTATTATAATATATTATGATAATATAATATAATAATAATATAATAATAATAATAATATATTATTGTATGTAATAATATATATTATGTTGTGTTAATATAAGATATTAACATAACATAATATAATATAATATAAAAAATATAATATAACATAATATATAATATAATATAATATAATATAATATTATATTATATTATATCATATTATATTATATATAATATATTTATTTAATGCTATGATAATATAAATATATTAATATAAGATGTTAACATAATATTATATTATATTATTAGATATTATAATATATTATTATAATATAATATATTATAATATGATATAAAATATTATATTATAAATATTATATAAGATGTTATATTATATATAATAATATTTATATAATACTATTGTAATATAATATATTAATATAAGAAATTAACATAATATAATATAATATAAGAATATTATATTATATTATTATTAGATATTATAACATGATATAGAATATTATATTATAATATGATAATAAATTATTATAATATACTATATTATATTATTATAATATATTATGATAATATAGTACTATAAATAATAATATAATAACATATTATTATATATCATAATATATATTATGTTATATTAATATATGATATTAATAATATTATATTATATTATTAGATATTATAATATATTATTATAGTATAATTATTATAACATGATATAGAATATTATATTATAATATGATAATAAATTATTATAATATACTATATTATATTACTATAATATATTATGATAATATAATACTATAATAATAATATAATAATATATTATATATAATAATATATATTATATTATATTAATATTATACTAATATAATATAATATAATATAATATAATATAATATATTATTGGTGCAGAATCTGGTTGAAGTCGGATCGAGCTAGAGTCGAGGAAGACGAGGTCACCGTCGGTGACCTACAAAATAAAGTCTTGTTCGAAGTTAGTGGTGGTGGCTTCGGTAGGACCCTCCAATGATCAAATCAGCTATCTTGGCCAACATAAATGGAGTGCTCAGGAAAGAGTTCGTCAAAATTTTGGAGAGGAGAGGAGAGCTTAGAAAAAACGTATCTAGAGGATCCTTTTTTATAGACGGAGCCTGTAGCAGATTGATGATGACAGTCATATCGTTCGATAGTGAATCGCATGAAATTTGCTACGAAGAGAGAGATATCATCAGACTGATAGTGGCAGCCATACCGTCTGATCGTAGGCCGTATGAGATTTGCTACGGAGAGAGAGGTATCGTTAGACTGATAGTGGCAGCCATACTGTCTGGTCATGGGCCGCATGGAATTTATTATGGAGAGAGAGATGTTGCTAGATCGATAATGGCAGCCATGCCATCTAGTGAAAGCATACGTTCGGAGTCCGACTGAGCTGAAGAAGTTCGACTGTAAGAGTAATTCGGAAAGAGGTTGGCTTCTGGAGGAATCTGACTGAAGAAAAAATTTGGAAGAAGTTCGACTCCTGGAGGAGTCCGACTGGAGAAGATATTCGGAAGGAGTTTGACTCCTAGAGGGATCTGAAAGGAGTTTGACTCCTGGAGGAGTCCGACTGTAGGAGTAATCCAGAAGGAGTTCAGCTCTTGGAGGAATTTGATTGAAGGAGAATTTTGAAAAGAAGTTTGGCCCCTGGAGGAATCTAGCTATAGGAGCGATCCAGAAGGAGTTGGCTTCTGAAGGAATCCGACTGCAAGCAATCTGAAAGGAGGTTGGCTTTTAGAAGAACTCGACTAAGGAGCAATTCCAAAAGAAGGTCGACTCCATAAGAAGTTTGACTGTAGGAGCAACTGAAGGAGTTCGAGTCCTGAAGGAATCCGACTTCGAGGAATCTCTTGGAGTAATCCAGAAGAAGTCGGCTCCTGAAGGAGTTGACCGTAGGAGATATCCGGAAGGAAGTTTGGCTCCTAAAGGGATCCAAAAGGAGTTCAGCTCTTAGAGGAGTTCAACTGCAGGAGCAATCTGGAAGGAGTTTGGCTCTTAGAGGAATTCGACTGAAGAAGAATTTCGAAAGGAGTTCGACTCCTGCAGGAATCCGATTGAAGAAGAAGTTTGGAAGGATTTTGGCTCCCATAGAAATCCAACTAAAGAGAAGTTTGGAAGGAGTTCGGCTCCTATAGGAGTCTGATTGAAGAAAAAATTCGGAAAGGAGTTTGGCTCCTATAGAAATCCGACTGAAGGAAGAGATCCGAGAAGGAGTTTGGCTCCCATAGATGTTCGACTGAAGAGAAGTCCGGAAGGAGTTCGGCTTCCATAGGAGTCCGAAACTTGAAGGAGAAATCTGAAAAGAAGTTCGGCTTTCGTAGAAGTTCGACTGACAGGAGAAATCCGAAAGAAGTTCGGCTCTAGAGGAATCCGTCTGTAGGAGCAATTCGAAAAGGTCGGCTCCTGAAGGAGTTGACGAGGAGCAACCTGAAAGAGTTCAACTGGGGCTCGAGTTGAAGTTTGATCTGGAAGGAGTTTGACTTGGAGCTCATCGTTGAGAAGTTCGACTGAAGGAGAAATTTGGCGGAAGAAGTTTGGCTCTCATAGAAGTCCGACTTGAAGGAGAAATCTGAAAGGAGTTCGACTGCTGGAAGAGATCGACTGGGGTTCGACTGCTGGAGGAAGAATTTTGGATCGAAGCTTTTTTGTGATTACCAGCTGCATTAGGCTAAGCATCAGGTTGGACTTCGATGGAAGCAGGATTTATCCTCAATAATAGTCCTCCTCTACTTTCGAGTTCGAAATTCGAAGGAAGGAAGTACAAAAAAGATGACTGTCGAAGTCCTCTTCTGGGCTCTACACTAGTTCAGATTGAAGCTTGGAAGAGATCTTGTCTTTAATCGGGGTTGACGTTGAGGTTGAGACTTGGGGGGATCTTATCTCCAGCAGAGGTCTAGGGAGATCTTATCTTTTGTTGACATTGTAGTTGAAGCTTATGGGAGATCTTATCTCCAGCCGAGGTTGATGGGGATCTTCTCTCCTGTTGATTTAGACTTTGAAGCTCGGAGGAGATCTTACTTTCAGTCGAGATTGAAGTTGTAGTTGAAGCTCGGAGGAGATCTTATCTCCAGCTGAGGTTGAAGAAGATCTTATCACCTATTGAGGTAGATGCTCGAGGAAGATCTTATTTTCAGTCGAGGTTGAAGGAGATCTTATCTCCTATTGATGTAGACGCTCGGAGAAGATCTTATCTCCAACCGAGGTTGAAGTTGAAGCTGGGGGGAGATCTTATCTCCAGCATCGAGGTTGAAGTTGAGGCTCGGGGAGATCTTATCTTCAGTCGAAATTGAAGGAGATCTTATCTCTTGTAGACTTTCTCCTAAAGCTTGGAAGAGATCTTATCTCCAACCAAGGTTAAAGTTGTAGCTGAAGCTGGGGAAGATCTTATCTTCAGCTGAGGTTGAAGGAGATCTTATCTCCTATTGACGTAGATGCTCGGAGGAAATCTTATCTTCAGTCGAGGTTGAAGGAGATTTTATCTCCTGTTGACGTAGACACTCGGGGAAGATCTTATCTTCAGTCGAGGTTGAAGTTGAAGCTCGGGGGAGATCTTATCTCCAACTGAGGGTTGAAGTTGAAGCTCGGAGAAGATCTTATCTCCAGCTGAGGTTGAAGAAGATCTTATCTCTTATTGAGTAGATACTCGAAAGGGAGATCTTATCTCTAGCTAAGGTTGAAGTTGAAAGCTCGGAGAAGATCTTATCTCCAGTCGAGGTTGAAGTTATAGTTGAAGCTCGGGAGAGATTTTATCTCCAGTCGAGATTGAAGGAGATCTTATCTCCTATTGATGTACATGCTCGGGAAGATCTTATTTCTAGTCGAGATTGAAAGAGATCTTATCTCCAACAGACCGTAGATTGAAGGTGGAGGGAAGAGATCTTATCTTCAGTATTGAATGTTGAAGCTCGGAGGAGATCTTATCTATAGCCAGCTGAGGTTGAAGTTGAAGCTCAGGAAGAGATCTTATCTCCAACAGTTGAGATTGAAGGAGATCTTATGTCTTATTGACATAGAAGCTCAGAGGAGATCTCCTGTCTCCAACAGTAGATGGTTGAGGAAGATCTTATCTCCTACCGAGGTTGAAGATCTGAAGCTTTCAGAGATTGAAAAAGATCTTATCTTCAGTTGAGGTTGACGTTGTAGTCTGAAGCTTGGAAGAGATCTTATCTCTAGCTGAGGTTGAAGAAGATCTTACTCACTTGTTGATGTAGTCTCTGAAGCTCGGAAGGGAGATCTTATCTCCAGCCGAGGTTGAAGGAGATCTTATCTCTTGTTGACGTAGACGCTCGAAGGAGATCTTATCTCCAACCGAGGTTGAAGTTGAAGTTCGGAGGAGATCTTATCTCTAGCCGAGGTTGAAGGAGATCTTATATTCTGTTGACGTAGACTTTGAAAGCTTGAAGAGATCTTATCTTCTAGCTGAGGTTAAAGAAGATTTTATCTCCTGTTGATGTAGACGCTCGAAAAAGATTTTATCTCCAACCGAGGTTGAAGTTGAAGCTCGAGGGAGATCTTATCTCCAGTCGAGGTTGAAGGAGATCTTATCTGCTATTGACTTTGAAGCTTGGGGGAGATCTTATCTCCAACCGAGGTTGAAGAAGATCTTATTTTTGTTGACATAGACTTTGAAGCTCGGAAGAGATCTTATCTCTAGTCGAGGTTGAAGAACTTCGACTTGCTCATATTAGGATGAGGTTCTCCTCCTATTCCTAACATGGCCACTATTGATTGCTTCTTTTCTATCATCAGATAGTTTTTGCACCGAGAAACAATAATATTGAAATGGAGGAGTCTTATTGAAGTAAAATTACCAGCAGTACATTTTCAGATTCTTTGAGTCTTAAGGTCATGGGAGCGTTGCTCCTTTGAGCTCCTTCTAGTGATAAGTTTCGGGCCAGACGAACTTCTCTACTTTATATGGACCTTCCCAATTCGGGATAAGCTTCCCCTGGTTCTGAGGCTAAGAGATGGCATCTCGCCGAAGTACTAAGCCCCCCAGAGATAGCGTTGATGATGCTCGGAGGCGGTTGATCTTCTTGTTGTTCCTCCCTCATTGGTGGTTCTGACTGCGGTAGCGCCATTGGCTTACTTCAGGCCGGCATCTGTGGAGCATTGAGGGGGGGTAGTTGTGAGACCTTCAGGGGGGAGAACTTCTTCGCACTCTTCTATCGGAGCTTCTTTGATGACGAGCTCGAAGGGGAGTTCGGCCTCATTTACGCTCGAGGGAGAGTCTGTGAGCATGGCCGAACTTCATTCGGTCCTCCATCAGCCATAGATTTGCTAGATTCGCTCGTCTGCCGCTCTTTTATGGCTTCTTCATCCTTCAACTTGAAGGCTTCTTCTGCACGGATATATCTCTTAGCTCGAGTTAGTAGATCGAGAAAATTTCTGGGGTACTTCTTCTCCAACCTCTAATGTAGTAGCATTAAATCAGGTGATATAAGCCCGGATGGATTTCCCCTCCTTGATATTCATCAAGAAATTTGAATCTCGGTGCGGATGTCGACTGCTGATGAAGTGAGCCATAAATTGGTGGCTCATTTGATCAAAAGAGAAGATCGTACTTGACTTCAACGTCGAGTACCAGTTTCTTGCTGCTTCCTTTAAGGTAGATGAAAAAGCTCGACATAATATAGCGTCTGATGCATCATGAGTAGCATCATGGTCCGAAAGACTTTCAGGTGATTGATCGGATCAGAGGTTCCATCGTAGCTTTCAATTTGGGAAAGCTTGAAGTTCGACGGAATGAATTCTTGCATAATTTGGGGAGAGAAAGAAAGATCGGTGCAGACATCATTATGGGAAGCCAGGGTGATGTGGCAGAGTTTTTTAATCCGTCGGTCCATCTTTCATAGTTTGTGATCGAGGATGTCATCTCGATCGTAGATCTTAAATGACTTCCAACTACAGATGGGGAAGGTCTCTTCCAGAGGAGAATCATGATCCGAACATCGATCCTTTACTCTCTGTTTCTTCTTTCTAAGGGCGACGGGTATGCTAGGCCAAATGCTCTTTCTTAGGATCGGTTCCTGACATTTTGATGGTGGGTTTTCTGGCAGAATCACCATCGGAGGCTGCTGCATGACTTACACCATTTTAGTGAGGCCCTGAACCTACTACATCAATAGGTTAAACTACTCCGGATCTACCATGACCGTCGATGGAGGCGGTGGTTGAAGCACCGATGATGGAATAGGAACAGATTAATCTGGCTCAGACCTGATGGTAGAAGCGGTAGATCTCCGAGTAGTCGTCTTCTTAGGAGGCATTTTTTGGGATCGAGGAAGAGGATGAAGATGAACCTTGAAGGAGAAGGTCGACAGGATCGATTGAGCACTCCTTTAAGAACAAGGATATCTCGAAAATAGAGGGTTTTTCCTCTAGCGCCAATTGTATTGGTGCAGAATCTGGTTGACGCCGAATCTAGCTGAAGTCGAGGAAGATGAGGTCGCCGTCGGTGACCTGCAAAATAAAGTCTCATTCGGAGTTGATGGTGGTGGCTCCGATAGGACCCTCCGACAATCAAGTCAGCTCTTTTGGCCAACAGAAATGGAGTGCTCAAAAAAGAGTTTGGCAGAGTTTTGAGGAGGAAAGGAGAGCTTAGGAAAAACGTATCTCGAGGATCTTTTTTTATAGACGGAGTCTGTAGCAGATTGATGGTGATAGCCATATCATCCGATAGTGGACCACGTGAAATTTGTTATAGAGAAAGAGATGTCGCCAGACTGATAGTGGCAGCCATACCGTCTGATCATGGGCCACGTGGGGTTTGCTACGGAGAGAGAGGTGTCGCCAGACTGGACTAATAGTGGCAGTCATATCGTCTGATCGTGGGCTACATAGAGTTTATTATGGAGAGAGAGGTGTTGCTAGATCGATAATGGCAGCTATACCATCTGGTGGAAGCATACGTTTGGAGTTCGATCGAGCTGGAGGAGTCCGACTGTAAGAATAATTCGAAAGGAGGTTGGCTCCTGGAGAAATCCGATTGAAGGAGAAATTCGGAAGGAGTTTGGCTCCTGAAGGAGTCCAACTGGAGAAGATATCCGAAAGGAGTTAGACTCCTGAAGGGGTCCGAAAGGAGTTCGGCTCTTGGAGGAGTCTGACTATAGGAGCAATTTGGAAGGAGTTCGGCTCTTGGAGGAATCCGATTGAAGGAGAATTTTGGAAGAAGTTTGGCTTCTAAAGGAATCCGACTGAAGAAGTCCGGAAGGAGTTCGGCTTCCGTAGAAATCTGACTGAAGGAGTCTGGAGGGAGTTTGACTCCTGAAGGAGTCCGACTGAAGGAGATATCCTGAAGTAGTTTGACTCCTAGAGGAGTCCGACTGTAGAAGCAATCCAGAAGAAGTTCGGCCCTTGGAGGAATTTGACTGAAGAAGAATTCTGAAAGGAATTTGGCTTCTGAAGGAATTTGATTGAAAGAGAAGTCCGGAAGAAGGCTCCCATAGAAATCTGACTGAAGAGATGTCCGAAAGAAGTTCGGCTCCCATAGGAGTCCGACTGAAGGAGGAATCTAGAAGGAGTTTGGCTCTTGTAGAAGTCCGACTGAAGAAAAAATTTGAAAGAAGTTTGGCTCCTGTAGAAATCCGACTGAAGGAGAGATCCGAAAGAAGTTCGGCTCCCATAGAAGTCCGACTAAAAGAAAAATCCGAAAGGAGTTCGGCTCCTATAGAAATCCGACTGAAGGAGAGATCCAGAAGGAGTTCGGCTCCCATAGAAGTCCGACTGAAGGAGAAATCTGAAAGAAGTTTGGCTCTTGTAGAAATCCGACTGAAGAAGAGATCCGAAAGGAGTTCAGCTTTCGTAGAAGTCCGACTGAAGAAGGAATCCAGAAGGAGTTTGATCGCTGGAGAAGATCGACTAGGGTTCGACTGCTGGAGAGAGAATTTTAGATCGAAGATCTTCCGTGATTATCAGCTGCATTAGACTAAGCACTAGGCTGGACTTCAACGGGAGCGGGGTTTATCTCCAATATATATAATAATATTTATGTAGTAAAGAATATTATGAAAAATATAAGTAGATCTTAGTAACTTATCCGAAAAACTAGTAATATAAAAGAACATGAATAATAGATTTTTAAGTTATTTTTTAATATATAAAAAATATAAATAACTTATTTTTCTACCTAAATATTATATAAAAAATATTTATCTAAAAAAAATATAAATTTTTAGATAAATTATTTTCTCATACTAGATTATTTCCAACCAAATAGGTCCTTAAAAAAAACTCTAAGACGTGTGGTTATAGAGTCGAGTCCGTTGAATCTAGGAGACTAGGATCATCATCCAAATAGATAATCAAAAAATTTTGAAAGGAACAAGGTAAATATCTTTAGGCATGGAATCTTTTTAAGTGGAAAGGAGGAATGAGGCATATATATATACAAGATCAAATTATATAAGATCAAAATAATAAAAAAAGCAACATATAAATAGAGCAATAATATTTTTCATCATATATTTTAATAAAAATATATATATATATATAAAATCTATTTATGATCTCAAGAACTCGAAGATAAATTTCTAAAGCTAGAATGCTGATCCTATAAAAATAGAGATATTAAGAAAGATTAGAGATAATCAGATTTTAGAGGATAAAGCTAATCTTTTTACTTTTTTTCAAAGATTCCGTGCATCTCTTGGATGGGCAAAAATTAATCTTTAGTAAACTAGTGAAAATTTTTTGATTCTAGTTTCAAATTAAAAGCAGCTCCTTAATTGAGTTTTAAGTAAAAATAATTTTTTATTCTAAATATAAATTAAAAATAATTTTTTATTTAGCATGAAATGATTAAATTGCTCATGCAGTTATAAAGCAGTACTAAAATAATAATACTTTATTATCAAATAGTATTATCTTATTGTAATATAGTTATATCTTTTTATAAAATAGTATTATCTTATTATAATATAATACTATCTTATTAGAATATAATACTATCTTATTAGAAAGTAATACTGGCTTGTTACAAAATAATATTATTTTATTGTAATATAATACTGCTTTATCGTAAAGGAATATTGCCTTATTGGAAAGTAATACAGTCTTGTTATAAAATAGTACTATCTTATTGTAATGTAATACTGCTATTGGTGCAGAATCTGGTTGACGCCGGATCGAGCTAGAGTGGAAGAGGACGAGGTCGCTGTCGGTAACCTACAAAATAAAGCTCCATCCGAAGTCGATGGTGGTGGCTCCGGCAGGATCCTCCAACGATCAAGTCAGCTCTTTTGACCAACAGAAATGGAATGCTCGGAAAAGAGTTCGACAGAGTTTTGGAAAGGAGAAGAGAGCTTAGAAAAAATATATCTGAAGGATTTCTTTTTATAGACGGAGCTTGTAGCGGATTGATAATGATAGCTGCAGCTGTCTGGTAGCGGGCCGCTCGAGGTTTGATTGAGTTTGTCATGGAGGGAGGCGTCGCCTATAGCAGACTGATGGTGACAGCCATCGTCGTCCGATAGCGCATTGCTGTCATCTGCAGCGGACTGATAGTGATGACCGCAGCCATCCGATACTGAGCCGCTCGGAGCCGCATGGAGGGATGGAGAGCTTTGATGTATGTCAATTTCATAGGAGTTTGATCTTTCAAATGAAATATGGTTAGAGAGGATCATTCGGAAGGGATGCTAGCTGAAGGAGAAGTCCGAAAGGAGTTCGGCTCCTGTAGAAATTCGACTGAAGGAGAGATCTGAAAGGAGTTCGACTTATGAAGGAATCCGACTGAAGAAGAGATTCGGAAGGAGTTTGGCTCCTGAAGGAGTCTGACTGAAGGAAGAGTCTGGAAGGAGTTTGGCTCCTATAGAAATTCAATTGAAGGAGAGTTTTGAAAGGAGTTCGGCTCCTATAGGAGCTTAACTGAAGGAGGAGTCCGAAAGGAGTTTGGCTCCTGTAGAAATCCGATTGAAGGAGAAGTCCG
This sequence comes from Cocos nucifera, assembly GCA_006176705.1. Classification (NCBI taxonomy): domain Eukaryota; kingdom Viridiplantae; phylum Streptophyta; class Magnoliopsida; order Arecales; family Arecaceae; genus Cocos; species Cocos nucifera. The sequence continues at coordinate 293,458 of QRFJ01001919.1, forward strand.
GAAGAAGTTCGGCTCCTAGAAGAGTCCGACTGAAGGAGAAGTTCGGAAGGAGTTTGGCTGGGATTCGATCGTTGGAGGAGTTCGGTTGGGTTCGATCGCCGAAGGAGTTTGGCTATTGAATGAGTTTGACCGTTGGAGGAGATTAGATGAGGTTCGACCATTGGAGGAAGAATTTTTGATTGAAGCTCTTCCGTGATTATCGATTGTATTAGTCTAAGCATCAGATTGGACTTCGACGGAAGTAGGATTTATCCCCAACAACTATCTTATTAAAAAGTAATACTATCTTATTGTAAAATAGTACTGCCTTATTGTAAAGAAATACTACCTTATTATAATATAATACTATTTTATTTGAAAGCAATACTATCTTATCATAAAATAGTACTGTCTTATTATAATATAATACTATTTTATTGTAAAAAAATATTATCTTATTATAATATAATACTATTTTATTAAAAAATAATATTATTTTATTTTAGTATTATTTTATAATTATAAGGATAATTTGATTATTTCATACTATTTGAAGTGTTGTTTTTAATTTACGCTTGAAATAAGAAGCTATTTATTTAAAATTTAAATGAAAAATTATTTTTAAGTTAAAATTCAGTGATATTTTACTTTTAGGAAGGGAATCGGTCCCCTTGTTTTTAATATTTAACCAACTAACTTGTATGACCGGTTGATTTTTTCTTTTCCCGGTTTTGCCCCCTCCTTAAACGTGCGGACACAAGTAGGAGGGAGGCCGGGTAAGGAAACCACGACGAAACCTGAACTTTGGAAAACTCCCGACTATTTCAGCCATTATTTCTAGCAACGCTTGCTCTCATCCAAACTTTGTCCTTATCCGAGCACCATCAACGTGGCCAACTTTGCCTCGTCGAAGCTTACTACCAATTATCATAGTGTAGAAACGTTTTCGCACTCATCCAAAGCCTAAGGCCTATCCACCATCAGCTTCCGTCAGTGCTCGTGATATCCGAGCGCCGATCTCCTCGATGGATCAAATAATATATCAAACATATAACCTACGGTCTGTACTCGTGCATGGCCATTGATGGACATCATTTATGGTACACCTAATCTTGCAGTATCATACGTGCATCACAAGGGAATTTTACATCCATCGGCGCTCAAGGATGCATCCCCAATCCAGCTTCATGTTATGCACTGAGGAGGAAACTTCAATCATGATGCCAGTCAGAGATGTTCCATCTTGCTGTGAATCTCGAAAGATCAGCCGAGATATAGACTGCCTTTTTTTTTTTTTTTTTTTGCTTGATAAAATTAAATATATTAAACCAATCCAGCAAAGATATATTTGTGTGAATCAAAAAATTAAAAAAAAATTATAAATTTTTTTTGATGTAGTGATTCAAAAAATTATTTCCATATAATTAGCCACATATATTGCCATCCAAATAATTACAGTATTTGTTTCTCTATAAGTATGATTCCCTTTTACAAGGGGATGGGTTGGAGAAACAACCATACTCCAACAAACAATCGCCATCGTATTGGATGGGAAGTATTAAGTGAAGATAGCCATCAAGGCTTGAAGGACGGAGTTTGCACAAGGCAGCTGCCAAATTCATAAATTCAAACTATTCAACACCTTCGGAAAATGAGCGAAATTTCATTGGAAAGTTTGATCGCAAAGTATTTGGGCTTCTATCCGGTGTTGGACCATGTTATGGGTTAAAGCTTCTTGCGTCCTTGCATCCGGACTACTTCTATTACTTCATAGCCATGGCCATGAAAACCGCAACAAATATCATGAATCGATCTTCCAAATCAGCCAATGGCATTTATCTTTTGATGGCTTTTTTTTTTTTATCGACGTCAAAAAGAATTAAACAAGCAACATTCTATTCTAGCATATGGCACGAGCACAATGGTCTGTATATGTGTGTGCCGTATCATTTGTCATCTAACGCAAATAAAATGGATCCAAGCTGGGAGATGGAATAAGGTGGTCTTACATAAGAAAGCTCAATGTGATCATGGGCACGGATAACTGATTTAGTTGAAAAGACTATTTTTCTTTATCCATTATGTTGATGCAGAAACTGATCGTTGTCGGAGGTAGCTAGAGTGGAGGCCGAGGGGGTCGCCGCTGGAGACCTGTAAAACGAAGTCCCGTCCGAAGCCAGTGGGGGTGGCTCCGGCAGGACCCTCCGACGATCAAGTCAGTTTTTGGCCAACAGAAATGGAGTGCTCGGAATGAGTTCCAGAGCTTGAAGAAGAAGAGGAGAGCTTAGAGATCAGAGAGCTTAGCCTTAGCGTATCTGGAGGGTCCTTTTTATAGTGGAGCTTGATGGTGACAACTGCAGCCGCGTGCTGGCAGGCCGCTGGAGGTTCGGCGGAGTCAGTCTCACGAGAAGGTGTCGTGTGCGGCGGATTGATGGTGACAGCCATCACCGTCTGACAGTGGGTCGCTATCGCTTGTGGCGGACTGATGGTGATGGCTGCAGAGCCAGCTGAATAAAGGGTTGGAGGCCCTCGTCGTGTGCCCATTTCGGAGGAGTTTGGGCTTCTGAAGAGGAAGCTTGGAAGGAGTTCGGCTCCCATAGGCGTCTGGTTGGAGGTACGCAGCTAAGGCTCGGCCGCTGGAGAGTTCGGTAGGAGCTCGGTCGGCCGAAGTTCGGTCAAAGGACGACCGCTGAGGAGTTCGGCCGCTGAGAGGTCCGAAAAAGCTCGGCTGAGGCCCGGTTGAAGGACTTCGGCTGCTAAGTGGTTCGGCTGAGGCTCGTCCGCTGAGGAGTTTGGTCGTTGGAAATCCGAAGCTCGACCGTTGGAGAGTTCGGCTGGCTGTTGGACTTCGGCTGAGGCCCGACCGCTGAGGAGTTCGGTACGGAGAGGAAGATGCCATCAGGCGGATGGTGACAGCCATACTGGCAGGTCATGGGCCGCATGGGACTGGTTACGGAGAGAGTGGCGTCGCCAGTGGCAGCCATACCGTTCAGTCTTGTTGTTCATCCAGAGGAGTTCAGACTTATAGGAGAGCTTGGCTGAAGGGAAGCTCGGGAAGAGTTTGGCTGTAGAGAAGTTCGGAGGAGCTCGGCCGGCTGAAGAGACGGCCGCTTGGGGAGGTCGACCGACAGACGACCGCTGAGGAGTTCGGGCGCTAGGGGATTCCGTTAAAGCCCGACCGCTTGGAGTCCAAGGAGCTCGGCCGCTAAGCAGTTCGGCCGGCTGGAGAGGTTCGATCCTGACGAGGGGAGTTCGAAGAAGCTCGGCAGCTAACTAGCTTGGTCGGTCGAACGGGTTGGAAGAAGCTCAGCTGCTGGGGGTTCGGCTGAAGCCCGTCTGCCGAAGCTCTTCTGCGGCTACAGGTTGCGTTAGGTCGAGCATTGAGCTAGACTTCGGTGGGAGCGGGATTTATCCCCAACACTAGCCCCCCCCACTATCGAGTTCGAAAATCGAAGGAAGGGAGTGCAGGAAAGGCGACTGCCGAAGTCTTCCTCTGAGCTCTGTGTTGGTCTAGGCCGAAACTTGGGGGGGATCTCACCTCCAGCTGAAGTTGAGGGGGGCTTCGTCCGCTGCGATCGAAGTCGGAGGTTGCGCTCCTCGGGGGCGACATTATCTTCTACCGCTGAGGTCGATGCGGACGCTTGGGAGAGATCTGATCTCAGGGCGAGGCTGTCTCCGATCTTATCTCTGGCCGAGGTGGTAGTTGAAGCTCTCCAGCCAAGGTTGACACGGTTGCTTTCTCTAGCCGAGGTCAAAGTTGAAGCTCTCCAGTCGAGGTTGACACGGTTGCTTTCTCTAGCCGAGGTCGAAGTTGAAGCTCTCCAGTCGAGGTTGACACGGTTGCTTTCCCTAGCCGAGGTCGTATCGGGCTCTTGCAGTCGAGATTGATGCGGTCGCTCCATTAGGACGAGGTCCTCCTATTCCCAACGGGCTGTGGGGGCACATGCGGACCGTTGTCTAAATCTCTCCCCCCATCTCGTCTAAGGAGAACGAGGCTTTCGACCTTTGCTCGTGTGTTAGGACAAGGTCCTCCTCCTATTCCTAACGGGCTGTGGGGGCACATGCGGACCGTCGTCCGAGCCTCTCCCCCCATCTCGTCTAAGGAGAACGAGGCCTTCGACCTTGCTCGCGTTAGGACGAGGTCCTCCTCCTATTCCTAACGGGCTATGGGGGCACATGCGGACCGTCGTCTGAGCCTCTCCCCCCGTCTAGTCTAAGGAGAATGAGGCCTTCGACCTTGCTCGCATTAGGACGAGGTCCTTCTCCTATTCCTAACGGGCTGTGGGGGCACATGCGGACCGTCGTCCAAACCTCTCCCCCCATCTCGTCCAAGAAGAACGAGGCCTTTGACCTTGCTCGCGTTAGGACGAGGTCCTCCTCATGTTCCTAACGGGCTGTGGGGGCACATGCGGACCATCGTCCGAGCCTCTCCCCCCATCTCGTCTAAGGAGAACGAGGCCTTCGACCTTGCTCGCGTTAGGACGAGGTCCTCATCCTGTTCCTAACGGGCTGTGGGGGCACATGCAGGACCATCGTCCGAGCCTCTCCCCCCATCTCGTCTAAGAAGAACGAGGCCTTCGACCTTGCTCGCATTAGGACGATGTCCTCCTCCTATTCCTAACGGGTTGTGGGGGCACATGCGGACCGTCGTCCGAGCCTTTCCCCTATCTCGTCTAAGGAAAATGAGGCTTTCGACCTTGCTTGCGTTAGGACGAGGTCCTCCTCCTGTTCTTGCTTCTGCTCATTTCTTTCCTGTTCTTCGTTACTAGAAATCAATAATGCAGAGCAAAGGAGTGTTTAAAAGAAGTCTACTGATAATACATCCTCAAATTTTTCGAGTTCCACGATCGGAAAAGCACTGTCCCTCCAAGTTCCTTCAGGCGATAAGTTTCAGATCGGACGACCTCCGTCACCTCATACGGGCCTTCCCAATTTGGGGTGAGCTTCCCTCGATTTTGAGGCTGAGCGACAGCGGCTCGCCGCAGCACCAAGTCCCCCGCTCTGAACGTCTTATTTTTAACCCTAGAGTTGTAGTACCGAGCCACCTTCTATCTGTAGGCTGCCATCCGGATGCGGACTTCCTCCTTCTTTTCTTTCAGAAGGTCAAGGTTGACTCTGAGGTTCTGAGGGTTGTACTGCTCGTTGAAGCCCATGACTCGCACAGACGGGAGCCTAAGCTCGATCGGGATAACTGCCTCAGTATCGAAGGCCAAGGCAAATGGCGTTTCTTCGGTTGGCGCCCTCTGAGTAGTTCGGTATGCCCAGAGGACGTGGTAGAGTTCATCCACCTAGGCCCCTTTTGTCCTGTCGAGTCTCGCTTTGATTTTCTGCAGCAGGGTCTGGTTGGTTATCTCAGCTTCTCCATTAGCCTATGGGTGAGCCACCGCCGTGAAGTGGTGGGAGATGTTTAGTCCTTCGCAGAACTCGGTGAACCTTGCCCCGGCGAATTGGCGCCCATTATCGGTTATGAGGGTCCGGGGCAGGCCAAACCGACAGATTAGTGACTTTCAGACGAAGTCATGTACCTTAGCCTCGGTAATCTTCGCGAGTGGTTCGACTTCGACCCACTTGGTGAAGTAGTCGATCGCGACCAGAAGAAACTTCCGCTGCCCAGACGTCGTTGGAAAGGGGCCGAGGATATCCATCCCCCACTGTGCAAATGGCTAGGGTGAGCTGAGCGGAGTGAGTTCGGACACCGACCGCCTCTGCACGCTGGCATTCTTCTGACAGCGATCGCACCTCTTTACATATTCCACGGAATCACGAAATAAGGTCGGCCAGTAATACCCCTGCTGGAGTAGTTTTTGCGACAGGGGCCTGGCTCCCACGTGACTTTCGTAGAGTCCTTCGTGCACATCCTGTAGCGCGAGGTCGGCTTCTGAAGATCGGAGACATCTCAGCAACGAGAGAGAGTACGACCTCTTATACAGCCTGTCTTCATATAAGACGAGCGGAAGGCCTGATTCCTGAGCTTCCGAGCTTCTTTCGGATCGTGAGGAAGGACCCCCTCCCTGAGGTAGGCGACCAGCGGGTCGATCCAGCTTGGCTCGAATTCCATCTGCAGGACGATCCGAGGCTCCTCCGGGGTCGGGCACGTCAGAGTCTCCAGAAATACTCCTTTGGGCAGTTCGATCGGTACAGAGGTAGCCAATCTGGAGAGAAGGTTGGCTGTCGCATTTTCCGCCCTCGGAATATGTTGAATGCCGAAGCTGTCGAAGGCACGAGTCAAATCCCTCACCTTCCCGAGGTATCCGACCATGCTTTCCTCCCGTGCCTCATAACTGCCGCTGACTTGGCCGACCACCAGCTGGGAATCGCTGTACGCTTGAAGTCGATCTGCCTTTAATTCCCTCACTATCTTTAATTCGGTGATCAGCGCTTCATATTCAGCCCCATTGTTAGTCACCGGGAACTCGAAGCGCAGCGCGTACTCGGCGATGACTTCCTCGGGGCTGAGCAAGACCAGCCCCGCACCAGCTCCAGCGGAGTTGGACGAACCGTCCACGTACAGAGCCCAGGAGCCTCCGGGGAGGTCGGCGCTTTCTTCGGGGAGGTTCGACCGTGGCATCTTGGCTTCGTCTAGGCTCGGTTCTACTTTGGTGTCGATCTCGGCAGCCCAAGCTCGGCCTCGACCGAAATGGTGCATTCTAGCACGAAATCCGCCAGTATCTGGGCTTTGATTGATGGCCTGGGCCGGTAGTTGATGTCAAACTCCGTGAGTTCGATCGCCTATTTCGTGATTCTTTCAGAAGCGTTTGCCCGGTGAAGGACTTCTCTTATTGGTTGGTCCGTGAGGACTGTTACGGTGTGCTCCTGAAAATAAGGTCGAAGCTGTTTGGCGGCAATTAGGAGAGAGTAAGTTAATTTTTTCAGTCTAGAGTACCTGATCTCCGTGTCCCTCAGAACTCGGCTGATGTAGTAGATCGGCCATTGCGCCTTCGCTTCCTCCCTGACCAGTACCGCCGCCAGGGCCCCAAGGAAGATAGTTAGGTACAGAAATAATTCTTCCCCGGGTTCGGGCTTTGCCAGCAGCGGGGGCGAGCCGAGGTAGCTTTTGAGCTCTTCGAATGCCCGCTGGCACTCCACCGTCCAGGAGAAGTCCTTCGGTCGTCTGAGAATGCGGAAGAAAGGCATACATCGTTTGGCCGATCTTGACACGAAGCGACTTAGGGATGCCACTTTCTCAGTCAGTCGCTGAACCTCCTTGATCGTCCTCGGAGCGATCATTTCTCGAATGGCTCGGATTTTTTCGGGATTCGCTTTGATTCCTCGTCTCGACACCAGGAACCCCAGAAATTTCTCGGAGGTCACACCAAAGGCACACTTGGCCGGGTTCAGCCTCACCTTGTGCCTCCTGAGCGCACCGAAGGCCTCTTCAAGGTCGGCGAGGTGGTCTGCTGAAGCTCGGCTTTTAACGAGCATATCATCTACGTACACCTCCATGTTGCGGCCGATCTGCTCCTTGAAGACCTTATTAATCAAACATTGGTATGTTGCCGTCGCATTCTTAAGTCCAAAAGGCATGACCCTGTAGCAATAAAGACCTCAGTCAGTAATGAAAGCAGTCTTCTCTTCGTCCTCGGGCGCCATGCGTATCTGGTTGTAACCAGAAAAGGCATCCATGAAGGTGAGGAGCTCGTGGCCCGAGGTTGCATCCACCAACTGGTCGATCTTAGGTAGGGGGTAGCTGTCCTTCGGGCAAGCCTTATTCAGCTTCTTGAAGTCGACGCACATCCTCCACTTGTTATTCGCTTTCTTGACAAGAACCACATTCGAGACCCAGGTCGGATAGCTAACCTCCCGGATGAGTCTGGCTTTGAGGAGCTTGTTCACCTCTTCGGCGATCACCTTCTACCTTTCTGGGGCATGGTGGCGCAGCTTTTCTCTTATCGATCGGTGCCTCGGATCGACGGCCAGCCGATGCTCCATGACCTCGACGTCGATCCCCAGCATATCCGCTGGGGTCCAAGCGAAGACGTCCGCATTCCTTCTGAGGAAAGCAACGAGCTGCTCCCGAACCTCGGCTGTCAGGTTGGAGCCGATCTACACCACATGCTCCGAGCTTCCGTCATTCAAGGGCATAGAGACGAGGTCCTCCGTAGGCTCATCCCGTTCCTCAGTGAGGTCGTCGTGGACGTCCAGTCCGTCAACAAGATAGGGGTCGGGCTGATCTCTCTTATGCAGGACGATCGAGTAGCAATATCTCGCTGGAGCCTGGTCTCCTCTGACTTCTCCGATCCCATGGCTCGTCGGGAACTTCATCTTCAAGTAATAGGTCGATACTACCGCCTGGAGTGCATTTAAACCAGGTCGGCCAAAGATCGTGTTATAGACGGATGAGGTCCTCACGACTAGAAAGTCGACCCGAGCCTTGGCCTGCTTCGGGCATCGCCCTACTGCTACGGTCAATGTTATTGTGCCTCGACTGGTACCATGTTGCCAGCAAACCCTACCGGCGGAGAATTCATCGACCCCAAGCGATCGTCGGGTAGGGACATTTTTGAGAAGGCATCATAAAATAACACATCGACTGAGCTTCCATTATCTACCAAAATGCGGCATACATCATAGTCGGCAATATTCAAGAAAATTACAACCACATCATTGTGTGGAAATTGGATTCCCTGGCCGTCCTCCTCGGTGAAGGTCACGGGCTCCACGATCCTCCGCCTCTTCGCCGATCCTCCGAATCCATTGGTCTCCCCTTGCTGAGGTCCCCCAAGATAGTATTGATGACACCAAGGGGCGGTTGATCTTCTTGATGGTTTTTCCCACTTGGTGGTGACGCTCTCGACCGCTCTTCCTTCCCCTCAGGCCGCCTTTACAGAAATCAGCTAAGTCTGCCTCGTCTGATGAGCTCTTCAATCTCGTCCTAGAGTTGGATGCACTCCTCAGTGTCATAATCGTGGTCGTGGTGATAAAGACAGAATTTGTTGGGATTGCGCTTGCCAGGATGGGAATGCATTCTCTCCAATCTTGGAAGTCGCTCCCGGATCTCCATCAGCACTTGAGTCTTTGGGGCATTAAGGGAAGCATAATTGTGGAATATCATCGTCGGAGAGAACTTCGACGCTGGGGGGAACCTTGGTGTGCCCTTCCATCAGGGCTTCTACGCCTCCGAGCCTGAGGGGGAGTTTGGACTCGCCCGCGGTCCGGGGGAGTCCGGGAATGCGGTCGAGCCTCAATCTGCTTTTTTTCTTCAGTGGGCCCACCTGGCCCGCTGGTTCGTCGTCTGCTGTCGGCTTCATCGTCCTTAGCCCCGAAGGCCTCTTCTGCTCGGGCATAACTTTCGGCCTGAGCCAGCATGTCGGCAAAGTCCTTGGGATATTTCTTTTTCAGGGAGAATAGTAGATCGTTCTTCTGTAGGCCGCCCTTGAGAGCGGCCATGGCGACAGATTGATCCAGATCTCGGACTTCCAGTGTAGCAGTATTAAACCTGATGACGTAAGCCCAGATGGATTCCCCCTCCTTCTATCTGATGGCCATTAGGGAATCCGAACCTCAGCGTGGACGTTGACTACTAATGAAATGGGCCGCGAATTATTGACTCATTTGGTCAAACGACAAGATGGTACTCGACTTGAGTGCCAAGTATCAGTTCCTGGCAGCTTCTTTAAGGATAGAGGAGAAAGCCCAGCATAGGATAGCATCTGGCGCACCATAGAGCAGCATCGTCGTCCGAAAGACTTCCAAGTGATCGATCGGATCGGTGGTCCCATCGTAGATCTCGAACTGCGGGAGTTTGAAGTTCGGCAGGACCAGTTCCTGCATGATTTTCTACAAAAAAGAAGGATCGGTGCGGACGTCATTAGCGTATGAGGAGGGAGTGTGATGGAGTTCTTCGATTCATCGGCTCATTTCTAAGAGCCTTTGATCCAGAAAATCTTCGTGGTCTTTGATCTTCTTGCCGAATGGGTGCGAGGCTTCACCCTGGCTCGAGCCGCGGTCTGAGCAGGGGCTCTCCCTCTGTTGCCTTCCTCTTCTGGGGATTGGAGGTCGGGTGGCCCATGTTGGTCACCCCTGGACTGGACCACACAACTCTGGGGAATCCCGCGCCAGTTGAGCTGATACTGGGGCCTGTTGGTGCATGGCCTGCATCGCCTGCACTACCTTCGTGAGATCACAAACCTGCTTGATGAGCAGGTTGAACTGCTCCGCATCCACCGCGGCTACAGAGTGAGCCTGGATCGTCGGGGCTGGAGCAGGAGTGGTCGAATCCGAATGGGATTGGGCCACGAAGGCCGCCGACCGTCGAGTCAAGGCTCTCCTGGGGGGCATTTTTGCTTTCTTTGAAAAGAGGAGGAAGATAAATCTTTGGAGTGGAAAGGGAGAAAATGTCGTCGAGCACTCCTTTAAGAACGAGGGGACTTCGGCTTTCTCTTAACTTTAAGAGAGAAAGGCGGCCCTCCTTCTAGCGCCAATATGTTGCGCAGAAACTGGTCATCGTCGGAGGTAGCTAGAGTGGAGGCCGAGGGGGTCGCCGTCGGAGACCTGCAAAATGAAGTTCCGTCCGAAGTCGGTGGGGGGTGGCTTCGGTGGGACCCTCCGACGGTCAAGTCAGTTTTTGGCCAGCAGGAATGGAGTGCTCGGGATGAGTTCCGAAGCTTGAAGAAGAAGAGGAGAGCTTAGTCTTAGCATATCTGGAGGATTCTTTTTATAGTGGAGCTTGATGGTGACAACTGCAGCCGCGTGCTGACGGCCGCTCGAGGTTCGGTGGAGTCAGTCTCATGGGAAGGTGCCGTGTGCGGTGGATTGATGTGACAGCCATCGTCGCCTGACAGTGGATCGCTATCGCTTGCGACAGACTGATGGTGATGGCTGCAGAGCCAGTCGAATGAAGGGTTGGAGGCCCTCATCGTGTGCCCATTTTGGAGGAGTTCGGACTTCTGAAGAGAAAGCTTGGAAGGAGTTCAGCTCCCATAGACGTCTGGCTGGAGGAATGCAGCTAAGGCTCGACCGTTGGAGAGTTCGGTAGGAGCTCGGTTGGCCGAAGTTCGATCGAAGGATGACCGCTGAGGAGTTCGGAAGGAGCTCGATCGCTAGAGGTTCGGCCAAGGGACGACCGCTGAGGAGTTCGACCGCTGAGAGGTCCGAAAAAGCTTGGCTGAGGCCCGGTTGAAGGACTTCGGCTGCTGAGTGGTTCGGCTAAGGCTCATCTGTTGAGGAGTTTGGCCACTGAAAATCCGAAGCTCGGCCGTTGGAGAGTTCGGTCGGCTGTTGGACTTCGGTCGAGGCCTGACCGCTGAGGAGTTCGGTATAGAGAGAAAGGTGCCATCAGGCGGATGGTGACAGCCATACTGGCAGGTCGTGGGCCGCATGGAGCTGGTTATAGAGAGAGTGGCATCGTCAGTGGTGGCCATACCGTCCAGTCTCGTTGTTCGTCCAGAGAAGTTCGGACTTGTAGGAGAGTTCGGCTGAAGGGAAGCTCGGAAAGAGTTCGACTGTAGAGAAGTTCGGAGGAGCTCGACCGGCTGAAGAGATGGCCGCTTGGAAAGTTCGGCCGAGAGACGACCACTGAGGAGTTCGGGTGCTAGGGAATTCCGTTAAAGCCCGACCGCTTGGAGTCCAAGGAGCTCGACCGCTAAGCAGTTCGACCGACTGGAGAGATTCGATCCTGATGAGGGGAGTCCGAAGAAGCTCGGCAGCTAACTAGCTCGATCGGTCGAACGGGTTGGAAGAAGCTCGGCCGCTGGGGGTTCGGCTGAAGCCCGTCTGCCGAAGCTCTTCTGCGGCTATAGGTTGCGTTAGGCCGAGCATCGAGCTAGACTTCGGCAGAAGCGGGATTTATCCCCAACACATTAAATTTAGGGATAATGGTAGAGGTGTCAAAATGAGTTTGGCTGGCCCGACCCAATCCTAAAAATTGGGTGTAGCCCGAGTAACAATCGGGCTTTCTGGCCTATCGCATCTCAGCCCAAGGACTGAGATTGATCGGGTCGGATTAGCCTGGTTGGGCCAATGAAAATATATAAAATATACAAAATCATCATGATTTGTTATGGATGTTAAATTTTACATGATTTGGTATGATGAATTATTGAATTGGTGATGTTTAAAACTTTGAATTTATATTTTATTAATGTTTGGATTGAATTTTGGAATTTTACATGTTTGAATTGATGATGTTTCAATTAAGGATATGCAGCATTCGTTAGCATACATTATATGTTGATTTTTTTATCAGGCTATTTTTTTAAAATTTTGGTGGGCTGGCACAGTCCATCCCACCACCCTTAAAGGGCTGAGTCAGGCCAACCATATGCTGTCCCATTTTTTGGTTGGCCTAGGGCCTAGGCCAAGCTAGGCCCAACCCATCAAATTTTAGGTCCTTGTATGCTTGGCCAGGCCGGGCTAGGTCGACCTATTTTGACACTTCTACATAATGGCTTCTATGGTCTCCCTCCATTTTTAACTTCATCATTAGCCTCCCTACATTATTGGGTGTTTTCTTGACAGGAGAATATCTTATCATCACAATTTTCATCCTCTCTCCTCTCTCTCAAGGGATCAATCACCACTTTTCTGGTTGAACTAGCAGAGGTTGGACCGTCAAAAGATTGAGAATGTAGAGGGGTAAGTATCATGGTGGTGGTGTGTTATCGCCAGCTATGGCAATAGCTCAGATCATGATTGTCAGAGAAGGAGGAACGGAGAGGGAGAAAGAAAAAGATCAAATAGGAGGATGAAGAGAGAGAGAGAGAAAAGCATGATACCTCTATCACTGTTAAAGTTGAAGAAGAGGAATGATCGGTCGGCATGACAGATATAAAGTAGAGATCGGACCATTGAAATGCCAAGGATGTGGAGGGGTTATGGTGTATCATGGTGGTAGTGGTGTTGTAGGCCATAGTAGAAGCTCAGGTTATGACTGTTGGAGGAGGAGGAGAGTAGAGAGAGGGATGGAGGAAAAGATCAAATGGTAGAGGGGTGAGAGAGAGAGAGAGAGATAAGGGGTGATGTCTTTGTCATCATCGGAGCTAAGAAAGAGAAAGGATAGATTGGCACAATAGACTCAGAGCAGAGATCGGGCTACTGGGATGTCGAGGATGTGGAGGGGTTGTGGCGCATCATGGTAGTGATGATGTCATCGGCCATGGCAGTAGCTTAGGTCATGGTCATTTGGAGAGGAGAGGAGAAAGAGAGGAAGGGAGCAAAAGATCAAATGGGAGAGGGGCAGAGAGAGAGAAAGGAAGGAGAGAATGTGAAGGGGTGACACCTTTGTTGCTACTGGAGCCAAGGAAGAAGAATGATCTGAGGTGACACCTCTGTTGCTACTGAAGCCAAGAAAGAGGAAGGATTGGTCGGCACAATAGATACGGAGCAGAGGTCAGACCATCGGAACTTGGAAGGCTACGGATGTGGAGAGGTTGTAGTGCATCATGGTGATAGTGGTGTTGCTAGCTGCGATCATAATTTATGTCATGGCCATTAGGGGAGAATATGAAAGAGAGGGGGGAGGAAAAGATCAAATAGAAGGAAGAAGGAGAGAGAAGAGGAGGGGGGGAGAGAGAAGGGATATGTCTTCCCCACCACTAGACCCAAGAAAGAGAATGATTGATTGATATGGCGGATGTGAAGGTTGTCAAAGCCAGCTTGATTGTAGGGAAGAGTAGAGAAATTAAAGAAAGTTACGAGAGTTCAAAGCTAACACCATTTTAAATCCACAATAGTCCAAGAACCAAAGCCAACTACAACTAATAAAGTTGAGCTAGACAAAGATTCCAGCGACTTTTATGTAAAATAACCTTATTAGAGAAATTAAAGAATTTTGACTGATCATAAACTAAATAATTCATGGAGCGACCCCATTTTATTCCCCACCCAAACAAAAAAGAACAAGTGTTCGAGTCCAGCACCCAAACATCATCGTTATCCAAGCATAATGTGACTTAACGTAATTACCCATCCATCTTTAACATAAGATGTATATATATTCATGCACACAAATCATAAAGACAAAAAAGGTGCAGAAATAGTTCAATCTAACATCAACAAATACAAATCCCAAACCTCTCCTTACTCTCTGTACATCAAAACTCAAAAGCCGACTGCCTTCACCATTAAAAAAAATTTGTCCCTAAAATACAGCGGTCACAAGCCGAACAATAAAAATAAAGTCCCCATAAGATAAAAACAAGAGAAAAGAGTGAATGAAATAAAGAAAAAGACACCACCTTTTACTGCAGAGAATTAGAACGGGGAAAGAAAAATAGAGAGGAAGATTGGCCGTCATAGATAAGCTAGTAAATTTTTTTTACTTAGAAAAATAAAAAATAAAAAAGATGCAGAAGAACCATCTTGAAGGTCAAAAATAATAAGGATAAATAAAAGATATTAAATAGCATAAAAGAAACACGTTATGTTTACATCCATTGATATCTAGAAAAATGATGCTCAAATACTTGAAAGAAACGTACCATATATTTGATCAAAGATTCACAAAGAAAGAGATGGCACTGGTAAGAAACCCTGAAACAAAAAAAATATTAAGCGGTAACAAGAAAAAAAAATATAAAAAAATAAAAAATATAAAGAAATAGATGTTATTGTGCATCTTCTCTTACCTCCCGTTCATTTCTTTCCTTTAGGGCTTAAAGATCCTCTAATTATCGAGAAGAGAGAGAGCGAGAAATCCTAACGAGAGAAACTTAGTTGTCGATAGAAAACACGAATAGGGGTCCATGGAGGAAAAGAAAGTAGAGGAAAAAAAATCAAAATCCTGATAAGAGAAACTCAAAATCCTAGTAATAGAATAGAAGTCTCTAGAGTCTGGACATCAAATAGAAAGTCACTAGGATGGCAGGTGGCTTTATACTCTCTGCATGAGGCAAACCGTGGAGGCATAGATGGGAGTCACGAGATCGATCAATTTTTTTTGCCATCCATGAGTCATGATCGAAGGTCCCAATTGATTTTATACCTGATCCAATCCTATCCATTTAATGAACGGATTAAATATGACAGAAGATCAAAATTCAAATTTAATTTATTTAATAAATATATTAAATGAGTAATTTATTTATGATTGAAATTCAGTTAGATTAAATATAAATTTATTTACGATGAATTCAATACGGCTTGGATTATTTTTTGTCGGTCCTAGATGGCATCCGAACATGATAGTTGCACTTTTATCACGGCGCAGCATCATCTAGTTGGACCACCTCTTGTGAAGTTTGTTTGGTGCGAGATGGTCCCACATATTTGGAACTTATCAGTACTTTCTTGCCACTTCAATGCCTACCAAGAGGCGAATAAAAATATGAACGAAGGGGTGGCCAATGCGTTATTATTTTACGTTGGGATGTCGGTGATAAAGTAATACGTAAAATTTTTAATGGTAAGGGATCAGAAAGATCCAGTTGAAAATACCGTAGAATAAGCTCCGTGAGTCAGCCTGGTCTTTAAAGTAAGGCAAGATGCGCATGCTCATTTTGAACCATGTATTAAGCTTATCCTGAGCCTCGAAGACGGCATAGCAATAAATTGGAGATTGAGAGAGAGAGAGAGAGAGAGAGAGAGAGAGAGAGAGAGAGAGTGGGATGCGCATGATGAGAGAGAAGGGTAATATTGGAATTCTACGATAACCATACCATTTCCTTCTCTTGATGGAGCTCACCAACCTGGTTCTTCGATAATAGGGGAAAAAAAAAAGGAGGAAAATATCGATGGGTACTTCCGATTGGCTGGGCGTTTCTTCCTGTTTCTTGTTCTCGTTATATTTTAGAAAGAGAGAAATAACAAGAGTTCTAATGTGATTTTTTTTTCCCCTCTGCTTCACTCTCTTGATTGTTTAACATTTTAGGGGGAAACATAAACACTGATATATATTCATATTTCCATGATTTATCACATTCTTTTTATAATTTTTTTTAAGGAAGAGAGTAAGAAAAAAAAAAAAAAACCATTTTTATGATTTATCGTATTCTTCTCTTTTTGATTTTCTGATCCCTTTCGAACCTAACTTAATAAACCCCACCTCCAAATTCAAACCAACTTGGAAGAGATGGGTTAACTTTTTTTATTTTCAAGATAACCTCAATCATTTTCACCGAAGGTGGCAACTTAAGACTTCGTTGAAAGAATTTTACTTCATTAGAATATTATTTAAAAAAATCAATATTTAGATATATAATATTTAAAAAAATAATTTTTTTATATGATTGATTGATTATACATTGTAAAATAATTTTTATATCTAATTAAGTAATTATTCTTTTCAAAAAAATTATATATAATATTTTTTATATCTTTAATAAAAGAAAGATTTTATCCCATCCTGTTCAAAAGTTTAAGAATACTTTTGAAAAAAAAAATTAGTTGATGAGAATTGGACTTTTCATATTCCATATAATTTTTTATAAAATATAAAAAATTTATTTTCATAAAAAATCTACTTTCTTCTAATCAAAAAAGAAAAAAAAAAAGAGAGCTACATTCTAATTTTTCTTCTTTAAAAACTTCAGCCAAGTGTTGGACTTGACGTTACATAAAGCCAGGTATCCATAGGTGCTCCGTGATTCAGAGAGTGGAGGATATCATCAAAAAGAAAAAGGAAAAGAAAAAACTCCAACGACTGGTATCTACAGGGCCTCGGTGATTCAGAGAGCAGAGGATATCATCGAAAAGAAAAGATAAGAAAAAAGGCTTTAGAGAGTGGAGGAGAGAGAAACATGGGAATGGTGCCGGAGATAGTTTTGAATTCAGGGAGGCGGATGCCAGTGCTTGGTATGGGGACGGCCACCTATCCCACACCACCAGAGCAGACCGTCTTCGAGGCCGTGGTTCATGCCATGGAGCTCGGATATCGCCACTTTGATTCAGCTAGCCTATACGGTTCGGAGAGGCCACTCGGCCGGGCCATATCCTTCGCCCTCGAGAAAGGCCTCATCGGGAGCAGAGACGAGCTCTTCATCACCACCAAGCTCTGGTGCACCGACATGCACCGCGACCGTGTCCTGCCTGCTCTCCATCACTCCCTTGAGTAAGATCCAAACCCTCATCGAAAACCCTAAGAATCATACCTTCTTCTTTATAAAAACTAGATAAAGGCAGTAATCCTCGATGGATGGTGACCGTTAACATTTCATCTCTCATCAATTGCAACGTTGAAGAAACCTGCAGCTAGCAATGTCCTGGATTAAAGGTTGTGGAGACTCGTATGCACAATTTGATATGAGACATATATACTAAGCTATTCTTTGTTTATTTTTGATTTTGTTATAGTTTATTATACACAGATGGTGTTAGTGTGGAATTCATTTGCACGCTTACATATTTGTAGAGATCTTGGGTTGGAATATGTGGATTTGTACCTCATTCATTATCCAGTTAGATTGGAAGGAGAGAAGAAAATGGTATTTTCAAGTGATAACATTCTTCCAGTGGACATCTCAAGTGTATGGGAACGGATGGAGGAGTGCCAGCAGCAAGGCCTGGCCAAGTCTATAGGAGTAAGCAACTTCACATGCAAGAAGCTAGCCGAACTCCTTACCCATGCTAAGGTCCTGCCTGCTGTGAACCAGGTAGGCTCTCTACTGGGGATTCACATACTTGATGCTAGAAGAACCATATACAACATCTACAACATGGTTGGTAATTTCTTAGATTGGCAAACATCTTACTAAATCGATCAGGCTTTGCTCCAGTACACTTGAGTTCTTTCCAAACAGCTTTCTGATCATTTTCTCTTGCTGTTGTTCTTCTTCTACTTGCTTTGTTTTCCCCTGCTGTCTTGGATCTTCTTCTTTCTTTTTCTTTCTCTGCACTCTATCGTTTATAAGTTTTTTTTAATAGTCGAATGGAACTGTTGTCCCTCTCCTTGAATATGGAAGGAAAAAAAAAAAAAAAATGCTATTTTATCCATGCTATGCAAATTTGTGTGTTTGTGTACTAGTCGGGCTACAGATTAGCAGTTAAGTCTTTACCAACTGATTTACAGTTTCAAAAATATACTAACAACATATTACAATATTATTAAAAATATCATATGAGTTAATGAAAATATGATAATAATTGCAATTTGTCTATGATGATAGAAAAATTAAAGACTATTGCAGTGCCTTTCATTAATCAGATACAATTGTTGTTCAGTTCATTTTTAAAAGTCATTCAGGATGCATCTAAAATTATTTTTAGCTTACTACTCTGTCATGGCATAATTAATTTTTCTTGATTCCATGCATAATATTTAGTTATGATCTAACAACAAATTTGATATTTAAATCCTAGAATTGGAATTATAAAGGTCTAATACAATCATGAATTAACAAGTAGATATGACCATTAGTATCTTTGAACTATATGCCTAAATTAGTTTTGAACTTAAAGTTCTTCTCTACTCCTGCCATAATTATGTGGTAATTGCAAAACAGTTCACAATTTGTGAGTGAAGTTTAAATTTGACCCTTCATCAATATTTTAATCTCAACAAGGGACAATTGGTTGGTACGTGTAGAAGGAATTGCTTGTTATAATGCATTAGATAGAAGTTAAATATATCTCTTAGCAACTGTAATTATAAATTTATTCTTTATTTTTTGAGCAATACCAAGGAAACCTAGGATTTGATACTTGAAGAATGACAACATGGGCACTCCTAGAAAAACAAGAAAGGAAAATAAAATAATGTTCCTTTTCTTGCAAAAGAAGGTGCAAGCTTATTTTGTTTTTTGTAATAGCAGGCGACCGCCATTAGAAATATAAATTAATATATTCGATAATGTTTCGTAACTAATATCTAAGTATACCACCAAAGATAGCCTTTTACAGCAAAAAAAAATTCAAATGTGTATGATTGTTTTCTTGTCCTGTCTCTTTGCATTAGGTGGAAATGCATCCTCTTTGGCAGCAGAAGAAATTACGAGAATTTTGCGTACAAAAAGGCATCCACATAAGTGCTTATTCTCCCCTAGGTGCGTTAGGAGTCTTTTGGGGTACTGATAAAGTTCTCGAAGCAGAAGAGATTAAAAGAATTGCCCAATCGATGGGAAAAAGCAGAGCACAGGTAACTGCATAGTTTTATGGAAGTTTCACAATTCTTGTTCGTCCATTGGGAATTTAGCTGCGTTTGATTACTTCATACTTTAAATTTTGAAAACTATATATTGTTAACTATTAAGCAGTTTTTCTTTGATTCAAGATTGTACTTCCTGATTTGTTGATTCTATAATAGGTTGTAACAATGGATCAGAGCTTTCTTCTCAAAAACTATTGGATTAGTGCTTTAAGGATGTTTAAATTCTTTGTAACACATCATTAAATAGTATTCAGGATACATTTCTTGCATGGACAGGTCTGTTTAAGGTGGGCTTTCCAGCAGGGGGTTAGCTTTGTGCCAAAGAGTTTTAACAAAGAAAGGTTGAAAGAAAACATGGAAATATTTGATTGGTGTTTGTCTGTGGAGGATATGGAGAAATTGAGCCTTCTGCCACAAGAAAGGCTTGTTCTTGTTCATGCATTAGTATCACCAACCAGTTTCTACAAATCTCATGCTGATTTCTGGGATGGAGAGGTGTGAAATACTTTGCATCAATGATGGGTTGTGATTTCTCTAAGTTGGATCCCTGAAATAAGGACATATTATTATGTTTTGCATAAATTCAAAATACCAGTTACTCGCTTATTTGATAATCGAAAGGAATACCTTGTAAAATCTAGTTATGTCTGTATAAACTTTGTTCATCTTTTACATGCAGCATATTAAAGCGTTATTATTTGAAAAGTGAGCTTTATAGGTTGTATGCAATGCCCCCTAGCAATGCATTTGGATGAAAGCATAACAAGCTGAATGAGAACTATGCTATGACTTCTCTCTATGGAAGATGTTGTAAATTATTGGCGTAAATTTGGATGAATGCAATTAGAAGAGATTGGATTACATTCATTAGTTAATATCACCCGCAAGAGTTATTATGAGTTTAAGAAAAATATGCTATATTACTCAAAATGAAAAGAAAGAAAGAATGAAAGGAAAACTCATTCCTATGTGACAGAAAAGTATAGCGATAATGATTGGAAGAAAAATAAGTAGATTCAACAGTGGTGGTGATGGGACAAACCATTGCCTATGTGTGGATAATATTTTTGACCTTGTGAAAAACCTATTTAGAACTAATGAGATAGAATCTAGTTCACATACTTGATAACTTCAATTGTTTGATTGCTTATGAATGAGAGATGTGTGGGGATCGGCCATTTTATATGGACAGGATCCTTGATATATAAATTAGGATAGACTTTGAAATCCTTGCACAATAAATCTAAAAAAGATATGACAAAAGAAGTAACTGACTCAAATACAACATCATAAAGAAATGGGCAAAATTTATCACTCTTGAAGCGTCCTATCTAGTTGGTAGCAAAGCAAATAGATAAACATAGGAAAAATGATTTGTGAATAAGTGAAGCTATTTGATTCCTTGGTATATTATTGACGTTAGCTTGAGATATGTTACATGCTTCCCTGGCAAAATAGAAGATAAGAATATCCTATTATAAGTTTCTAATTACATGAAAGAATATCCAAATGCCCTAGATGTATGGCAACAAATTCTCTACAACTCAACTTGTAGGATATTTTCATCTAAAAAGATTTGTACCAAAATTTTCACAATTTGGGCATGTGGCAAACATCGACAAACTTTCATAGCCAAATTGTTACACCTTAAACCTAGCTTATGGGTTGGCCACATGACATGACTATATATACTATCTAGGGCAAGACTCTAAAGAATATGCAAGATCTTAAAATCTATTACAACATCAAATTTTCAGTGAACATTAATGATCTCAATCCAAACAAATAATAAATAACAAAACTTGTATAATTACAAAATTTAATCATCCAACTAATATTACTGAAACTCTATCTATTCAATCATTTCACCGGTGATTCCAACGATAGCCAAGTACATGCATCCTATAGTCCAGTAAAAATTTTCACACACTAACATCAATATAATAATAATAAATAATAAATTAATAATATTTGTTATTCATATGAATTTCCTACCATAAGATACCATGATCGTAAAACATGCATAATAATATATCTTTTAGTATAATAAATCAATCAAACAATTATCTCAAATTATTGTATATCAGGTTCGATAATATTTAGCTGCTTGACTCTGGACTACTACAACCACATTTCAGATCCATAGTGGAGCATCAACACACTGGCTAGTCCCATGAACTACCATAATCATATTTTTGATCTATGACGGGGCATTAACATAGTGGTTAGTCTAGGGGATAATAAGTGCTTAATTCTGACTATCATAACCATATTTTCAGTCTGTGATAGGGCACCAATTAAATGACTAGTCCAAAGAACCATAAGTGCTTAATCTTAAACTACCACAACCATGTTTCTAGCCTATAAAAGGGCACCAATATAATGGCTAGTCCCGTAGACTACTACAACCATATTTTTAACCTATGGTAAGGTATCAACAATATGGCTAGCTTAAAGCACTATAATCCATTATTTCATCATATAATTCAAATTTATGCTTATCAAGGAATTATAATCCAATACCACTCTTTCATAAAATTCGACACATATAAGTATCAATTCCTTCCAAACTAGGATCAATAATAGATGATATATAACTTCATACATAGCTATAAATATACTTAACAAATAAGTATATAGCATGCATCTATCAAAAAAACCACATTGAGCAAAATCACTCATGCATAAAAATAGTTTTTATATAAATAGATGATCAATATTTGAGAATTCTTATCTCTATTGATGACAAACTTTGGAACAGGCTTTACCAGCCCATGACTAGTATGTCCAATCAACGATCTAATTTCAATACATCTTCGATCAATCATCAACATAATAAATAATAAATTATTAATATATTTTTATTTTCAAAGCTTCAATACTCGAATTATCCATAATCTTAAATTTTTTGACTTTACCTAATACATGACTAATAAATAAATAAAGATTTAGAGATTTATCTTGATTTAGAGATTAGAGCGCAAATCCTCGTGCCCAATATCTTCTTATCAAATCAATTACATCTCCATACAAAATAGTGCTTATCATGAAAAAGTTTGTCACAAGAAGGACGAGGCTAGCTGGATAGCAATATCTAGTGATCCTAATCAATCAGAACAATGTAGTCAAATTTTATAAATCAATAAATAGATGGCCCAATCAAGGCAATAGTAACAAGTCAGGGATTGTCGATAGTGACCATACGGATAGCCAACAAAAGTTGGAATGTCAGTAGACAAGATGGTATTGCCCGTAATATTGGTCCAAGATCCTTCATTAGGGTCACCTTCAGGTCCACAAATTAAGAATCTTGGACCCTCAATTGGATCCAAGAGGCCATGTATAGAGAGTAGGAGAAAAAAAAAAGGAGGAGGAGAGAGAGAGAGAGAGAGCAAGAGAGAAAAAAGAGAGATAACTCTCTCTTCTTCTTCAAAATAGGGGAACTTCCCCTCCCTCTCCCTTTTAAACAAGGCAATAGGAAAATCAATGGCCGGTAGTGGTGGCAACTGTGGCGGTTGGCGGCTGTAGCAACGACACTCAATGATGGTGGTCGATCGGACAGGAAGAAGAAATGGAAGGAAGATAAGAAGAAGCGGAGGATGGGGTTCGGCCCTTTCTTCTTCTTCTTTATCATGATCGGCTCTTTGGTAGGGTGGCAATTTTATCCAATCCGTTGGGTATCTGATCCAACCCGATCTGAATGGGACAGATTTTATTCGACTCGAATGGAACTCAGGACGGCTATGGGTTCTAAAACAAATACCTAAAGTGAGTTTGGATCAGATACGGATAATGATATACCCCGATCTAAACTCGATCCGAGATAATCTTAATACATATCCCTCATTCAATATTATGATGATTTTATATTATTTATATATATCTGGCCTGATCCGATCTAATCCGATCCGATACACATCTCTATTTGATTCGACTTGAGATGGATACGAAAGGGCATGGGTATCGAATTTTTACTTGCTGGGCAGGTATGAATATGGGCAGACCTGATCCATATCCCGTTGCCAGCTCTAAGTCTCTGGCCGGCAACCACTGCCTCGTGTGAGGCCTCGGTGCACCCAAGAGAGCGGCGAAGATTGGCCCAAACTAATAGTCGACAGTTGGCGACGATGGATGGAACAATAGAGAAAGAAACCCAAAACAGGGATTTCGATTTCAAAAAAAATCTAGCTACTTTCTAATCATATACTGGTCATCGGTGATAGCTAATGAATGGAGAGAAGATGGAGATAGAGCCAGGACTTTCTTATCTCGACTCTAGTAGTGGATCAATGACAAATCAACTATGTCTCTCTAATTCCGCTCAATGAAAAATCAAGAGGATTTTCAAGCATCTCACCAACAGAGGATCAAAGATGAGAGGCAATGCCTAGAGGGAGGAATCAGGGCCTCTTATAGGTTAGTTCCTAAGGCTTTCATCAGAGTCTAATGAGTCCTAAGGCTCCTTCCGATAAACTCGTCGGACTCCATCGGAAGTCCTTTCCTTGCCTCCCGTCACATGAGGTTTCAAAATTTTTTTTTTTTTGTCTTGCACCAAAATCTGTGCATGCTAATATTTGTGCTACTGCATGTGCTGGTCAGCCCATTTCCAAACCTTTGGTCCATGTCTTGTTTCTGGGCAAAGAAGCTGGGTCTCACACAAATTTGAAAGAATAATATATGACAGTTGGTCATCTACCACCCAGGTTGTAGGAAATTTGCAAAGATTGGCTAAAAGACAATAGTTGGCTATCTATAAATCAGATGAAATCATCTTCTCACGTAAAACCATCTTTCCCATGTGAATTGGATGAAACCTATTGGAGAAAAATGGAGAGAATACCTGAAATTTTTTAGAAATTGCTCCAAAATAATTTTACCTAAGAAAGGTGGTAAAGTTGGGGCACGGACCACGTTGCGCTCTTGAGGCGATAAGCACAGTTTGCGAAATTTTTCAATGTAGCCAACAAGTGCATCTCAATTAAACAACTTTTAATATATAAATATTTTCTTTTTTATTTTAAAATTTTTAATTTTCTTAAGATTTTTAATATATAAAACTAAAATCATACTACTTTGATGACTGAAGTTTTAAAATTGAATTTGTAACCAACCAATGAATGAGATATAAAATTGAAATCATTCTACTTTAATGCTTGAAGTTTTTTAAATTCAATTTTAAAATTGAAATTAGTCAATTTTAATATAATAATTGATAGTAAATGACTTCAACAATATCCTACTTTTATATATATATATATATATATATATAAGTAAGAACAAATTATCATGCATGATGAGGGTGCCAATAGCTTGAGCCTCCGCCTAGTGTTTCTAGAATGTTGCTTCAGGACCAAAAGTAAACAATATCTCGACCTATGTAAAACAGCATATCTTCTAATGTAAAACAAGCTTTCCGCTTTCCCATATGAATCGGATGAAACCACTTAGTTGCGCGGTCATTAGAAATCTGCAATGTATCGGAACCATGGGAATTTGATAGGATTTAGCTTGTAGAGGATTGACACGCATGCTTTGGCATTGCTGGCTAAGAACGCGGAATCAAACATACTCCCATATTAGAGCATGGATCCTCGATAATGCATCATAGTATGTAGTGCGCTACGCATGGATGGCTAGCAAATAATGTGCGTATATTATTTGTTAGCCATCCATAGATGCTCAACATGATGCATCGTACATTATGTGCAGCGCACAGGACCTGGGGTTCCCCATGGTATCAATTAAATTTTCTAATCCATGGTATCATTGAATTTTCTAACCCATATGTCTATCCATAAGCGTAAGGCCGTCAGCTCTTTATTTGAGGCCAAGGAGTGCCATCATTTTGGTTGGATTCCGAAAATCTAAAGCTCCTCCAACCATCTATTAGCTTCAAGGATACGTTCTCTGCTTACAACTCCATCCCAAATATGTCAAATATCCCACAGGTGTTCCTGGGCTCAGGCTCAAAAGCCATGCCCCTCGTTGGCATGGGCACTGCAGTCTACCCCTTCGCCCCATCCGAAACCATGCGATCAGCCATTTTGCGGGCAATCGAGCTTGGTTACCGACACTTTGATACTGCCGCTCTCTACCAATCTGAGCTGCCTCTTGGTGAGGCCATTGCTGAGGCCCTTCGCTGCGGGCTGATCAAATCCCGGGATGAGCTCTTCATCACATCCAAGCTATGGTGCAGTGATGCTCAACATGACCGCGTCCTGCCTGCTTTGCATAGAACCCTTCAGTAATACCATGCTGACATGAAAACCATTTCTTTCAGCTCCTTTCTACTTTGATATCAGTATTGATGCTTTCCTTGTCATAAAAATCTACTCAATTAATCCTTCCATGAAGCTTTCTCAGCTGGAGGTTTGTGTTTTGTTAACATTCCTGTTTTGAGAGAACAAGGCTTGATGGATGATTCTCTTATTGTTTTAGGAACCTTCAGTTGGAGCATCTGGATCTCTATCTCATACATTGGCCCGCAAGCGCAAAGCCAGGGAGGTACGAGCTGCCATTTCCAAAGGAGGAGCTTTTGCCATTTGACACGAACTCAGTGTGGGAGGCCATGGAGAAGTGTCAGAAGCTCGGGCTAACAAAGTTCATTGGTGTCAGTAATTTCTCTTGCAAGAAGCTGGAAACGTTACTTGCCACTGCGAGAATTCCTCCTGCTGTTGATCAGGTGAATCCGGCTTTGCTTATTATCTGGCTCTAGTCGCAGCATCGAGTGGACTCTGACCATAGGAACCAACTTTTTTGGTAAGGTTGAAGTGAATCCTCTTTGGCAGCAAAAGAAGTTGAGAGAGTTTTGTACTGCCAAGGGGATTCAAATTTGCGCATACTCGCCTTTAGGAGCAAGAGGGACTCTATGGGGCACAGATTGTGTAATGGAATGTGATGTTCTGAAAGAGATAGCTGCTGCTAAGGGAAGGACTCTGGCTCAGGTATGTATGTTGCTGAATTAATTGGAAATTTAAAGAAGTGGAGTGATCTCCTTGAAAGCCTAAAATGTTGCCTTGGGCAAGTTTGGGAATTGTATAGGAGTTGTAGGATCCGGTCGTTACATTATTTTATACAAAATTATGAATTACATCAGTTAATTAGCATGCTTCCTCATAGGTCTGCCTAAGGTGGGTGTATGAGCAAGGTGACTGCGTGTTGGTGAAGAGCTTTGATGAGAAGAGGATGAAAGAGAACCTAGATATACTGGATTGGGAGCTGAATGAAGAAGAGAGGCACAAGATTAGCCAAATTCCACAGCAAAAAGGATTTCCAGGCCTGGAGTTTGTATCAATTGATGGACCATATAAATCCCCTACAGAGCTATGGGATGGTGAGATTTAATGGATGAAAAGGTGGTAACTTGCATGTTTACATGTCCTGCTTAATTACCAGCCCTTTCATAAGAAAGAAACTAAAGTAAATGTTCATAGTTCTCTCGGTGTAAAAGTTTGATCTACGTAACAGTAGGAAGAAGGCAAAAATCATCCCAAATTAGCTTGGCTAATTTGTTCACCTGAAGATTGCCTGACTTGCTGCAATGGCATTGCAGGTTCTCCTCGACCAGATGGATAGCTGTTGCCTTGCTCAAGCTTCTTGCACTTGTTTTTTGTGGACTTTGAAGTATTATACATTAGTAATATTCATCAGTAGAAGGTTTTGTGCTCACATTTTCTATACATAATTTAATGATAAGGTCTTTCCCTTACATCAGGGGGCGAGGGATCTCTTTGTTTCTTACTTGGTGTTCGCAAACCGAAAGACTGGAATCCTACCCTTCTTTACCTATAACTGTAGGATGGAGAAATTAAGTGAAGCCAGCTTCATGCTAATCATCACTCGTTAGAAATGAGATGCACACATAAAGTGTAGAAGGATGGAGATACTAAGTGAAGCCAGCTTCATGCTAATCATCACTCCTTAGAAATGAGATTCATGGTATTGAACCTGACCTTTTACATGGAAAAGATCCTTAGAAGATTAATAATTTTGATGAAAAACTTTAGTATTTTATGATCCATGCATCGAAAAGCCAAGGATGATAATGGGAGAAGGAACTAATGCTCCAGTAGAATAACAAGAGAAGTGAAAGTTCTCCAGAAGTAGATTAGTGAAACAATTACATTGGACAACACAATAGGCTCTACAAATAAGTGAAGCAACTTTGGTCCTTATTGGTACCACTTGCATACCAGTAGGACGTAGCATCCTAAAGGTCCACTTGGGCATACTAAAAGGGACAGAATCCACTCTCAAAAAATAACTGTTTTATTTGGTCCATAAATCTGCCCTTCAACGTAAGGTAATCAATTTCTGACGAGGACTGAGGTTAATTGATCCTGCAATCAAAACAGGTCCGTATCAAATGCAAGAAACATCCTCTTAATTGAAACCTTGGTAAAAATTCTTCATCAATCTCACCCTCCTTATGCTTTAGGACTGCTGCTTTCTGCCCATCTGAGCAGCACCTAGGTGAGATCCTAGCTCAGGTCCTTCACTCCGGGCTCATTAATCCCAGAATTAGCATAGTGATACTTATAACTTCTCCTTCCTGTGCTCCATGGGACTCTTGGCAATGCAACAATGACATCACATCACTTCTTCTTGCTTTCTTTCTACTTAATTTTAGTTATGAAACTTTTTCTTGTTACAGAAAAAAACTGCTAGCATGCCACCTTCTATTGGAAGAGGAAAAAAAATCTAACCAACATTTCTGTAGAGCTTTCTCTATAGAATTTTATAGAGCAAGATGTCTTACAGGAAAATGAAGCCAATATTCCTTGATACTAGGATCTTGCCGCAATATGAAAGAAGACCAGGACATGCTCCTCGAATCCATGAGCAGCATCTTAATTTTTCGAACACTGATTCGGAGCTGAAAAGAACTTTACAAGCACTCTTGGATGAGTTAAAAGACTAATTTCGTACGGTATTCTTCTATAACATATCTCGCCCATCAAAGGCAGCTATCGGGTATGGGCATCGTCTCGTATTCAATTATGATGAGGAAAAAGAATTTATCCTCATCATGATAACTATATTCAAATCCTACCATTCTTATCGAAGACCTTGTTCTTAAATGCAGAATTCAAATAAGAACATAGAAGAAAAAGAAAAAAGCCCGTTGACATGCTAATATGGCCACATTCGTATAGGTTCTAACCACATCAGGTCCACCATTTTATACCTTGGATTCGAAAATTTGATTTCACGGGACACAGCTTGATGGAAACGTCGTTCTCATTATCATAGAAATTTTCATTTTGGAGTATTTTGATGACTATATAATACAGTTGTTGATCCATGCCCTCTTTCCAAGAATAACTGTACGAGGATAAGGTTATCAGATATGAACTGGACATTTACCTCGGGACCTGCAAGTCTATCGCTTAGCAGACATAACATACTGTATAAAGAAACAAGAACCTATATTACGGTACATCACATATGGTGCAGACTTCAGGCAGAATACTCTAGTTCACAAATTCACATATATTGAAGTATTATCTTCAACATTCTGGACTTGCTTCAAATCTTGAACCAATCAGTCATTCTTGTCTTCCTAATCTTCTTTTAGGCAATGCCTTGACTGCAGCAGGTTTAAGGGTGGCAATGTGTTGGCTAGGGATTGTCTTTTTCTTTAAAAGTTTAAAAGAATTCAGAAGTTATTTTAATCATCAAATCTCATTATCTAGGAACTAGAGATTCTGGATTCGAAACATGACTTATTAAACATCTGTTTTCCATTCCCATTCTGATTCTAGAAGGAATGGAAATATCCTAATCTCCCAAAACTCGATCGTTACTCTCTCTTAGTATTCAAATTCCATTCCGATTCTAGTCATGAACCAGACACATCCAGGGCTTTGACCATTTCCATTCCTATTCGAATTTATTCTGATTTTAATTTTGATCGCGAACCAAATACGCCTTAAATGTATGAACCTTGACAATTGGAATTCAGATATCTCCTGTCTTTATCTTAGACAATATGACAATAAACCATCAGCTGAGATGGGTTAAAGCAGTTAGTCTGGCAGTCCTATACATGCTTGCAGCTATAATAGCCAGATTGGCATGGGTAGCCATACCACAATAAAAACAGCAGGCATGTGACCGATCAGCCAATCTTTTTGGAAATTAAGCCTTGTTTTTGTGCTCTTCGACACTGCTATTCTCAGCAATTCTGAGCAGCCCTGAGATAAGGTCCTTGCTCAGGTCCCTTGGTTCATCAAATCCTAGAATAAGCTCCCCCATACAAACACTTTTTTTTTTTTTTTTGAGGAAATATGGAGGAAGTGAGTTACTTACCCCAGTTCATTAAGTTGAAATTAAGTATGAGTCCATTACATGCATCGGGCGCAAAGAAGCTGGTCCAGACCATGATTAAAATGCCTAGTTCTCTAGTTCATGGTCTGAGTAGGCCTTAACGTCTCATGAATTGGATGGAGGTCCTCAGGATATCCTTGAATACATACATGCATATGATACAAATACCTAGTTCTCAAGCTCATGGTCTAACTAGGCCTTAACTAAGTTCAAGTGCTCTAAATTAGCCTTGAATAAAGGTTTAAAGAGTGGATTTGTTTTTTATTTCTAAAAATAAAGCAACTTAAGAATCGAAGTTCTTTTGGAATAGAGGTGGAAAACGTTTTTATCTTATCTCAGCGGGACAAAGGCTGGTGGGAAATTTTTTTCTTATCGTCATATAAAACTTCAGCTGGAATACTTGTGATACGTGAGATCTTTTAAAGAAAAAATTATTAACATACCAAATTGAGTATCGAGTCGTCATCAACATTATAATTTGGGATTCTCGCAGCAGACATAAAATTGTGTTACCAAAAAAAAAAAAAAAACTTGATTACAAAAGTGTTTCACGAGGTGCAGATCATGTAATAATCTATCCATTATATATATATTATGTAGC
>QRFJ01001919.1:328384-339768 GCA_006176705.1 Cocos nucifera
CAGAGTCGGTGGGGGAGGGTGTCTCCTGCAGGACCCTCCGACGATCAAGTCAGCTCTGGCCAACAAGAATGGAGTACTTGGAAATGAGTTCCGAAGCTTGAAGAAGAAGAGGAGATCTTAGAGTTCAGAGAGATTAGAGTTTAGAGATTCAGAGATTTCGAGATTAGCGTATCTGGAGGGTCCTTTTTATAGCGAAGCTTGATGGTGATGACTGTAGCCGCATGCTGGCGGGCCGCTCGAGGTTTGGTGGAGTCAGTCTCACGGAAAGATGCCGTCTGCAGTGGGTTGAGGATGACAGCCATCGCCGCCTGACAGTGGGTCGCTGTCGCTTGCAGCGGACTGATGGTGATGGCTGCAGCTATCTTGATGCTAAGCCGCTCGGGGCCAAATGAAGTGTAGAAGGGCTTCAATGTGTGCCCATTTCGGAGGAGTTCGGACTCTTGAAGAGGAAGCTCAGAAGGAGTTCGGCTTCCATAGGCGTCTGGCTGGAGGTGCGCGGCTAAGGCTTGATCGCTGAAAAGTTCGGTAGGAGCTCGGTCAGTGAGAAGTTCGATCGATGGACGGTTGCTGAGGAGTTCGACTGCTGGGAGTCTGAAGGAGCTCGACCGACTGAAGGAACGGCCATTGAGGAGTTCGACCTAGGGACGACGTCAGGAGTTCGACCGCTGGGAGTCCGAAGGAGCTCGATCGACTGAAGGGACGGTCGCTTGAGGAGTTCGACCGAGGGACGACCGCCAAGAAGTTCGACCGCTAGGAGTCCGAAGGAGCTCGACCGGCTGAAGGGATGGCCGCTTGAAGAGTTCGGTCGAGGGACGACCACCAAGGAGTTCGGCCGTTGGGAGTTCAAAGGAGCTCGGTTGCTGAGAAATTTCGTTAAAGCTCGATCGCTTGGAGTTCAAAGAGCTCGACCGCTGAGGAGTTCGACGGACTGAAGGGGTTCGACTTAAGACCCATCCCCTGAAGCTCTTCCATTGCTACTGGTTGCATTAGGCTGAGTATCGAACTAGACTTCGGTAGGAGCGGGGTTTATCCCCAATAATAGCCTCCCCACTCCCGAGTTCGAAACTCGAAGGAAGGAAGTGCAGAAAAGGCGACTGCCGAAATCTTCTTCTGGGCTCCGTGCTGGTTTAGGTCGAAGCACGGGGGAGATTTCATCTTCAGCTAAAGTTGATGTTGAAGCTGAAGCCCGGAGGAGATCTCGTCTCCGGCTAAAGTTGAAGTAGGCCTCGTCTCCAACGATCGAGATCGGAGGTTGAGCTCGTCGGGGGTGACATTGTCTTCAGCAACCGAGGCTAACTCGTGGGAGATCTCTTCTCCTGCAGTCGTGGTTAACATGGGCGCTCGGGAGAGATCTGATCTTAGGCCGAGGTCGAAGTTGAAGTTCTCCGATCGAGGTTGACCCGATCGCTCGGGGGAGATCTTATCTGATCGAGGTTGAAGTTGAAGTTCTTCAGTCGAGGTTGGCCCGATCGCTCGGAGGAGATCTTATCTCCTTTGGCCGAGGTTGATGCGGACGCCTTTGCTCGCATTAGGACGAGGTTCTCCTCCTATTCCTAACGGGCTGTGGGGGCACATTCAGACCGTCATTCATCTCCTCCCATCTTGTCTAAGGTGAACGAGGCCTTCAACTTTGCTCGCGTTAGGATGAGATTCTCCTCCTATTCCTAACGGACTGTAGGGGCACATAGGGCCGTTGTCAGGGCCTCTTCCTCATCTCATCTAAAATGAATGAGATCTTCGACTTTGCTCACGTTAGGATGAGGTTCTCCTCCTATTCCTAATGGGCTATGGGGCACATTCGGGCCATTGTCGGCCTCTTCCCCTATCTCGTCCTAAAATGAACGAAGGCCTTCAACTTTGCTCATGTTAGGATGAGGTTCTCCTCCATTTCCTAACGGGCTGTGGGGGCACATCGGACCGTCGTCCGCCTCTCCCCCCATCTCGTCCTTTATGAACGAGGCCTTCACTCAGGAGAGATCTTATCTCTAGCCTGAGGTCGCTTCTCAGGAGAGATCTTATCTCTAATCGAGGTTGATTCTCGGGAGAGATCTTATCTCTAGCCGAGGTCGCTTCTCGGGAGAGATCTTATCTCCGAGGATCGAAGAGATCTTATCTCTGGCCGAGGTTATCGCTCGAAGAGATCTTATCTCTGTCGAGGTCGAGGTCGTTCTCGGAGAAATCTTATCTCTAACCGAGTAGAGAACTTTCTCTATCTCGAGCCGATTCTCGGGAGAGATCTTATCTCTAGAGGTCTTCTCGGAGAGATCTTTCTCTGGGAGGTCTTATTCTTTCGGGAGAGATTTTCTCTAGCTGAGGTCGATTCTCGGGAGAGATCTTATCTCTGACCAAAGTCGCTTCTCGAGAGAGATCTTATCTCTGACCGAGATCGATTCTCAGGAGAGATCTTATCTCTAGCTGAGGTTGTCGCTCGGGAGAGATCTTATCTCTGACCGAGGTCGATGGTCTTTGACCTGCCCATGCTAAGACGAGGTTCTCCTCCTGTTCTTAACACAGCAACTATTAACTACTTCTTTCCTTGTCATCACATAGTTTTTGCACCTAGAAACAGTATATTATTGAAAGGAAAGAACTTTATTGAAAGAAAGTTACTAACAATGTATTCCTGAATTCTTTGTGATTCAGGATCGTGGTAGCGTTGTTCCTCCGTGCTTCTTCATGCGGATGACTTTTTCTATCTCATGCTGGCCTCCTCACTTTGGAGCATGCTTCTCTTGGCTTCGACGCTGGGACCTGGGGTAACGCTAACGATGTCGTGAGGCGGCCGACCTCGTCGTTTCTTGTCACGGTAGTATCCTTTGCCAATCTTCAGGCTGACGTCGAATGAATTTATCCAGACGCTCCTTTCTAACGAGCTCCTCAATTTCGTCTCAAAGCTGGATGCACTCCTCAGTGTCGTGGCCATGGTCGCGATGGTAGAGGCAGTACTTGCTTCGGTCATGCTTGTTTGGGAGAGACCGTAACCCTTCTGATCTTGGCAGTTGGTTCTTAACTTCGATGAGAATCTGAGTTCGAAGAGCATTGAGGGAGGCGTAGTTGTGGAATCTTTTGGGAGGAGGGCTTCTTTGCATTTCTTCATGAGCTCGAGGAGTTTGGGCCCGCCTGCTACCGGAGGGAGTCCGTGAGCGCGGCCAAACTTCGTTCGGCTCTCCATTGCCTGCCAGCCGCTTCCTTAAGGCTTCTTCGTCCTTCAACTTGAAGGCTTCTTCCGCATGGGCATGTCTCTCGGCCTGAGCCAGCAGATCGACGAAGTCCCTGAGATACCTTTTTTTTAGAGAGAACAGCAAATCATTTTTCTGAAGGCCGCCCTTGAGTGCGGCCATCGCAATAGACTGATCCAAGTCCCAGACCTTCAATGCCGCGGCGTTAAATCGGGTTACGTAAGCCCGGATGGATTTTTCTTGCTTCTGCTTGACGTTCATCAGAGAATCCGAATCTCGATGCAGTCGTTGGCTGCTGATGAAGTGGGTCGCGAACTGACTGCTCATCTGATCAAAAGAGAAGATCGTACTTGGCTTCAATGTCGAGTACCAGTTTCTCGCTGCTTCCTTTAAGGTAGATGGGAAGGCTCAGCACAGCATGGCGTCTGAAGCATCGTGAAGCAGCATCACGGTCCGAAAGGCCTCCAGATGATCAATCGGATCAGAGGTTCCATCGTAGCTTTCAAGTTGAGGAAGCTTGAAGTTCGATGGGATGGGCTCTTGCATTATCTGGAGGGAGAAAGGAGGTTCGGCGTGGAAGTTGGCATGATGAGTCGGGGTGACGTGGCCGAGCTCTTCAATCCATCGATCCATCTCCCACAGTCTGTGATCAAGGACATCATCCTGATCGCAGATCTTTGGGGACTTTCGGCTATAAGTAGAAAAGGTCTCCTCCAAAGAAGAACCATGATCCGAACATGGATCCCCGACTCTCTGTTTCTCTTTTCAAGGGGCGACGGACACACCGGCCCGAGTACCCCTTCCTGGGGTCGATTTTCGACATCCGAATGATGGATTTTCTAGTGGAGTCGCCATCGGAGGCTGCTGCATGGCCCGTATTGCATCCGCGAGGCCACGGACCTATCTAACAAGCAAGTTGAACTGCTCCACATTTACCATGGGTATGGATAGAACTTGAGTTTTCGAGGCTGAAGCAGGGGCAGATGGATCTGGACGGGATCGGGATGTAGAGGCCGTCGATCGTCGAGTCAAGGCTCTCCTGAAAGATATTTTCTCTTTGGAAGAGGGCTCTAATGAGGAGAAAGAGAGGTCTCCAAAGAGAGAAATCGTCGTCGAGCACTCCTTTAAGTATAAGGGAACCTCGAAGGTTCGGAATGCCCTCCTTCTAGCATCAATCTATTGACGCAGAATCTGGTCGTCGTCGAAATCCACTGGAGTGGAGGCCAATAAGGTTGCCGTCGGGGATCTGTAAAATAAAGTTCCATCCGAAGTCGGTGGGGGGTGGCTCCGACAGGACCCTCCGATGATCAAGTCAACTCTGGCCAATAGAAATGGAGTGCTCGGGAATGAGTTCTGGAGCTTGGAGAAGAAGAGAAGATCTTAGAGATAAGAGAGATTAGAGTTTAGAGATTCAGAGATCCCAAGATTAGCCTATCTGGAGGATCCTTTTTATAGCGGAGCTTGATGGTAATGGTTGTAGCCACGTGCTGGCGGGCTGCTCGAGGTTCGACGGAGTCAATCTCATGGGAAGGTGCCGTCTGCAGTGGATTGAGGGTGACAGCCATCGCCGCTTGATAGTGGATCGCTGTCGCTTGCGGCGGACTGATGGTGATGGCTATAGCTGTCTTGATGCTGAGCCGCTTGGGGCCGAATGAAGGGTAGAAGGGCTTCGATGTGTGCCCATTTCAGAGAAGTTCGAACTCCTGAAGAAGAAGCTCGGAAGGAGTTCAGCTTCCATAGGCGTCTGGCTGGAGGTGCGCGGCTAAGGCTCGATCGCTGGAAAGTTCGATAGGAGCTCGGTCGGTGAGAAGTCCGACCAACGGATGGTTGCTAAGGAGTTCGGCCGCTGGGAGTCCGAAGGAGCTCGAACGGCTGAAGGGACGACCGTTGAGGAGTTCGATCGAGGGACGACCACCAAGGAGTTCGGCCGTTGGAAGTCTGAAGGAGCTCAACCGATTTAAGGGACGGTCGCTTGAGGAGTTCGATCGAGGGACGACCGTCAAGGAGTTTGACCGCTGGGAGTCCGAAGGAGCTCGACCGACTGAAGGATGGCTGCTGAGGATTCGACGTTGGAAGTCCGAAGAGCTCGACTGCTGAGGAATCATTAAGCACGACCGCTGGAGTTCAAAGAGCTCGACCGCTGAGGAGTTCGATGGCTGAAGTAGTTCGGCTTAAGATATCCCTGAAGCGCTTCGTGGCTATTGTGCATTAGGCGAGCATCGAATTAGACTTCGACAGGAGCGGGTTTATCCCCAATAATATATATAAATATATATATATATATATATATATATATATATATAACACATAATATATATATATATGTATGTATGTATGTATGTATGTATAATGTATATATATTATATATACATATATAATAATCTATCTATTATTGTATATAGTATACATATAGATATATATTGTATATATTTACACACATATTAATATAGATACTATATATATATGTACACACACACACACACACACACACACACACAACACACACACACACACACACACATAATATTTATATATATATATATATAATATATATATATATAATATATATATATTACATACATACATATATATATATATATAATATAGTATATATATATATATATATTATGTATGTTGTATGTATGTATGTATGTATTGTATAATACATATATATATATGTGTGTATGTATGTATGTATGTATGTATGTATATATATGTATGTATGTATGTATATATATATATGTATGTATGTATGTATGTATATGTATATACATACATATATATGTATACACATACATACATACATACATACATACATACATACATACATATATATATATGTTGTTCCTATGGTTGCTCGGAGTCATAGCCGTAGATTCGATCTCTTGCGTGAATCAGGATGTTAATCTAACAAACTGAAGAAAATCTAAGAAAGATGAAAGAAGCTAGGGTTTTGGTGTTGAAACCAAAGAAAAGAGAGTTAGGGAGAAAAGCTCAATTGTATTCACTTCTCTATTGTAAAAGTTATAATGTCCTGGTTTATATATCCTAAAGTTTTCACATGAATCATAATAAATCCTAGTCCAAAAATTTTCTTTGGCTAACCAAATACAAGAAGCACTCACCGAGCCCAAGTCTCACATGCTCTCATCCCCTGAATCTAATCCTAATCCATACATGAATTAGTCTTCTTAAGACCTCTCAAACTAGGTCTTAAGATCCCTAGGATCAACCCAAACTCTAGCTCAAAACAGACTCTCACGTAACTCCAACCGCACACTGAGCCGACTTAATCTCAGCACTGAGCTGACTAAGTTTCACTAGGTCGGCTCGGTCTAAAATTGAGCTGGCCCAGTTCTGTACCATGCCAGCGGTTTCAGATGCGTAGCTCTCTATTTTACCTGTGCACTGAGACTTAGCAGATCCAATTTTGGACTGAGCTGGCTAACCTGTAGAAAATCTTCTTTCTGCAGTCTTGATTCTCCGGCTTTGGTTCTTTGCTTCACCTTATGTCCTAGGTCTCCAAAGTACCAACCAAGCCCCTTAAGGCCCTCAATACCCGAACTTCAAGCCCGTGGAGAGTTACATGCCGCCTCCATCCAAGGACAACTTCTATCCTAGCCCTATGACCACACCTATCCTAGCCTCTCCGGAGCCTTCATCCTGGCTCCGTCCATGGCCTCCCAAGCTTAGGAGCACCACACCATCTATAATCTACACCTTGGTGCGCCTAAGCTTTGGCATACTTGGCAACATCCTCCCGCACGATCCTGCTGTCCCTGCATGTTCTGATAGCCCCTCGTGCTCATCTTGCCACTATCATTCTTCTTCAACTACTGAGCTCTTTTTAAGGCCTTCGAGATGATCGCCTCCACTGTTGAAGTCCTTGGCTTGTTTCTCTGCACCATCTTTGGAGTTGTAGGTATCCTTCTGCTTGGCAGCTACATCACTTGTCCTGAACTTTTCTGGAGATCATGCAACGTTCTTTTATCGATACTCGCCGCATATCCTAATGCTCCATCTGACACTGTCCCCTCAGAGCCACGTCTATCTTTCTACACAATCCTCTCTACCTGGATCTATACAGTCTCGATATTGGTGCTGGGATATAGGTCCTTCCTCTGCACCTCTCTGCTCTGAATTCGTATCATAGCTTTCTCCACCCGTGAAGCCATCTCTATCCGGTGCTCCATCTGAAACTGAAGTCCCCCTAATGCCATAGAAGCCAACTCTATCTCCGAGTCTCTCGAGGCCAACTACCTAACGCTATACTGCTGGGTCTGCCGCTGTACCTCGAAATCGTCACTGATCCTTCGGACCTTCTGCACTCCGCAGACCTATCTAAAATCGTCTCAAATATACCGCACCCTACGGGCTCCTCCGAGACCACCAAGAGCTCATCCAAATCTTTACTTTCAGCGACTGTACTGATGAAATCCAAGCTTTCTCCTCTCTTGCACTTCTTTCAAAGCGGACACTCCCACTTAAAGTATCCTGCTTCTCCATACTTGAAGCATCTCTTGGACCCCTTGCTGCCCCTCTATTCGCCCTTTTTCTTTCCTTTTCTATACTTCTCTAAAATTAGAACTCTCCTAGAAGACCTCCCTCTTCGTCATCCATTTTCACTGCTCGTTGGACCTGAGCACTGATACGATCTCCTCGTACACCAGTGTCTCCTTACCATACAGCAAAGTTATCACCAACAGATCAAAGCTTTCGGATAGCGAATACAGCAATAATAGACTCTTGTCCTCCTCTTTTAATCCATCCCTATATTGAGTAAGTCCATGCTCATTCGGTCGAACCGCTGAATATGCCCCGCAACATCCTCGCCCTCCTGCATCCAAAGGCTATACAATTGCTTCTTCAGCATCAATTTGTTGCACATATTCTTTTCCATATATAATTACTGCAACCTTGAACATAATCCCTTGGGTGTTCTCTTCTCCAATACACCATACAAAATCTCATCCATCAAACAAGCCCTAATCGTGGTACATGCCCTTTTCTCCAAGGACATCCACTTCTTATTTGTGATCTCCTCTGGTCTATCTTTCAAGGCCGAATCCAACCTCATCTGAACCAACAGATCCTCCATCCTTACCATCCACATCATGAAACTTTTTTTTCCATCAAACTTCTCTAATCCTACCTTCAACCTGCTATTTTTCATGATCAATTCGAATCAAATAATAGCAAACAAATAGATCTGAGAAATACCTTGACTAGGAATGATAGACAGTAGCCCCGTGATCTCTTTCTTCCTTACGAAATCTGGAGAAAGCCTTTAGATCTGAATCTCGCTGTTGATCTTTGCTGAAAACTAATCTTCTTCCTTCTTCATGCTTAACCTGACTCTGATACCAATTGTTGTTCCTATAGTTGCTCAGAGCCACAGCCGTAGATCCGATCTCTTACGTGAATCTGGATGTTAATCCAACAAACTGAAGAAGATCTAAGAAAGATGAGAGAAGCTAGGATTTTGGTGTTGGAACTAGAGATAAGAGAGTTAGGAAGAAAAGCTCAATTATATTCATTTCTCTATTGTAAAAGTTACAATGTCCTGATTTATATATCCTAAAATTTTCACATGAATCCTAATAAATCCCAACTCAAAAACTTTCTTAGGCTAATCCAATACATGAAAGCACTCACCGAGCCCAAGTCTCACATACTCTCATCCCTTGGATCAAATCCCAACCCATACATGAATTAGCCCCCTTAAGATCTTTCAAACCGGACCTTAAGATCCCTAGGATCAACTCAGACCCTAGTCTAAAATAAACCCTCGTGTAACTCTACTCGCACACTGAGCCGGCTCAGTTTCAGCACTGAGCCGACTAAGTTCCACTGGGTCGACTCGGTCTAAAACTAAGTCGGCCCAGTTCTGTGCCGCGCCAACAGTCTCGAACGTATAGCTTTCTATTTTATCTGTGCATTGAAACTTAGACTGAGTCGGCCCAATTCTGTGCCGCACCAACAGTCCCGAACGCGTAGCTCTCTGTTTTGTCTGTGCACTGAAACTTAGCCAACCTAGTTTTGGATTGAGCCGACTAACCTACAGAAAATCTTCTTTCTGTAATCTTGATTCTTCAGCTTTGGCTCCTTGCTTCATCTTGTGTTCCAGATCTCTGAAGCACCAACCAAGCCCCTTGAGACCCTCAATACCTGAACCTCAAGCCTGTGGAGAGTTACATGCCACCTTCATTCTAGGACAACTTCTATCCTAGCCCTAGAACCACACCTATCCTAGCCTCTTTAGAGCCCTCACCCTGGCTCCGCCCGTGGCCTCCCAAGGCTTGGGAGCACCACACCACCTACAATATATATTATTGGTGTAGAATCTGATTAACGTTGGATCGAGCTGAAGTTGAAAAAGATGAGGTCGCCGTCGGTGACCTACAAAATAAAGTTCTGTCCGAAGTCAGTGGTGAAGC
This sequence comes from Cocos nucifera, assembly GCA_006176705.1. Taxonomy (NCBI): domain Eukaryota; kingdom Viridiplantae; phylum Streptophyta; class Magnoliopsida; order Arecales; family Arecaceae; genus Cocos; species Cocos nucifera. The sequence continues at coordinate 338,001 of QRFJ01001919.1, forward strand.
TTGAAGTTCGACGGAACGAGCTCTTGCATAATTCGAAAAGAGAAAGGAGTATCGGTGCAGATGTCGTCATAAAGAGAGAGATTCGAACTTCTTTTGGACTTCACAGACGCTCCCAGATTTCTACATCAGTCAGATTCCTTCAGGAGCGAACTCCTCCAGCGGCGGATTTTTTCAGGAGCGAACCCTTCCAGACATCTCTTAGTCGAATTTCTCTAGGAGCAAACTTCTCCGAACTCTCCAACATGTCAAATTCCTCTAAGAACAAACTTTTTTTGGTCTCTTCTTGCAGTCAGATGCTTACAGGAGCCGATCTTCCTTTCGGATTCTCCCGCAGTCGAATTCTTCCAGAAGTTCGAACTCCTTCTGATTTCTCCAACATCGGTATTTCTTCAGAAGGTCCAATATTTTTCGAATTCCTCCAGCAGGGCCCAATTCTTTTGGAGTCTCCAACAGTTCAATTTCTCTGTGGAGCTGAACTCCTTCGAACTTCTCTAGCATGTTGGATTTCTTCAGGAGCGAATCCATTCAGACATCTTCTTCAGTCGATCCTCATGAGTCGAACTCTTCCGAACTCCTCTATGTGGTTGGATTTCTTCAAGAGCCGAATTTCTTTTGGACATATTATTCATCGAATTTCTTAGGAGTCGAACTTCTTCAAACTCCAACAGTCGGTTTCTGCAGGAGCGAACTCTTATGGTACTTCTCTTCATCGGTATTTGAATGCCTGTCTTCTCTCGATGTGTTCACGATTATGACTGTCATTTATCAGTCTACCTTATAATACATCTCATTACCTGAATGGTTACGCCACTACGTTGTACTATTTCTAGCATATTTCTACTTCACTAGTAGGTGACTCTACCACCCAAGCCAATTTCATATAATTTATCACGTGACAGAGTGTCACTATCCGGATGTTACTAAGAAGCTCTGTCTATAAAAGAGATCATTGTAGATACATTTTCTCTAATTCTTGACTTGTGCCCAAAACCTACTAAATTCTATCCATCGCACTCCGATTTTTAATGCAATAGAGTTTGACTGGTTGATCGTCGGGATGGATTCCCGCCGGAGCATTCACCACCGTACTTCGAATAGGACTTTATTTGATAGGTCACCGACTGGCAACGCTCTCATCTTTCCAACTCCAGCTTGATCCAGCGTCACCACGATTCTACACTAACTAAGATTGGCCACTAGAAGGAAGGATCCTCTATTGTTTTAGATTGTTCTTGATTTAAAGAATGTTCAGCAGTCTTCTTCTTCTTAGAGTTCTTTCGAAAAAAAAAATGCCTCTCAGAAAAGCTCGACTCGACGATGCATCGGCCTCTCATCAATATCTATCCAGATAATCCATTTCACTCCAGCTCCGATAACTCAATGCCTTCACCTACAGCATAATGGATGAAGCATTCACCTACTGGTCCAGCAGATTCGAGTTCATGTGAGGCGATGCAGGCTACATTGGTAGGCTCCGATTGCAATTAACTTGAGTTGGGGCTCTATTCTGAAGCTCTCACATGATCGAGTGGAGGATGGCCAGAACTCGGACTGGCGAACTGGATGACCTTTCGTATAAATAGAAGAAAGTAGGATAGAAGCATTGCTCGGACCATATTCAACCTCTGGGAGAAGCTTTGTTTCATCCCATTAAAAACTTAGAGATCAATCGATCGTGAAGGATCTTCTGAGATCAAAGGCTCCAAAAGATGAGCCGATGATGTGAAAGAATTCCATCACATCGCTTTGACTTTTCTATGAGAGGACA
>QRFJ01001919.1:339793-397293 GCA_006176705.1 Cocos nucifera
TTTTCTATAGCGACAATCCAGTTTTCAAGTTGCTGGAGTTTCGAGAAAATGTTTGAAGTTTTTCTTAAAAAACTCTGCAATGACAAGCAATTAAAACGGCAAATTTTCATTCTTGATTAAAGAATTAGGTAAGTTGTAGATCATTGTTAGATTGCATTTAGATGAGATCGTGGGGATATTCTGCTTAAACTTTTTCGAGGAATGCATGAACTGCATTGAAACTTCCCCTACATGAACTGACCACCATGACACTGCCCTGTCTAATTTTCTCTGTTGAACCCAAGGGATCAAAGCCCGGTAGCTCCTCCGGGCTACTTCCCTGCAGTTCAAGAGCCATTCCCCTGGGGAATCCAGTGGATAAAAATCTCTCAAGCAGGCATTTCAGGTTGCACATCAGGTAGCCTAGATGGTAATCATATATGGTAGGATGGAGTGAGAAAAATCCTCATGTCAACAAATTGGGCAAATTTGAGATGATGGTTTATATTACTGAAATGTTGATAGACTAAACTTGTGACAAACTTCCAGAAACTAGTAATACATAGAAAACAAGAACATAAAAGGTTGCAACCAACTCATTTCAACCCTTAGATTCTCACATCCAAAGTTCCATAAGGGATTATAGGCCCATCACGAAGACAAACCCCATTCCTAAACATCCTTTGCACTGTGGAATCTGGCTGATCTTTAGCCTCTCTTCTTCAGTCAACGCCCAATCCAGTATGTCCAGGTTCTCCTTGATCCTCTTCTCATCAAAGCTCTTCACCAGCAGACAGTCTCCTTGCTCATATACCCACCTTAGGCAGATCTATGGAAATGGTAATGGATGTTATGCATCAAAGTACAGTGGTGAAAGTTAACAAGGTTATAGTAAAATAGGTTTGTTATGCTTCAGAACTTACCTGAGCCAGAGTCTTCCCTTTAGCTTCAGCAATCTCTTTCAGAATATCACACTCCATAACCCGAGCGGTGCCCCATGAAGTTCCTTTTGCTCCTAAAGGTGAGTAAGCACACACTTGAATTCCCTTGGCTGCGCAAAATTGTCTCAACTTCTTTTGCTGCCATAAAGGATTCACCTCAACCTAAACCAGAAGAATTTATCCAAAATCATCATAATCTATTTATATTAAATTCGAAAATGAAAGTCACCCCAGCCTCACTCACTTGATTGACGGCGGGAGGAATTCTTGCAATGGAGAAGTAGTGTGTCCAGCTTCTTGCAGAGAATTGCTGACTCCAGTGAACTTTGGTCAGCCATGCCTCTTGTGCATTCCTCCATCTCTTTCCCACACTATTTTCATATCAAATGGCAAAAGGTCCTCCTGGAGGTGGAACTTCATACTTTCCTGGCTTTACGTCTCACCGGCCAACTGTATGATAAGATCAAAGGTACTCCATTGAACATTCTGGACAGTAAGCAATTCAGTTTCTGTAAGCCTTGTTCCATCAAAATGAGATAGGTTATTATAGACCATAGCTCCAAGTTAAGTAGACTTGGCGGAAGGATGGAGCATAGAGAGGTATAAAAATAAAAGTAATTAGAAAGGAAGCAAAAGAGATGGTGCATGGCATTATGGTAATTTACCGAAGAGTTTTACGGAGTGCTGGGAGGACATGCTCATGGTGAGCATCACTGCACCATAGCTTGGAGGTGATGAAGAGCTCATCTCGGGATTTGATGAGGCCGGAGCTGAGGGCCTCAGCTATAGCCTCACCTAGAGGCTGCTCAGATTGGTATAGAGCAGCAGAGTCAAAGTGTCGATATCCAAGCTCGATCGCCCATAGAATGGCTGATCGCATGGTGTGGGACGGTGCAAAGGGGTAGACTGCAGTGCCCATGCCAATCAGAGGCATGGCTTTTGAGCCTGAGCTCAGGGACACCCGTGGGATACTTCTCACACCTATACTTCCCTGTTGTTATGATTGTTATTTTAGCAGAAATGTAGTCTCCAATCTTAATAGAGTGTGCTGCCAACATGGCCCTCCATGCAAGCAAAGGTGATCCAACAGCAAGCTTTCTTTTATGTGACCATTTGCGACTTGAAGGTTATTTTGAACATATGAAAAGATGTACGCAGAGATTTGGAATCCATTCGTTCAATATACTCTAACTGTTGAAAAATTTTGATTGTGGTTGCTTTTGTGGTTAATTTTTCTTTTATGGAGGGTGGAAAAAGACCACCATAACGATTTTGTTCTTATGGTGGTCATATAATCTTACCAAGCATTCAAGTACGCTCTGGTCTCTTTTGCCATGTAGCTCACATGCCTTGCAGCCTTTTTATTATTATTTTTTTATAGGAAACAAACACCTAAATTACAGTTTTCTGATTTAATTAAGGAGTCACAATAAGCTATATACATTATGTAGTGCTTATTTTTTGACGAAAAAAAAAATCTATAGTATATTAAAAAGAGGAAGTTGAGGATCTAGGATCTCTATCATATTTGCCTCTAGATGAAGAATAAGTGATTTGTTGATTAAACTTCATTTTTATAGACTATACACATTCATAAAGTCTGATAAGAATTCTACTAAAATTTAAATAAGCCTATTTATATCTCTCTCCTTGTTATGTCTCAGTAGATGTTGTCTTTTTCCTAATTTTATTCATCAAAGCCAACCAAATGGTTTTGAATTTGGCTCAAGATGACAAATAAGAAATTTGTTTGTTATAGTTTTACATTAATTATTTACATGGATAAAAGTTTAAAAAATATATATATGTTTCTCTTATTTTGTAATTCTACTAAAACTTAATCATAGGCCTGTATTTTTCCTCTCAGTCACGTTATTGTTCTTATGATTATCTCCTTTTCTATCCCTCTTAATCTTGCAGGTTCTCAATTTTATTCCTCAGGAGTGATCTAATCAATTTAAATTATTAATAATAACAATAAATTTTGTTTAAAAGTTTCACTCAAAAGAAAAAATGCACGTGCCTGCATGCTAATGCATTCAATTGCTTCTCTGGCAGTTCGCGTGCCTGCCAATTTTTTTATTGGTGCATGGCCCGCATGCCAACAACGGGAACCACCAGCACGCAAGCACGATTGAACAAGAGATTCTGCAATCCCAACGGAGACAAAATAATATTCTGGGAACAAGCCTTGACCAAAGAACCGTAAATGGATTTTTCAAATAAGTCACTAGATGTGCTGAATTATTAAAATTATATTATCATAATTTTTTTATTTTAAGAATCCTAGAAAGAAAATAAAATATGATCAGAGAATTATTTTGCATCACGTGATGGTTGGCTTCATTTTTCGAGCGCTCAGACACATGTTTTTATGCAAATAAATGACCATGCTATGTGCATGATTAGTATAGATAATAATTTTTTATATGATTAATTTTTTATTTTTAAAATTATTTATAAAAATTTTAAAATATTTATAATAATTTATAGAAATTTTATGTACATGTAACCTCCGCAAGTTCGCCTCACACCAACTCAGCCCAAGAAGAAGAGGAGGAGGAGGAGGAGGAGGTTTTATATTAACCATCTCAATTGGTGATTACTTTTATATTAACCATCTCCAGCTATTTGGCTAGGGGTGGTTAATTTTTTGGTTAACGGTCTTTGACCCAATCCATATTATTGCTACTCTTAAATCTAGAATCATAAAAGCATTTATTGGATACAAGTTATATTCGGCATGGTTCCTTCGTGAATATTTAATCAACCTGCTGATGCTCTCAGTCAGGGAGATGATAATCAGATCGGATCGAATATAAATGAATCGAATCAAATATGGATCAAATTAAAAAAAATTGAATCTAGATCTAATCTATGTATTAAACAGATCAAGTTTTAAAATTTGAATCCGATCCATTTAATAAACAGTTTATCTGATCTGATCTGTTTACCATCTATTCATAGTTCAATTAAAAAGATAGAATCCTACCTGCTTGCTTACAACCCGTTTATAAAAGATAAGGAAAAAATTAAAGGCTCAGATCGCCTTCTCTAGTCCGATCGCCTCTTCACCCTCATGGGTCTCATCGTACTCTCATTGCCTGTAGCTCCACTTGATCGGAGGACTAATGATGAGTCATTTGTAGCGATGGTGGTGGCAGTCCGTCAAACGCTCATCTTCCTTCTCGATCTCTTCTCACCTATCAAAATGCTCTCTAGTCTTCGTCTGTGCCCTCCACCTCATTGAGCTCACCGCCCGTGCCATCGTGGTACTCATCATCTATAGCATCCACTCCTCCATTGGCGCTGGCACCCACAACCATAGCTTCGTCGCTTTCGAGAGCTATGAGCAGCATGCTGGTGGCATCTCCATCCAAACCATCACCACTATCTCCATTTATGGCTCCATGTATGAGGATGTGTATGCCCACATCGAGGAGGACAAGCACGTCATCTTCATCATCCTCCTCTATGATCAAACTTGGACTTGGTGTTGTTTCCAGAATAGCGATGGTGCAAAAGAAGAAGAAAAGAGAGGGGAAGAGAAAACCCTAGCAGAAATTTGATGCAATCGAAAATCGGTGTGAAATACAAGGCGGTAGCAATGGCACATCATCCCAGGATTGACATAGCTTAGTTTGCCACTTCATGCAATAAGGGACCTTAGGATTTAAAGTAATGAAAAAAAGGCAACAACTGGAAGGATCCATTAGGCCCATATTCAATCATTAAACATCAAGCTAATAATCATACTAGTTAATCTGGTCCAACTCAAAAAATTATACGGGTTAAGTAGGTTAGAGGTCTGAAATCTAAATCCAATCCAAATAATAAATAAGTTAAATGGATCAACCTATTTATAATTTAAACCTATTTAGTCCAAATCCAAATATATTTATGATGGATCCAATACAAGTCAAATTGGCGGGTTGGATGCATATTTTGCCATCGCCTACTCTCACCCATCCAGGTTCAATTATGGGCTCAAATGCCAAAGTAATAATTGCAGAAACGAAAAGGCATATGAATATATATTTTAACTAATCGATGACCCATGCATTGCATGGGATAGGATGTACAAAAATATTTTTTTAATTGAATATGAAAAATTAATTATATAATTATTTTTTTTTCATGCAAGAGCTAAATAAACTATTAGTTTTCTATGGAGTTAGGATACAAAAATTATAATTTTCAAAAAAAATTTAAAAAAAAATTTCTTTTAATTTGGTTTTTTTTTAAAAAGTATTATTTCTTTTAAGTTAGTGGCCACTTAATTCCTAAATTATTTAATTTAGTTGTATGTAAATTTCAAATTTTTCAGTTGAAAACTCAAAGGTTATTTGTTTATAAATATTTCTAGTCCATAAAAAATATATAGTAAGTTTCATTTAATACTCTTTTCAGGTGGCACAATAAAATTCATTTAAAAGTTGAGTTGCCAAACACTCCAATACTCTTCACAAAGTATTGTTAATATACATACATACATACACACACACATACATTACATACTATACATTACATACATTAACATACATATATATATATACATACATACATACCAGTTATATACATACTTATACATACATACTACAATTTAATACAACACATAATATGTATATATACAAATACATATGTACGATATATACATATGTACATTACATACATACATACATACATACATATATATATATATATATATATATATATATATAAATATATATAGAGAGATAGAATGGGCTTCGATCGATCGGAGCCTAGCCTATATTCGGTTAGATTTTCGATCATTCCATCAGCACGCATCTTCGAGTGCGTGCTTGAAAAGGCGCATCGTATTGAAAAAAAATAGCACGTGCCTATGCTTGAAAAAAATAGAAAAAAAAACAGACCTGCCTGAAAAGAAATTTCAGAAAAGGAAATCTCTCTTCTGGCATTCACCTTTTCCATGCTAGCATAGACCTATACCAAGTGCCTCAATTCTCAAAGCTGACCCATATTGCAGCTTTCTGCAAACCCCAGATCAAGGAGAAAGGCCCAAGTTAACTATTAGGAGTTTCTTTCAAGCCAAAGACTATTAGGAAGTTGGAAAGAAGAATATGCAACATGAAGAGTGCGCAAAAGGCCTGAACATTTTCAATTACTTCACAATTATCTGATGAGGAGTTCATCTATAAACCAAAAGGACATACTTAGAGTGCACATAAAATTAATCTTAAGCACCAAATAAAGTTCTTGACAGAGTTGATGTCGTGCTCTTTACTGAAGCCACAATCTTAAGTAAACCAATAATAGACTCAATAGAACCAGAACTTGAGTTGCCAAACCAACTTGAAGCAGGTTCAAATTTTGTTGCTCCAAAGCATTAAAGAATCTCAAGTCCATCTCTGTTGAAGATCTTGAAACTATTGCTCATACTTACAGTTATATGCCACCGTAATATATAATGTACTGGGTTTACAAGTAGTAAATGGGTTCAAAGAGAACCATAAATGTGAAGACCGAAGAGTACTTGTGATAAAGAGAAAATTGTTGTGATGTCATCATAAATAATTTTCTATGAATTCTTACAAATAAATAAAGAAACTAACATGACCTACATTAATGGAAATCCATTATTGCATATTTTTGTCAACATCTAATAAAGCAGCATGTATCTATAAATTGCAGCTGGAAAGAAAACTTTCAAGTTTATATTAAAGTAGAGCTGAGCCAGGTTGCAACCACAAGACCCAGACATCAATCTTCTGGTCGCAGGGTAAACCTAGATCTGCATATGTAGTCACATGTTTTCCATCTTTAAAAAAATGCTTCTAAGATCAATAAGTTTAACTTCACATCTCTCATGGCTTTTAATAAGGATCATCAGGCTTTTGAAGTAAGAATTACGTGTCAAATAGCTTTTGTTCACATCAATAATTTTCTGAGAAAAGTCATATCAAGAATTACATGTCAATTATCTTTTGAGTTTGTAAGAAATTGGTGAAAATCTCACTCCAATCCAAATCCTCTTTGTAACCATATTAGTGAGTGGCGACTCCTTTCACCCATAGCTATCTTACATCCCCTCCAAGAGACCTTCCTTCTTGTTCAAATGTGTGTATGCATTTTTATATTTGTATGCTACTTAGGAACATATTCATGATGTTAGGATGATATTTAATTTTTGCCCTTTGTTTTATTGTTCAAATTGCAAGGTCTGATATCGGGGATGGGCTAAAACTTACTTGATTTCAAATATAAGCAATTCACCAAAACTTTTTGATAATTCATGACTTCAAATTTTAAATTTTTAAACAGATAATTGCATCATGATAGATAAATAACACCTTGATTAGGTGGGGTGGGGTGGGGGTTGGGGGTGGAATACAGAGCAATTCTCATGACAACATAATAAAACCAGTGCAATTTCTTAGAACAGAATAACCGCAGAGCTATGCCAACCCTCAGCATCTTGGTTAAAACACTGAAGGCACTATCTTTTCTATAAAATCAAGTAAAATACCAACAAAACTTCTCCTAAATTAAAAATAATTAAAAATGGAGTGATATCCATAAGTAATTACCCATCAGATAAATTAAATACACCATGGTACATTCTTCTCTCTTCACCTCTGAATAATACAAGGGTGGCTATTCCCTCCCAATACATCATAAAAAAAAAAGGGTAAAACCAGCAAATATTAAGCATATAAACCTACAAATTATTTTTTATGCAAGACCTAGAGCATGCCGAGCAGATATTCACTCTAGAAACCATCAAACAATTAATGCCAACCAAAAGAAATTTTGGAATTGCGCATAAAAAAGATTAGAAGGCCATACTCTGAGATTGGAGGGGGCCATTTCCGCCGCCGGCTTCACCACTGGCACTTGGAAATCCTTTGGACCCGAGAAGAAGAAGGCTCATCGCTTTCTTCTCCATCTTCCCCGTTTTTTGCCCCCTAATTTGACCAGAGTCTCGCCGCGAGGCGCTAGGGGACCTATTAACGCAAGTATTACGTATAACGCCTTTAATTTTATCCGCACCACGCGGAAGTATCCTATGCCTTGTCCGGCGCCGGGAAAAGTTGAGCTACTCGGCAAACGGCGTACCGGTACTGGTCCAAACTTGAGAAAATAATTATTACATAAACCTCACTGTATTCTCTCAATATTACATATCAGTGTCTTGTTTGGGAATTTGAACTAGGCTATAAGCATGAAATACCTGGACCCATTATGGTAGAAATTAAAAATACGGTGACTGTTTTTGCAAAATACTCATCCATCTTCTTATCACGTGAGCACGAGTTAAATGGTAGGGTGACCTCAAGAAGACGTTTTATCTATTCAGCCGTCGAAGAGGACCTTCTGCTAGGGTTCAGGTCGCTTTTAATTAGCGACGGATGCGGGCTGGTGACTCCATTCCTCATCCTCGGCAAAATGTAAGTGTGTCGCCTTTGGACAACCCCCTGACAAGAATGCGTATCACATGTTCGATTAATTGCCAATTAAATGAGTTGCTTTTGTTTACCAGAATTTTTTCTCTGTTTCTTTTTCCTTGATCACCGTCTACTACTGTATATATTTGACCGATATTCCTACTGAAACAATACCTTAGAACCACCTGAGAGTCTCTTTAAATCCATTGTATGTTGCCTCAAATTTGAAATCGTCCGATTGAAAATTACATCTCTTCCATGCTTTCTAGGAAGCAAGGAACCATCAACACTTTGTTAGCAGGCCAAATTTACCTTAATTAAAAAAAAGAAATTTCAACAAAACCCATTAACACAGCTCTCCAACCGGCGCTTATTACTTGTTCAGGTTATACTTTTAGCTGACATTCCAATTAATTATTGAACGCAAGCATAGTAGTATTCTCTAAAAGAAAGCATCATCCACCGATAATATAACAACACATTGTCGTCGAAGTAATACTACAACAAGTCAAAAGAACAAACTAGTAATAATTCTATTAAGCAATACTTCCATCCACAGCAGCAGTCTTGAGCTCCCTCAACATGGCCACCACGTTCAGCATGTTGGGCCTCTTCGACGGGAAGTCTTCCACACACTGCAGTGTGATCTCCAAAAACCTCGTCATCTCCTTATCCTCGTCACCTTTGCTCACAAGAAGGAGCTCTCCATCAATCACCTCCCTCCCTTTCCCTTCCCTTACCTTCATCTTCACCCAACCTACCAAGTTGGTGTCACCAAAGTCCTCTTTATCGGTCGGCCTTTTCCCTGTGAGTATCTCAAGCAGCACCACGCCGAATGAGTACACGTCGCCCTTTGCGGTGCACCGGAAGCTCTGATAGTACTCTGGTGGCACGTAGCCAGGAGTGCCGGCGAGTGTGCTTACACTAAGATGAGTGTCCAATGCACTTATAAGCCTTGCCATCCCAAAGTCTGACACCCTTGCCTCCATCTCACTGTCCAACAACACGTTGCTTGATTTCATGTCGCGGTGTATGATGTGAGGAATGCAGTTGTGGTGGAGGAAGCACAAGCCCTTTGCTGCACCCCTTGCAATCTTCTTCCTCTCCTCCCAGCTGAGCATCATTTCCCGGGCCCTTTTACCATGCAGCATGTCTTCAAGGCTCCCGAACCTCATGTACTCATAGACAAGAAGCCTCTCCTCGCCTATCTTGCAATAACCCAAGAGAGGCACGAGGTTCTTATGCTTGATTTTGCCCAAGGTTTCCATCTCTGCCATGAATTCTCGATCGCCCTGATAGCTTAAATGTATCAGCTTCTTAATTGCGACGTTCGAGCCATCCTTCAATGTGGCCTTGAACACTTCCCCGAAGCCTCCACAACCAATGAGGCTTGCTGCAGAGAAGCCATTAGTGGCCTCAATAAGCTGTGAGAATGTCAGCTTACGGAGTTGCCTCTGAAAGGTGGCGACATTGATGCTCAGAGCCTCCTTCTCCTTTCCAATTTTCCAAGTGGTTGCTGCATGCGTAGCCTGGAGGCTATTTAGCATCCTGGCTTCCTCTGCTTCCTTTCGCCTTGCTCGCATTGCAATTGCCCACACTATGAGAACACATATGGAGGCAACTGAGACGAGAACGCCAAGCACAATGCTGTTGGCCCAAGCAGCAGCTGAGCTCCTTCTACCTTGACTTCCATAGTCTGATGGAGTTGCAGTGGGAAGGTTGTTTGCCTCCTGGCATGGAGGCAAGGGGACACCACAGAGGCCAGGATTGTTCGCATACTGACTTGCAGGAAGTGTACTGAGCTGCCCCCTCGATGGGATCGGTCCACTCAAGTTATTACCTGATAGGTCTATCTGTACCAAGAAGGAGAGATTGGAGAAGGATTCTGGAATGCTACCCTGCAATTTGTTGTGTGAGGCATCAAAGACTCCAAGGTTTCGAAGGCGGCCTAGGGATGCTGGGATCACCCCTGTCAACTTGTTGTGGGCTAAGTCCAGCACTTGTAGGACCACCATGTCCCCGAATTCCTCTGGAATACTGCCATGAAGCTCATTATATGAAAGATCAAGGTACTCCAGCGTTTGGTAATGAGTCCAGTCACTTAGAGCTGCGCCAGAGTACAATCTTGTGAAGTCACAAGTCTTCAGAGTTGGCACTTGCAGTAGCCTCTCCGGCCGGATTCCAGCAAATTCCAGCAATCCTCCCACTCCTTTGCATGAATTTCCCACATTTCGGACGAAAGCCAAGGTATTGCCTGATAAAATTCCACTCAAAGCTTTTGCTCCAAGTTGTCGGCCAAGGCGTGGTGGGATCTCACCTGTCAGGTGATTGCTGTTCAAATCCAACCACACTAAGCTCCTGCAGTTGCCAAGCTCTTTTGGGATCTCTCCACTGAGGCTATTATTAGCAAGCTGAAGGACTGCCAGCCTGGACAGCCAGCCAAACTCTGGTAAGATTCTTCCTGTGATTCCATTGCTGGTGAGTGAAATCCATTCAAGTTTGCCGCAGTTGAACAGTTCGACCGGAATGTCACCACCAATGAAGTTATTGTTGAGGATGAGGTTCCTCAGCTGCGAGCATCGGCCTAATTCAGCAGGGATTTGGCCATGCAAGCCATTGAACCAGAGCATCAAATGCTCAAGGTTTTTGAGCAGGCCAAACTCTGGTGGAATTATACCTTGGAGGTAGTTGATGCTGAGATCAATTGTCCTGAGATGGGAACAGTTTGACAATTGAGGTGGAAGCTGACCAGTGATCAAATTATCAGGAACTTGTAGCTCTTCAAGTAAGGATTCACTGGAGCAGATATCAGGAGGCAAGACTCCGGTAATCTTATTTGAACTGAAGTCTGCAATTCTTAGTCGCTTGCATGCAGAGATGGAACTTGGAAATGGTCCAGAAATGAAGTTATTGCTCAATAGAAGGCTTTCCAAGGAAACGAGGTTTTGTAGAACATGATTTGGAAAAGGACTGGAGATGTTATTATTAGCCAAGTCGAGCAATTGGAGTGAATAGCATGAGTAGAATGAATCAGGTATTGAACCAGAGATATTGTTATTGGAGAGCTTTAGTTGCTGAAGGGATCCACAAGCATTCGCTAACCCATATGGAATTGAACCAGTGAGGTGGTTATGAGAGAGGTCTAATTTCTCTAAGTTTCTCAGTTCACTGAAAGCTTGTGGTATCTCCCCAACAAGTGCATTGAATGATAAATTTAGGGTCTTTAGGTTGGTGCAATCAGCCAAGGAAGATGGAATGATATCTATAATATTGTTTACTGAGAGATCCATATAAAGCAGACTCTTGCAGGAGTTTCCAAACTTAAGACCAGAAATGCCACTCGACAAGTTGTTAAAAGAGAGATCAAAAACTTGCAAATTCTCTGACTTGGCTAAAAGATTCTCTGGCAGAGAGCCAGTAAGATTGCCATGTGAAAGATTTAAATGCATGAGATTTGGATAAATTGAGGGGAATTCTTCTGGTATGAGACCTACAACTCCAGCAGAAGAGAGATCAAGCTGTTTCAATGCATGCGGGAGTTGAAGCAAAGAAGTACTGGAATTTATATAAAAAACATTGTTAGAGAGATTGAGAACTGATAACATGTCAAGTGATGAGAGAGAGTAGAATGAGAGAGTCCCTGAGAGATTGCAGCCGCTCAGATTGAGTTGAGTAGGTCTTCCTAGATTGCAGGAGACTCCATACCAGCTGCATGGATTTCGATTCAGCTGCCAACTTGACAGGACTCCATTTGGGTCCTTCTGGATTGAGTTCTTGAAAAGGAGCAGAGCTTCTCCGTCGGTCTTTGTACTTGGATAAACATCCTGTTTGTGATCGAAGGTTGACGATGACAATGAAGGCAAAAACACAAATAGAAGCAACAGTACAGTGGCAGGAGAGAAAAGCGGCAGGGGATTCTTCATTGTCATGGCAAAGAGTGGGAGAGTGAGAGAGAAGGGAGAAGAGGAATATGTTGGTCTTGGGGTTCAGAAAGGTGGTGGAGAAGAAAGCTATGGAGCAGAGAGAAAAATGCTCATCTTGAGACAAGGTGGACATGGGAATAATTAGAGATGCAGAGATATGGGGTTGGTGAGTTGGTTAATATATGTAGTGTCGAATAAAGAAGATGTAGGGAATGCTCAGCCTTGGTCAAAAGAACATGATCGGACACGGTTTATCTTAGCTTATTGAAGGATCTACTGTTAGGTTCTCATGGGCATTTTAGACTCTAAAATCCTAAGGTAATGATACTGTGCTTGCAAATGTACCCAGTGATTTTTTTTAAACATAATTCATATAAATGCAAAGCAAGTTGTCATCCTTTTTGTAGCAGAACTCCATAAATAAGAGCTACAGCACTCTTGTCTGCCAACTTTATCACCCAAGTCTTGTGCTTTGTTGGTGGATCAACTAGTAGTGGTTACTGTTACACATTGTAATGGACCTCATAGATATATTTAGGTTGCTTTACATACACATTAAATATACAAAAGCACGAGAGCAGGAGGGAAGGTCCTTATGCTGTCCTTCCAAAAAGGAGATCAGTGACCCACCACAAATATTAGACATCAAGACTTCTCTCACTGCTCTCCTATTGTCATTGGAGGTGATGATAGCCCCTCTGTGCTTTTCACACTACTTTTATTTATCCATGCCCCTTTTTGTGCATTCAGTATTATCTTTTTAGGTTGTTATTTACGTTCTAGTTGTACTTGTTCTGATATTTCTTTGTGAGAGAATGGTACTCTTAACTTGAGTGGCGTATTCTTTGCTATACTGTGATACATGCATCATAAAAGCATTGTTGGAGTGAAGCTGCTGCAACGTTCCACCTCACCAGTAGAATTGCTAGAATAATTGTGATGAAAGTATATTGAACTAGTGAAGTTTTCTATGAGAGAATTTAAGCTAAAACACATTATTTTCATATCTTGCTTTTCTTGGAAAATTCATGTGCGAAGTTTAGAAATATCCATGATGTGATTTTCACTATTTTGTTCTAGTTGAGTATCGAGCTTTATAATTTAGAATGACAATAAACTGGTGATGCTGAAGAGTCGCATCGAGCAGTTCTAGCATTCAAGGAATAGATCCTCCTCCACTTAAAGGAATGTGGTTCATATAATGTTATAATTTGCATCTCTTTAGGTTAACCTATCAAGTATAATTGCTTTCTTTCTCTAAAACAACTTTTAGAGTGATTCTTTCTTTTTAGAACTATTTTTATTACATTACAAATTGACAATGGCCCCTCATGCAGTCACATCAATTAACCAACAAGGAAGCATTTTTGCTAGTGATGTATAGAGCAATGACATTAAAGGGACTCGAATCTCTAGCACTCGTTGTGGGTGTGACAACCCACTTAGGTACGAGTGGATTGGTCATTATAATAGTATTATGACGATGAGTCCACGTTTCATCATAATGACTGCCAACATAACAGAGCACCAGAAAGAGGGAATCCAGTTATTTGGATAGAAAAGGGTAGCTAGCTTCTTTTGCAATTTTGACTGGAGTGTGTTTCTTATGCTACACTAAAATTTTACTGATGTGTACTTAAATTATGATTTAACATTCAATACATTAGTTTTTGCAGTTGCTTGATTTGTCCTTCAGAGGCTAATCACATAGTAATTTATTGATCTTCTGATTCGAGTTGCTAATCTTTATTGGTAACAGTCATGTATGATGGATCCTCTCAAAAGATTTGGGACCGACATCCGGAAAGTTCACTGTTAATCTATTTTGGTTCATCTGGTGGATGTAATATTCTGGGTCTGCAAAATCATAAGTAAGGTGAGGACTCTTTTTGTTGGCTCTTTTCTTTAGATTTGTGGCATGGATATGAAGGGGAACCATCTTTTCTTCTTCTTCTTCTTCTTTTTTCCAAAATGGTTCTCCATTTCATCGATAGAACTTGGCAAAAAAATGTGCTCTCGATGCATTCATCATTTTTGTTATTTTGAGAAGTTGCTTGGTTTTTGAAAATGAAATCTATTCTTTTATGAATTAGGAGCTCAAAGGAATTGAATAAGAATTCTAAAAGCATGAATAGAATTATTGCTTTGAGTGGAAATTCAAAATTCATGAATTATCTGAACTCATTTGACGACAACCAAATCCTGTCTTTGAAAAATGGAAACATTGTTTTAGCAAATATTTTTTTCGATAAATAATAAACTTAAGTAACCGTTATCTGAGGAATAAAAAATTCTTTTTTTTTTGAATTTAAAAACTAAAATTAGAAGAAATATTTCATAAGAACTAAAATGATGGTGTTCAACTGCAATACGATGAATATATCATCCCTCTATGATATATTATATATTTTATAATGCTGTATATTTGTATTGTTACATAATCATAACAATATGGTTGGATATTGATTCTGTTTTGTCAAAAATTTCTCTTGATGATGGATTCCTGAGAACAACTGGTGCAGTCCTGACTACAACAGATAAATGATCTGAGTCTAGAGCCATTACGCATCTTTCCTGTGAAATCTAAATCAAAGGAGTTGGCAGGGAGGTCTTATGGCATTCTCAAGGTCTTGGGCCCTTCCCAATATGGAGTAGTTATGAGGGGTGGATGATCAATGGGGGGTCAGGGAATCAAGTGTCATAAGTGTTTTGTGAGAATCCTAGGACTTAGGAATGCTTCCCACTTGGTACCAAAAATCCAAAGCCTCAGGTTCCTTAGAAAATTCTCAACTCAAACTGAGCTGCTGATTGGAGTTTGTCCATAGACAGAATTTTCTCACTTGAGCTGGATGAAATGTACCAAAAACTCCACCTACTTCCTTGAAGCATAGATAATACTAGTTATGTTCTATGTTTGACTAAACTATGTATCATGCAATGGTGATATATTTAAAACATGATTTAAAAAAAAAAAAAAAAAAAAAAAAAGGTACTATTTGCTCTAGTATACTATTCTACCACTAGACCACTGGTGCTGTGGTGAGTTCTGTTTTTATTTTTTTATTTTTTAATTCCGCAATTGTTATAAATTCATTCTTATATTTTAAATAGAAACAAGCAGTGTAATCTTTTGATAAATTATGCAAGCCATCAAAGATTAAATTGTCACTAAAATAAAAATATGACACAGAATCGAAAGAAATTGATGAAGAGAAAGATTTATCTTGCAGCAATGCAAAATTTAGTTTGATTTTTATAATTATATCCAAACTCCATGTTATAATTTGAATTGCATGGATTGGGATGAGGATAGGTGGTTAGGGGAGGCAACACAGAAGAAGGTAAAAGCTTCTACATCTGGTGGGGATATAATAAGTGGATAGGAGAACATGCGGGGCTATGCTTGTAATGATATTTCCGTATAATGGAGCGTGACTTTTCATGCACCCGCACGAGGATGACCATCACACGCCTACCTACTGCTCCCCCTCTGGCTGGACCCCTACTGAGTCCTAGTCGTTAGCATGCCAACTACTACCCGCGACATTAACGGTCCAATCTTGGTGGGATTTTAGAATCCAATGATTAAGTTTAGTCATGAATAACCCCCACCATCTCTCTCTGCACTTAGTCACTAAGTGCAGGGCACTAGAAAGAGAGAGGAAAAAAAAAAAACTCATGACCTTTTGATTCAAGTAGCAAGATACAAAATGATGCAGGTATGTCTATATGTGGAGGGGGCATACTAATAAGCATGTACTTGCTAAAGAAGGGGATGTATATCCAAGTTTCTTGACAATAATTTACTTTATGAGTCCCAAGATATTTAGGATATATTTGATTGGAGGAATTTTGACTTGGAAACGATAATGAGTGACTTCTATTCTAATTATTTGGTTCGATTTGGAAGATTTATTTTTATTTTAATTAGAAAGAAATGAAAATATTTTAATTTTTAAAAATCTAATTCCTACTCTTTTCTGGTATCAAAATTTTATTCCAATTTTGATTTTAATCATGAACAAAATACTTACGACTATTCAGATTTTCATTCCAACCTACTCATATTACTCGCGAACCAAATGCACTTTTATTGTAGGTATTGTAGGAAAGCCTTTGATATATACCCCTTCCATCTCTCTATTGGCTTGTTTTTGTCCACAATATATGATCTACCATTCTGTGCGCATGACTTGCTTGAACGCAACGTGCATAGATATGCAAATAGAAGAAAAAGAAGAGAAATAACTAAAATCAACTAAAACATTCTTCCTGCCATTCCTGTAAAATACGTCATCCAAATGTGGGATGAAACCTACATAAATCTAAGGAATATCATCTTAACTTTTTCATTGCATGCATTGCACTGATAATTTGATGTTTATGGTCGTATACAAACCATAAAAGCATGGTGGAAAAGCTACCAATTGAAAGAAATGGACGAGGTTGTTCCTCTTGTAAGATCCCTAGAAGCCGAGGCAGCATTATCTTTTCGGTCATGGCATATGACTTTGGTGTTTGTGCGACCGTAAAGTGGGGAGCAAAAGAGGAGTCAAGAGGGGGCTAAATAATACCCTTACACATGCACCAGAAACCCCTCATCAATCCCAAAGATCTTTATGATTGTTTCCCTGTCCCTCCGTGATTATTAAAGTTTTTTTTTTTAAAAAAAAGAAAGGTTTCTGGCTATTCCTTCTGTCCATGGCCATGGTTGCAAAGCGCCGTAGAGCACTATGAAGATATCGAGGCATAGGTAGGGATCTGGAGAAGGTAGACAACATATGAGGGGCATGATAAAAGATGGACCGGTGCGTGAGCGAGACAAATCGTACCCATATGGGTTCAAAGTGAGAGAGAGAGAGAGAGAGAGAGAGTACAACGGGCTCTAACATGATGTATGTTTGAATGCTAGGGCTGCAAATGGGCGAGGCTAGGGAATTGGCCGAATGGTTGGCACCTCACTTCTATAGCAAGTTTTTCACGGCAATTAGAGGTCCATTTTGGGGTGGTTTGTCAAGGATCCAAGCTAGGTTTGGACAACTCATATACTCTTTTCTTTTTGTGGGGAGGGAATGTTTAATTTAGTTAGAAACCTAGTCTATAGCCCCGGCTCGTGAGAAACTATACCCTACACAAGATGCAGGTGGATCACGCCAATCAGATTTCTGATTCCTGTGGACTCGATTCTATTATTCATCATACGGCTTATCTTGGATTGTCACCCTCCTCACGTCGTCTTGGATTGTTCCTATGGTGCACTGCCGGTATAGGGTATAATTTCTTCTTATTAGTGTTTGAACATTGAGACTGGATGTGAATTATTGGTACTAAATTCTGCCTACAATCCAATACGTGGAAATAGATCTTTGTGTATAGAACCGAAACATCTATTCAAGGACATGGTTTTTTGTCTAGTTACAAATAACAAGTGGAGATCTGCCAATGATGTGGACCAGATCCACCGTGGATCAGTTCAATCAGAAAGCAATAGTAGCATGCACTCTGGATGAATTTATTAGTGGTCAATGGTGGACCTGTCCAATTAATAATTTCTCAGGTAGGAGGCCCCTTGACCTTGTCGGATGGGGTTGGGGTGTCGATCTGGGCAGATGCATTTCCTCTGCGTGGGGTTTTTAGAGATGTAACTTATTCTGACTCCTTCTGAGTGCGTATAAATGGGATACGTCCACCGTTCTGCTAAAAAACTTACTTCAAATCAACTCAAAAGAAGCTCATCCTTTCAGTGTTTGGGCTTAGGCGTAGTTTCCGTGGCTTTTATTTCGAGTCTTTTTATGAAACCTCCTTGCTTGCCATGTTTGTGATACTGGACTGGTTTGGTTTGCTCCTGGTATCTTGTCATAATGTCCTCTTTCTTCTTTTTTTTAAAGGCGTGTCCCAGACGTTCTGAAGTTTCTCGGAGCTGACATTTATTTATTTCTCATCAACGGAACTGAGCTGAATGCTATCATGATAATATTTATAAGAATTCATGTGAACGTCTATTTAATATTTTATATTAATTATTTATTATAAAAATTTTGAATATTTATATAAAGCTTAAAAAATTAAAAAAATATCTTTGACTAATTATTTTGGATGAAATCTTAGATTGTTACAAATAATGTTGAGCCATTTCGGTCCATAATCTATATAGACTGAAAGATGCTATAGGAGGAGTTCATTCAATTGACCATGTGCCGATCATGATATTTTTAAATAAAAATATGAATTTTAACTTTTAACTAAATGAGGATATTAGGATTTAAAATGAGAAGAATATGTTAGGATCCGTATGGAAGTACATTTAGTTCTATATCAATTATTTTATGAAAAAATTTTGAATATTTTTATAAGGCCTAAAAATCTAAAAAATATTTTTGACTAATCTTTTTGGATGAAGTCTTGATCATTACGATAGTAATCTCTATTTTGAGCTTTTTTTTTTTTTTTTTTATTTTTTTAACTTGGTGACATTCTCAAAATGCTTTGGTCTTCTCCTTGATTTGCTTCTGATTTGTATAGGAGAGAAATCAAGTAGCGGATCGGTTGTTTAGAGAGCAGCTTTAGATCGGCATTGCAAATGTTGTGTATAGACTATTGTCCTAAGCCGGTGGCAGCTAAGATGTAACTACTGTTTAATGTTGTGTTTGGTTTAATCAACAGTGTGAGCGAATTAAAGCAATCACCGACCACCTAGACTTGAACAAATATATTGACCCAAAACAGGTGTAGAAAACCAGAAGTAATTTGGACAAATGTAGCATCAAAACAACGTTGAACCAGAGCTTATCAAAATCAATTTGACAACGTGCCTTCCAAAGCAATATAATGTTGTTGCCGACTAGGCAACCAGTCATTGGCTTGTAGCAATCCAGTTGCATCAATGCACCATAAAAAACCACACAATGATGGAAATCATTCACCAGGCAATCGAAAATGGCGTCCAACAAGGCTGCACCAATCGCAACCCTAATCCTGAGGTTCTCTGTGTTCTTTTCCCTTCTAGGTTCCATCATTATCCTAGCAACCGACAGCATCACTGTTCCGATCCACCCAACTCAATGAACAAGATCGAACTTTGCTTCAAAAATATCTATGCTTATGGGTTATCCAACCATGGTTTTCTTTCGAAAGATAACTGTAGTCATCAACGGGAACTTGAAAGACAAATTGCTTTGGCAAGTATCTTTTCCCCCTCAAATCATGATCATTGGATCTAATGAATTCACTTTGTTATGACGTGCCCCTAGTATTGTGCCTCACTCTTATTTTATTTTATTTTACCTTGAACTTTAGATACGTTTTTTCAGTGGCTGTGATTGGATGGATGTACACGTTCCATGCTGATTTGGTATAACCTCCACTAAATTATTGACTCTTTTTTTATGAAATTTTCTTTGCATTTTTTGTACCATATTTTGAATAATTCTATCATAATTGCCCTGCTATTTGCCACTGCTGTTGTGGCAGGATTTGGATTTACGGTCATCACTTAGAGGCTGTTGGAACCACTCATTTTTTTCAGGCCAGGTTGGTAAAAAATCAGCCATTGGTGATCCCATACGACTTGTAATTTTTCAGGCCTAGTTAGGATTTAAGCCCAAAAACCTGGGCCTGGGTCACAGCTCACAGCCCATGCTGGACTTCCTGACTCCTTAGAATGAGTATTTTGGATGAAGAGAAATACTTTCTACACTGTGGATGGTGTAGCTCTGCAGATACCGTCCGGCTCTCATATGGAGCTGGAGCGTGGCATTCTAAATTTTTTTTTTTTTTTTTGTTCCGATCTCCTGTGAGAGCTAATCACTACAGATGATGTCTACGGAACTGCACCGTCTACGGTATAGAAAGAATTTTCTTAGATGAAATAATTAGGTGCAAGTAACTCAAACGATCCCTATTTTTTTTTTTTTCCCAGTCATATTCATGAAATGTGTATGGTGTGGCTTTACTGGAAATTAAGTTCGAGATTAGCTGACAAATCATATGAAAGCGGAAAAGATATCGATAGGTCCTTCTCCTCAGCATGATTGGCTTCCTACCATGCATGGCAATTATTAGTCTCACGTCGATGCATGGTTTTGCTAAGAAATTATGTTCAAATTTGGAAGGTGGTTATTTTCTTGTGAATTTGATCACAACTTGTCTTCTTCCTGCTGATTGAATCATATAGGGAAAAGCAACGCTTCAGCTGCACAATCCACGCTACGTCAAGGGAGGACTTTCCTTTATAGAAAATTTTAAACTTGAAGACATGAATTAGATTGAAATCCAGCGTATTAAGATGTCTCGTGCTTCGTTGTTACAGATCTCAGAATAAAAAAACGCAGATCTAACACTAGGTTGGGATGCATTGTTCTCGTAGAAGGAACTAAACACCCAAAATAGAAAATCGTTTAGAACAGCAAGATGTTGAAATATTAGATTTCTTCCTTAAAAGGAGCGATCGAGTGATTCTCCGCAAGCTTCCCCTGCAAGATTTTAACTAAACATTGCAGTGGATTTATCCATCGCGAAACAATGCTTTTGATTTGATAGGACATTGGGAAAATATTTCCAATGTAGGTCAAAGTTAGAGTAGGAGGTTTAGAAGAAGCCCAGAAAGATTATGGATATGGAGGATGTTTAGAGCGAAAGAAATGCTTAATATTTGCCTCCAGGTGATAGAGGAGGCTGTGACTTTATCAATTTAGGACGTTCGACGCATCATTTAATATACACGTTGCAAGCAAAAGCAGGATGTTTAAGACCGATCTTAGTTCAAAGAGCAAGAAAACTCTTCCTCTCTTTCTTTCTTTTAGGCATTCAATCAAGCAACAGAGAGGCGTCCGGGCTTGTCTCATCAAACCGCCCCGCCCATTCGCTCCCTTCCCCTGTATCCAATCAATCGATGGACATAGTCGAGGACGGTGATGGAGCGCTCGATGTTGGACTCGAGCTTGGAAAGAACGTAGGGGCGTTCGTCGCTGGCGAGGCGGCGAGTAGGAAACAAAGGGAGAGCAGGGAAGAAGAGGGAGAATGCCGCGGAAGCGAACAGCGTATAACAATTTTACGGATGTCCGCGTATAAATCTCTATGCGGACTTACCTCCGTATGCATAATCTAGCCCCTCCCCACTGGAGATAAATATACGGACCGCTTTGTTGGTTGCTACATGATAGAATGGAGAGATGCCTACCACAGGCACGGATCTACCCATATTTTCTTCTTCTTGCGGGCATCGATAGTATATTTGCATACCTGTTTGTGTTCTATGTAGAAATATTATGCGGTTGGATTAAAACAAATTTGACAAAGTCCTGCATATAGAATAACGTTGATGCTAGTGGCTGCCATGAGAGGGGCTTTTTTTTTTTTTGTTCTCTAGCTGTCTTATAAAGTCTTTTTCTGTCTTAAAAGTTGGGTTTCTTCTTTTGTTTTCCCTCTGCCCTATTCTACCTCAAAGTCTGTTATTATTACGCTGTGGTGTTTTTGGTTCTCAAATTCTCTTGTAACCGCCGTGTAATTCCATTGTCAATTCCTATTCTTGTTAAAATAAAGGCCGGGTGGTACTCTAACCTCCCTTCTACTGGAAGTAAAAAAGTAGTCCACAAGGTGACAAGGCACCAACTTCGACAAGATAGAGACAATTCTACCAGCACTCTCGTCCAAACATACTTAATTGCAAAGTTATGATAGGATCTAATGCATTAATGCTGATATAATCAAGTCTAGCAGAAACATCAAATGTCAAATATTTGTAGCATGCATGCTGTCAAGCGCCAGCTCTCAATCTAGAAACAAAGTCAAGGTTGCACATAGATGGATTCAAATAGAAAAAATGGGGGAAAGGAAAAAAAAATTAAAAAAGGGAATAGATGCATAGGTTGAATAATTGATTCTTTTTTACTGCTCGCTGCACTTCATTAAAGTTAAAGACTAAGGATCTATGCTATGGCTGCAATCCAGTTGAATTACCCCAAATGTTCTCCATGCCCGGATGATGCGATATAATTATTATTCAATCTGTTCAATTTAAACTTAAAATGATGTTTCTACAATGTGACCACCACACTATTTGAGTGTTGATATAAGTGGACCTCAAAAATTGGACCTCGATCGAATTCAGTCCTCACTTATGATTTATGTGAGGATGCATGTGGATGTGTATTTATCTTATATCGATGATTTGCTGAAAAGATTTCAGATATTTATATAGGATCAAGAAATTTAAATAATATTTTCTTATTAGTATTTTTGGATAAAATCCTGAGTTATTACAAATAGTATCAAAGCCAATCTAATTTACGGTATAAATGAATTAGAAAATATTACAGTATGAGTTTATTAAGATTGACCACAGATCGATCATAATGTTTATGAATGGATACATGGATTTAGATCTTATGATGAGGATGCCAGGCCTAAATGAAGAGAGTATATGAAGATCCATGCAGGCATGTATTTAGTTTCGTATCAATTTTTTATTAAAAAAAATCTTGAATACTGTCAAAGAAGGCCTAAATGAAGAGAGTATATGAAGATCCATGCAGGCATGTATTTAGTTTCGTATCAATTATTTATTAAAAAAAATCTTGAATACTGTCAAAGAATCCAAATAATATCTTCCAACTAGTCTTTTTTGATAAGATCCTAGGTTATTATAAGTTAATTGTCTCCTCTTATTATCACTCTATTAGACTGATATTTTGGCATGTCCGATGCATATAACCTCACCTTGGTATTTAGTTTTAAAATTTAGCCTTAGTTTCTTAACAACTTTCAATGAAACCTCATGTCTTTGTGTTTTTGCTCGAAAAAGATCTAGATTTTTTTGTTTGATAGATAATTAAACTTTAAAAAATATAGAATCAAAATTAAATTATGGAAGAGAAAAAAAGAAAATGAAAAAAAGAAAGCAATACAGATGAGATGAAGAAGAGATGAAAACAAGAAAGGAAAGTAGAATACAAAGATCCATGTGGATGCGTGTTTGGTTCCACATTGGTTTTGCACCGGATAAATCTAAAGTATTTTTATAAGGCCAAAGAATCCAAGTAATATCTTTTAGTAACCCTAGTATTCACGCTAGGCTAAAAATTCAAATCCATTTAAATCCAATCACAAAAACCACAATTAGTTCGTAGTCAATTTTAATGGACCCATATTGTAATGTCCTCTAGTCTATGTGGACCATGAGCTAGATCCATTCTGTTATTAATTGTAATGATTCAGGACCTCATCTAACCACACTAGCCGAAAGATATTACTTGGGTTCCTTAGTCATGTATATATCTAAAATCTATCTAATACATAATCGATGTGAGACATATGGCCATACATGCTATCATATAGAGCAAAACTCCCAATGCTTCTCTTTGCCTTGGAGTAGCTTAACATTGACTAATGTTTGAAGAGGTCCAAAATAGCTTTAGCATCAAACCGCTAACACTAGAACATTTCATCTATTTCCAATGTATATTTAATTCCTTTTCTCCTCCATTTTGTTCTTTGTTCTTGGATGAATGAGTCTTCGCTCCTATGTATATAAGGTATTATCTATTTTGGCCTCTAACCGCTATGGTACGATTTTGTCCTTTAAAAGATGTCTTCTGAAAGAAAGAAGATCTCATCTTATATAAACCCGACTCTTCTTGACTTAGAATCAATATGGAACTAATGATTTCCTCCTTCCTACACCACAACATAGCCTCCAGTAAGGGGGGATATCTAGGGTGCCAATATTATAGTCAAGGGCTTGTAGCTTGGATGATCATTATTGTACGGGGCCTTACGATTTTATTCTTCAAAAGATATCTCACGGAAAAGAAAAATCTCATTTCATATAAGTTAGAGTCCTTCTTAACTCACAATCGATATGGAATTAATGATGCCCTCCCTCCTACATAATAACATCTCTAAAGAAAGTAAGTTGCTAGGTGCCTCTTGATTTTTAAGATGCCTTTTAAAGACTTTGAAATCTCCTTGAGAAAAAGATATTACAAGAACAGAACGCACAACTACTGCTAACATTCCAAATCATTTTTTGTGAAAGTTCTCATTCGGTTGAGAGAGCTTTTTGCTCCACTTTTTTGTTTTATAAAGGGATTAAAAATGGCAGATGACTAGTTAGGCAACAATGTTATTTTCATCCATAGAGAGCTAATTCTTTATGACGTTTGGTGCTTAAAAATGGTCGTGGAATGATCCATCAGCCTTCGTTCATTGTCTCATCATAATTCTGTTGGATTCAATAATAATAAAATAATTATTTTAGAATCTTTGGTCAGACAAACACGTCGTAAGCTTTTGATATCTCAAGCAAAGCCAACTTGAGTGATTTTATGGTTATCCTTCCTCTTAGCGCTTGTCACTCGAGTACATCCCAAGTCCTTGCTCGCCCACTTATATCTTTCAAGGGGAACACATGCATAAGGTCAACCGCGGCATCTCGGGAGATCTTTAAGTGTGTATATATATATATATATAGTTTTGATTGATCAAAACTTAATTTTCATCTGATCGAATTCTCAATCATTGGATCAGCACACATCTCCATGCCCCAAAAAAAAAACTTAAAAAAGCATGCTTTCAGGCTAAAAAAAAAATAGGTGCCAGTGCCAGCACTTGAAAAAAAAAATTTTAAAAAAATTAAAAATAAAGTCTAAACTTGAAAAAATAAAAAAAAAATCTAAAATTTTTTTAAAAAAATTCTAAATCTATAAAAAAAGGGGGGGGGGGGGGGGAGGCACCTTCTTCCTGCCTACTTTTTTTTTTCTATAGTTTTTTTTTTGTAGGAGCTTTTTTTTCTTTTTCTTTAGATGCCTGAAGATGCCTATATTTTAAATATAGGGGCCTTCAGACATCTTTTTTTTTCATGTAGTATTTTTTTTAGAATTTTTTTTGATTTTTTTCAAACTTTTTTTCAAGCTCAATTTTTTTTTCTAAATTTTTTTTAGGTTCAATTTTTTTTCTAAATTTTTTTTTTAAGAAAGTCTATTTTTTTTTTTCAAACATAAATGCGTACTTTTCAATCGACGTATCTTTTCAGACACGCGCTCGAATGATCGAGAATCTGACCGGATGTAGACTGGACTCTAGTCGATTGAAATCCAGTCTATATATATAAAATTTATAGTATAATCAAAAAATAAAATGTTCTTGAACGATCTCATGGTCGTCTTCATATCCATTTAGAGTATTCCGCTACAAACAAGCCATCCAATCAGCTGCAATGTTCATCTTTTTTTTTTATTTTTATTTTTTGGCTCTTGCTCTAATATCATCTAAATTACTTTATTTTCAATTGCTATTTTATTATTATTATTTTAATTTTTTTACCATTATTATTGTATAATGAGAGATAGAAATAATTTTTAAAAATATAGATCTTCTATGGTGGACTATAACGTATAGTGCATCATGTTGGATATCTATGATGGACGGCCCGCAAATAATACATGCACAAGCAAGGATCGTGTATGCCTATGATGTGTGTTGTTTGGCAGGCGTCTATCATACTATAGACCACAGCGGAGCAGATTTCAACTTACAACCCTTTGAAATCATCGCCGATAACAAGAAGCTCCCTTGACGAATTAAGGTGACGTTTGACCTAGCTCGTAGCTTTGTTGCAAAGAATAAAGAAAACCAACCAATCGCCCAAACCAATGCAAACCATCCGCAAAGAAATTATCAAACAACGTTAAGATCCATGCTCACGTAACTTTAAGAAATCCGATATGCCTCGACAAACTAAATATAATTCCACAACCAGCCCGTCATTATTTTTCTTAGCAGTCCACCTACATGGGTGTAGTATAAAAGCAACAGCGAGATAGAGATCGTTCCCAAGTTATCTAAAATGGCGTCCAAGACGGCTGTGGCGATTACAGTTCTAATCAACAGGCTCTTTGTGTTCATTTTTCTCTTTGTTTCCCTCATGGTCCTTGCCACTAACAAGGTGACTACGTCCTTCTTCAGCTTTGATGGCAGCACTACTAAAGTTACCTTCAAAGATTTTTACGCTTATAGGTAATGTGCCTGATTGCCATTTTCTCTATTATTTTGAAAAGCAAATAGATTCATGGATGATGGGTCAGTGAGAGACCGTTGCTAGGTGATCCGTTTGCATTAATTGAGTTCCATGAATCAACAGCTTCTAAGCCATGATAACATTCTTGGTTTTATGTTTTCTTCTTTTTATAATTCTTCTCAATATCCTGATTCAGATTTCTTCTTTCGGTGGCTGTCATTGGATGCGCATACACGCTCCTCCAAATTCCGTTTGCAGCTCTCAGCATAAGCAATGGCACTGAGATTTCGCAGCCTGTGATCTTCCCTGATCTGGTATAACCAAGCTACCTTCCTTACATGTTTTCATAGATTTCCTTCCAGACTTGGATTAATTATTAATACTTCTATTATAATTAGTACAAGCTTTTATCCATGCTCTGCATGATAAAATTTAATAAATATTTTTTCCATGCTCTCTATGAGAAAATTTAAGATCTTTGACATTGGATTTTAACTATGATAATCTACCATTAAAAGATTGAATTGGTCACGAAGCAAAAAGGATTGAAAGGCTAGACAAAAGGTGAGATCTACCAAGTGTAGTGTTTCCTAATCTACATGGACCATAGGTTAGATCTGTTGGGAGTGGATAGAAGAGGAGAGGAGTATGGTAGTATTTCTCACTAAGAATGAAGAAAGAAGAGCTCTTTAGAAGAGGAGAATTTTATCTTCATATGATATACTTTCAACTCACTTGATACAAAATAGCTAAAGTACATCCCTTTATATAGAGAATAAAATAACTCTTTAACTATCTTCTACATAAAATACTAAGAGTCATATTTATGAATGACACTTTAGTTTCATACATGGAGAAAAATTATAAGTACATTTCATAGAAAATACTAAAAGCCATTACTAATAACAAGATAATATTAATTTAGTTTACTAATTCCAATACCTTTTCTTGAAATAATGTCTCTTGGGAACACCAAAAGCTTCTTTGACCAACAAATAGCATATCTTGATTCCATGCACAATTAAGTTTATTCATTTTCAACACTCCTCTTTAAACTTAATTGTCTTCCATTCTTCATACCAAGTAGAGCTTTGAATTTATTGAAGAGATCAACTTCAAGTGGTTTAGTGAAAATGTCCGCAACTTGATCATGAGTTTTTACATAAATAAGCTCCACATCTTTATTCTTCACATACGCCTAGATTGAATGAAAATGAACATCTATATATTTGCTCCTTTGATGATAGACCGGATTCTTTCCTAAAGTAATTGCTGACTTGCTATCAATGTAAATTTATGTAGCTTCATTTTAATCAAAATTAATCTCATTTAGTAAGCTTCTTAGCTATATTACATGACTAACACATGAAGATGCCGCAATATATTTGACTTCACAAATTGAAAGAGTAATAATCGATTGCTTTTTTGATATCCATGAGAATGTCGTATCACCCATGAAAAATACAAATCCAGAAGTACTTTTTTGGTCATCCAAGTCTCCACCCTAGTCACTATCGGAATAACCTTCAAGTTGAAAAATATTAAAATGAGAATAGAATAAGCCAAGACTTAAAGTACCTTGAATATAGCATAAGATTCTCTTAGCCGCCTTCCAATGAGATGATTTTGGTTCCTCCATGAATCGCTCACCAAATAAATACCATATGGTATGTCTGATCTTGTACATGTTAAGTATCTCAAGCTTTCTACCAAGCTTTTGTAGAGTGTAGGATCAATCACTTTGTCTTCATCATTCTTAGACAACTTTGCACCATAATCTACTATTGTACTAATAGAATTGCAATCTTCCATCTCAAACCTTTTGAGCACTTCCTGTGCATAGTGCTCTTGAGAAAGATAAAACTCATTTTCTAATTAATTCACCTCTAAGCCAAGAAAATAGGACATAAGTCTCATGTCAGTTATTTCGAACTCCTTCGCCATTGCTTGCTTGAATTCTTTGATCAATTATGTTGAATTGCCTGTGAAGATAAGATCATCAACATATAATAAGACAAGCAATATATTCCCATCATTCCTTTTGATATAGAGAGCTTGTTCATTGGGGCATTGAACAAAACCATTAGCCTTGAAATATGTATCAATTCTTGAGTTCTAAGCTCTAGATGCTTGCTTATCGTAGAGCATCTTTTTTAATTTCAACACTTTGCCTTCTTGTCCATTTTTTATATAACCTTTGGGTTGCTCAATATACACTTCTTCATTCAAGTAGCTATTTAAAAAGATTGATTTAACATCAAGTTGAAAAATCTTCCATTTATTTTGAGCCGCTAAAGAAATCACCAAGCGAACGGTCTCTATTCAAGCAACGGAAGCAAAGACCTCCTCATAATCAATCCCAACCTTTTACTTGTAGCCTTTAGCCACAAGTCGTGCTTTGTATTTCTCCATTTCATCTTGTGCATTCTTCTTGACTTTGTAAACCTACTTTACTCCAATTGATTCAAACCCTCTTGATAGACAAGTGAGCTCCCATGTCTCATTCTTCTCTATAGCTTTTATCTCTTCATTCATGGCTTTCCTCCACTTCTCATCTTTGATAGCATCTTCAAAAGAAATTATTTCTTCATTAGCAAAAAAACAGATAAGATTTAGGAGAGTTGTCATCTTATATAAATCTCGAATGCTTCTTGTCTTTAGTGGTGTTAAACCATCTTCATCCAATGAAGTAGGAGGTGAAGATGGTGTTGGCTCTCTAGTTTGCTCCTTGATTTGCTCTTCATCTTGTATCATCACCATGTTAGTGCTCCAATTCCAAATGCCATCTCCTTGAAACTCCACATCTCGGCTTATAATGATTTTTTTCTCCTTTGGTTCATAGAGCTTGTAAGCTTTAGATCTTGCATCATAGCCGATGAAGATGCATGGTAAGCTTTTGTCATCTAACTTGCCTCTCCTTTGATCCGGAATATATGCATATGCTATACATCCAAATACCTTCAAATGAGAGATAACAGGCTTGTAACCACTCCATGCCTCTTGTGGTATTATCTCTTCCAAATTCCTTATAGGACATCTATTAAGCAAGTAGACCGCATAATTTACGGCCTCGTCCCAAAACTCCTTCGGCATCTCTTTTGTTTTAAGCATGCTTCGAACCATATCATGTATAGTCCAATTTTTTCTTTTCGTGACGCCATTTTGTTGAGGTGAGTATGGTGCGGTCAAGGATCTTCAAATTTTATGAGATTTATAAAAAGCTTCAAACTCTTTGGATGTGAATTCTCCTCCACGATCCGACCGTAATGCCTTGATAGTATAGCCACTTTGATTCTCCACCAAAGCTTTAAACTCCTTGAAAGTTTGAAATTTTTCTGACTTCTCCCTCAAGAGATACACGCATATTTTTTTCTGCTAAAATCATCTATAAAAGTTAAAAAATAACGACAACCTCCAAATGAGCTTGGAGTGATTGGTCCGCAAATATCGGTATGGATAAGTTGAAGTGGTATTTTTGCTTTGTTATAAGACTCCTTTGGAAAGCTTCTCCTTAGATGTTTGCCAAGAACACACACCTCATATATATTATTAGGGGCATTAATATAGGGCAGTCCCTTTACCATTCTCTTATTTGAAAGAAGCTTTAGAGCACCAAAATTTACATGTCCGAACCACAAATGCCAAAACCAAGAAACATCCTTCATACATGCACTTAGATATTTAGCAATAACATGATTTATGTTTAACATAAACATACGGTTATTTGACATAGGAACATGAGCAATCAATTTGTTTTGTTTTCTTAGATAGAAGCTTCCTTCCTTCAATTACATATCAAATCCTCTTTCCAAGAGTTGTCCAACACTAAGAATATTGGTTTTTATATCGGGCATATAATAGACATTGGAAATAAACTATTGGCTTCCATCTTTGAGTTGAATAAGTATCTTACCGACGTCCTTCATCTTTATCTTGGAAGCATCTCTAAATGAGACATGGCCATTTATCGATTCATTAAGCTCCATGAAGATTTCTTTATGCCCCGACATATGATTACTTGCACCAGAGTCCAAGTACCACATATTTTGATTGGTAGCTTCTCCTTCTTTTCATGCTAGGAGAAGCACGTCATCTCCATCATCTTTCTTCTTGGCATAATTGACATTCTCATGAACTTGATTAGATTGATTAGAGTAGCATTCAAAAGAGTAATACTCAAACTTGTTGTAATTGTAACATTGAACTTGACCTTTGTCATACCTTCGGCCTCTACCTCTTTGTCCTTTTCCTCCATGATTTTGGTTGATTTCCTCAATATTGTTGTGGTCACCACGGTCTCTACCACGACCATAGGCTCTACCTCGACCTCTACCACGACTACGTCCTCGACCACGACCGCAGCTTCTTTGGCTACTTTCACTTCTTGACTCCTTATCATTGATAGAGAACTTGCTTTGTAAAACTTGCTCCAATGGCTCTTATTTTCTCTTTAGTATTCTTTGCTCATAGGCTTAAAGCGAACCCATAAGCTCACCTACCATCATGGTGTCCAAGTCTTTGGACTCTTCAATGGCCACCACAACATAATCAAATTTATAGTCTAAAGATTGTAAGATTTTCTCCACAATCCAATTGTCATCAAGTATCTCGCCGTTCCTCCTCAATTGGTTCACAATGGTCAACATCTTTGTGAAATAGTCTAACACAACTTCAGACTCCATTTGCAAAGCTTCGAACTCGCCTCTCAATGTTTGGAGATTAATCTTCTTTACTTTTTCTATACCTTTGTAAGAATTTTTGTAAAATCTGCCATGCTTTCTTAGAGTTGATAGCACTAGCAACCTTCTCAAATACGGCCTCATCTAGGCCTTGGTAGATTAAGAAGAGAGCCTTTTTATCCTTCTTTCAAAGCTCTACGATTATTGTCCTTTGGTTTGCTGGGATATTATTCTCGTCTTGGGGCTGAGTATTTCCCTTATCTACTATCTCCTAGATATCTTGGGAGCCAAATAATGCATTCATTTGAATACTCCAATTTTCAAAGTTGTTGCCAAGATGAGGAATGGGAAGCACTTCGGTAGCTATATATGATCAGGCTCTGATACCACTTTGCTAGGAGTGGATAGAGGAGTAGAGGAGTATGATAGTATTTCTCACTAGGAATGAAGAAAGGAGAGCTCTTTAGAAGAGAATTTTATCTTTATATGATATACTTTCAACTTATTTGATACAAAATGGCTAAAATACATTCCTTTATAGAGAATGAAACAACTATTTAATCATTCTCTATATAAAATACCAAGAGCCATATTTATAAATGGTACTTTGATTTCATACATGGAGAGAAATTCTAAGTACATTTCATAGAAAATACCAAAAACTATTGCTAATAACAAGATAATATTAATTTAGTTTACTAATTTTAATACCTTCTCTTGAAACAATGTCTCTTGAGAACACCAAAAGCTTCTTTGACCACCAAATAGCATATGATGATTTCATGCATAATTAAGTTTATTTATTTCCAATAAGATCTGCTGTGAAATAATTTGTAAGATCACGACCAAAATGCTACCTGAAAAGCATTATTTAGGTTCATTGTCTTTGTTTAATTACCAAAGATCTATTCAATGAATAGCCAACATGGTACTAAATTCATATCTTTATTGGAACCATCTTCACATGAAAGTCTAGAATTAAATGCATCTTCGAATCAGGATTTCGGATGAAACAACACAAAGAAAAGCTTAAATAACCATTATTTTTCCCCGTAATGCTGCAACGTGGATGGTTTTTTTAAAACTTAGTGACTGATTAAATCTATGCATGGATGAGTAGGTTTTTACACCATTATTTGCGACGGCAGTCGGAGCCGGATTCGGGCTCACGGTCGATCTTAAGCACGGGATAGATAAATTATACGCAAGCGCAGGTCTCCAAGATGATCCAGAACAAAAAGACCTTGATAAGTTCTTTGATCTGGTACATGTCTCCGCGGGCTTCCTTCTCCTAGCTACCGCATGCATGGTAGTCCTGACCATCCTTTCAGTATATGCGGTCGCAAGGAAATGATGTTCAAATGAGGGTGGTCCTTTTCTCAGTGACTTATTGTCCTGATGGATTTCTCCATCTATAGTGATGTAGCCTTTTATTTTTTTTTACTTTCGCTATGGGATATTCTTGTTGCTTAATTGCCATTGCTTTATGCCCATCGACTTTAATATTAGGGAGCCAGCCTTGATAATCAATTATTGAGGTAATGGCTTCACCTAGAAAATTTTGTAAGTTGAAATGGGTGCATGGCAATTGGTTCAGTTGGTAAATTGCAAGTATTGTTATAATAAATTGGGTTCAAGTCATCCATGGACCATACTTGGGTTTGGATTGAAACTTTCATGCAAAAAATGGATCTTCACTTGCACTACTTTCAAAGCATTCGGACCGGTTTCTTCCACTTGCCTCATGGATCTTGTAGTGACCATTGTGTGATTTAATGGTTGATGTTACAAAAGAAGATGGATCACTCTTTGCGCAAAAGAGATACAATCCAAATCGGATCATTTTTACATTTGTGATCTTAGTAAACTTGGTGGGGCCTAAGAAAAAAAAAAAAAAAAAAAAAAGCTCTCGTTCCCTCATTTTAATTCAAGAAAAAGGAAGCAATTATAGTATAATTAACAATGGATGGCTTGAGTACCATTAAGTGATAAATGCCTCGGATGTCTCTAACCGAGACTCGACTTGACCCAAGATGAGTCAAACCACTCAAGCCCAAGATTGCATATCCAAAAGACAATCTCTGTTGGGGCTCGGTTGATTCCATTTGTATCCCTATCTGTTTGTCCTGGAAAATTACAATGGAAGCTGTGCATTTTTCTTTTTAATGAGAATATGGGTTGTTTGCGGGTCCATGGTTTGCAGTTGAAGGGCAGTTCAGCATCGTTAATGAAGGTTCAAGGTTCTTTCATAAAGGTTAAAGGTTTGATCTGAGCAGTTTCATAATCAATCGAACCATGTATGGCAACAAATTTCAAGAGTTGCATCGGTCTGATCTCTTGCCATGTGGCAAGAAAATTATTCATATGCACAAAAGTTAGCATTGCTTATAAACATCATTAATTTTATTCAAAAAAAAAATATTACTAATTTTAGATGCTTTTTTAAAAGTATCATGATATTTTTCTCTAAGCTTTGCCGATGCTTTTTAGTAGCGTCAATGGTCGGTGAAGATCTCTAAACACCATCTTTTCTATGGTGGAAGCATTTGCTTTGAGGCTAGAGATGCTGGTAACATATATTCGGGAAGAACATACACAGGATTTTGACTAGGTTTAGTCCAATAGCTGAACCTGAAACAGTATAAATGAGGCTTGCTGGTCAACCCCTTGAAATTTAGTTGGTCATTTTTGGTTGAA
Source organism: Cocos nucifera (assembly GCA_006176705.1). Classification (NCBI taxonomy): domain Eukaryota; kingdom Viridiplantae; phylum Streptophyta; class Magnoliopsida; order Arecales; family Arecaceae; genus Cocos; species Cocos nucifera. The sequence continues at coordinate 373,454 of QRFJ01001919.1, forward strand.
TAATTTTATGACCTGAATCTAGGTTGGGAGGAACAAATAGCAATTCTTTTAGGTAGTGTTTGGATACCCAAATAGTTTTTTTCGAATAGAAATATGAATTTTCAAAGAATAGCTATTTCTTCTTATTATTCTAAATTTTCATTTGGTTGGAAATTTAAACTCTCCACCTAGAATAAGTAAATAATATAGTTTAATTAAGGATTAACTAGTCAAAACTCTCCCATTGAGTTTTAACTTAAAAGTAGCTTTCCATTTAAGTTTCAAGTAAAAATAACTTCTCATTCCAAACATATATTAAAAGTAGCTTTCTAAATTGCATGAAATGACCAAATTGCCTCTATAGTTATAAAGCAATACTAAAATAATACAATACTATTTTATAACAAGATAATATTACTTTCCAACAAGACAGTATTACTTTCAAATGAGGTAGTATTATATTACAACAAGGTAGTATTCTTTCCCAATAAGGTAGTATTATATTACAATAGAATGGTACTATTTTATGATAAGACAATATTATTTTTTGATAAGACAATATTACTTTTCAATAAGATAATATTATATTATAATAAGATAGTATTTTTTTACAATAATAAAATATTATATTATAATAAGATAGTACTGTTTTATAATAATATAGTATTATTTTATAATAAGGTAATATTACATTACAATAAGAGTACTATTTTATAATAAGACAGTATTACTTTCTAATAAGACAGTATTACATTATAATAAGACAGTATTCTTTTACAATAAGACAGTATTAGTTTATAATAAGATAATACTATTTTATAATAAGATAGTATTATTTTATAATAAGATAGTATTATATTTCAATAAGACAGTACTGTTTTATGACATGACAGTATTATATTATAATAAAGTAGTACTGTTTTATAATAAAGCAGTGTTATTTTACAATAAGATGGTATTATTTTAATACCACTTTATAATTATAGGAGCAATTTGATCATTTAATGCTAAATGGAGAACTATTTTTAATATATGTTTGGAATGGAAAGGTACTTTTATTTCAAACTCAATTAGAGAGCTGCTTTTAATTTATAATTGGAATCAGAAATTTTTCATTAGTTTACTATTTAATTGATGCAGTATTATTTCTGATTTCTAAATCAAAATTCATTAAAAATTTAGAATAAATTATTCCATGATCCATAATGAAATAGTTAAATAAGGATAGAAGGAAATAAGGAAGGATTAAATGAAATTGCTAAATCACCTTGGCCCATCATCATATTTTTATCTATTTGGAGGAATATAAAATAGAATAAACTCTTATTCCATCCAAAATTACGTAATCAAATACTATCTTAAAAAAGAATAGACAATATTCTCCTCACTTTTATCAACGATAGCTTTTTTTTTAAATTTCATTTTTGTTATTGTTTAACCTCCAGTGCCTCCCCCTACAACCCTCAAAAAAAAAAAAAAAAAAAAAAAAAGAAGAAGCTGAATAAAAGGATTTTATTCAAGATTGTTCAATTTTATTCAGGCACTAAAAATAACCATTTGATTTCTACTCTACAGTACTTGTTCAGATTTTTTCTACTGTGAGAGCACTGCCTTGTATTACACAGTCGCTTCCAACTGTTATCCGTAACCCCTTCAACATCAACTTTCATATTTCAATCTTGCAAGATTGCCACCAGGAGACTCCAAAGAGTTCCCGATGGTCGCCAAAAAGACTACAAGGAGCAAGCTAACAACTCTGCAGTAATTATTGTGCTCACCACACAAGTGGCCATAAACTTGTCCTGTTCCTCCGAACCCAATGCACTCACACCATACCACGAGAGAAAGACAGGCAGCCTATTTACTGCGGTGAAAAAGAGCAGGAGGCCATCCAAAAGACAACAGCACGTTAGCCGAGGAAAAGAGAGCGAAAACAAAAACGAAAAACGAAAAAAGAACCCAGCTTAATCTCTGGTGATGCCCATGTTTACATATGGCAAATAAACTGCTCCCAACCCTTACCACTGTCTGCTCATGTCTCAGATATTTATGCATATCAGTATCCATCAGGAACACACACACAGAGAGAAAGTGAGAAAGAGATGTCTTTGTCTTTTATGTAAGTTAGCACTGAAAACCATGCAATTTGATGCAGTGTCCATGTTATCTGTGAGCATTTCATTGACTTGCATATGGAGAGAGATCCATCCTACCTTATAGATGAGAAAGAGTAACAGCAATGAAAAGTACTATAGCTACAGCTACACAGGAACTCTGAACCCCACAGCACCCCCTCCCTTCCTCCCTCTCTCTCTCTCTCTCTCTCTGTGGGTGTGGGTGTGGGTGTGGGTGGGGGTTGGGGGGGACTAGTGGTGCCATCATGCCATCACCGTGTACTAGGGTAGTAACACACTCAATTGGATTTGGTTCCGTGTTCATATCACTGTTCTCTCTATTCCTGCACTCCCATCCGTCCTCTCGAGCAGCATTCAAAAGGGAGAGTGCCTCCAGTAGAAAATCTTACTATTCAAAAGGGAGAGTGCCTCCAATCGTAGGAAGATGCGTCTTTTAATAAAGCGGATAGAGAACATAAGCCAGATATAAGCCTTATTATTTTAATCCCCTTCCCCTCTAAAAAAATAATAATTTCGTAACGACGTGATTGGACTCATGTATAGCTGGTCTGCTAGGTGACTTGCACACAAAAGTCCATTTAGATACGCGCAAACATACGGAGAATTTTTGACAGAAAGAGAGGGGGTTTGCATGTGTCTTGCAAATATTTTTCTTAAACAACGGACGGCCCATCACAATATCCAGCAAAGAAAAGATCAAACCCATTATCAACACTATCATCACCTCCTCCCTTTCTTCAAATATTCTTCAAATAATTAACAAAAAAAAAATTGGAACAAAACAGGCACAAGGTTGCTTGTTACTAGACCTCCCCCTCCCCCACCCCTCCCCTTCTCATGTTCAAAACTTTCGAACATTTGAAACATCATAAAAGGTAATTACGTCACTCTCAGTATGGTAAAACAACAAGAAAAGGATAAAAAGAAATCTAGATTGAGGATCGAGAGCTATATGTCTAAGATCTTAACGGCGTGGTGCTGGTTATTGTTGTCATCCCCGCCGCCCTCAGTTACAGCCGATGACACGAAGCTCACCGCTGCGAGTGAGTTCTCGTCGGTGGGCACCATGGATTTAGCCCGGAAATGCCGCCGGCAAGCATGGCAGCTAATGTGGAGAAGCATCGAGTTGATTCGCTTCATGGCATGGTCCCTCACGACAAAAGCATTCTCAAGCTCCGCCAATGCTTGCTGTCGAATCCTCTTAGCGTTGGCGAATTCCTCCTCGGCCAACTCCACCTGCCTCTTGGCTTGCAGCCTTGCCTCATCGGCCAATGCCTTCTCGGTCAGTGCAAGCCTGAGCTCCTCCTGAGCCCTGTCGCCGCTCCTCGATGCAGGTCCGATCGATAGTCGTAATTTGGTGGCATGGGCCTCGTCGGAGTCTGGGGAGATGGTGGAGGATATGGTGGTGGTGGTGGTGGTTGGGTGGGCGTTGGCTGTGGGGAGGAGTTGAAGCTCGAGGTTGTGGAGGTGGCGGTGATCGGGTGGTGGAGGAGGTTGGAAGGTGGTGGTGGTGGTGGAAGCCGGCGTTCGCAGGCTGGGCCAAGTGGGTGCCCCGCTGCTGAAATTGGTGTCGCTGGAAGGGCTCGGGCTTGACGCAGTCCGGGAGAGGCAGGCGGGAGCTGGGGTTTGCTGTTGGTCGGCACAAGCTCGGCCGGCAATGCAGGCATCTTGGTGCTCTATGAAGCTCTCCACCCTGCAGTGATGAAAAGAGGAAAAAGGTTACAACACAGTGCAAGTGTCCGGCTGCTTCTGGCTTGATGCTAATGATCACATACTATTATGGTTGCTGGTCTTTAATTTGAAAAAATAAGGGCTTAAGAAGAGGAGAAATGGAGATGATCAGGGAGCGAGGGTTTTCAAAATTTAACCTTTGGAAAACGGGCACTCGGTGGACTTCTTTTTTGAGCAAAGGCGCTCAATAGGATTCCGGACTTGAAAGCAAAGAAGAAAGCAACCAATAAGCACTAGTATTGGGAAATGTGTACCAGTTCAAATGGGTATCGATCAGTTCGAGATCTACATTGGTGCCTTGTAGTCCTGATCGAAGACCTCAAAAAGGTAGAGAGGCTTTGCCAAGTTCTAGTTTTTCAAAAACCAACTATTAGCACATCACCTCAACGAACTCTCATCTTTGGTTTTGCGGTTTCTTGTTTAGCTCTGGAAAGTTGACAATAAAGAGAACCTACAACCGACCACCCCCACCCCCCAGCAACCAAAAAAGGAAAAAAAACCAAAAAAATAATAATAATAAAATTAATTGATTAATGACAATCAAGAAAAGCATATGAGAGCTTACAATGGCAGATAATGAACCCAACAAAATTAGTATGTGTTGGGAATTGCGTAGTTATAATTTTATTTACATTGGTGCTTTCTAATTAATCGCAAAAAAAAAAAAGAAAAGAAAAACCAAAAGCGAGAAATGAAAGCAAGCTTGAGTAGGTCAGGTCACAACCAACAATTAGCAAGCCCAATCACAAAATCCACCTTGGGATTCGTATATTGCTTATTTAATTAGCTGGAAAGATTGATCTAGAAATCTAATTAATACACAAAAAAACATGTTAGAAAAAAAGAGAGGAAAAGATGATAATAAAAATCAAAATCTTTGTGATTTTATGGAGGAAATCAAAGCAGTAAACCTCGGAGAGAAGCCGAAACTGATGCACTCACCGGGAGAAGACGCGGCCGCAGTCGCAGGAGTGGCCGCGGGTGCCGCAGGTCTTGAGATGGGCCTTGTAGTCGGACTGGACGGCGTAGGCCTTGGAGCAGCGGGCGCAGACCCACTGCTTGTGGTTGCTGTGCTTGCGCCGGAAGTGCTTCTTGATCCCGACGAGGTCTCCCAGGGCGTGGCACGGGTCGTGGTGCAGGCAGCTCGGCTCCGGGCACACGAACACCCGCTTCCGCACCTCCGCCGCCTCTCGCTTCAGCAGCTTCCACGGCACCTTGTGCCGCCGCCGGTGCATCTGGAGGTTCTGGTCTCTCTGGAACCCCTGGTTGCAGATCTCGCACACGTAGCGGTCCGATTCTAGCAGCGTCCTGGGCGACAGTGATATCACCTCTGCATCAGGGTCTAGCCAAAAATAAAAATTAGGACATCCTTAACACACCGAAACAAATAATTAATTCCAAGTAATTCCATTTGTTGTTGCTGGATGTGCATATGATGCCTTTTTTTTTAAAATCTTTTTCATTATGTGATGGTATGCATATATATATATATATATATATATATATATATATATGTAGAGCAGTAGTACCTGGAGTTCCTGCTGGTCTTCTCTTCCTCTTACTGTTGGTTGCATTCTCCAAGCAAGAGGATGAAGAGATGTTATTGTTGCCTGGCATGGCAGGGGCTGCCGGGGATGGGGAGCCTAACATTTGGTGGTGGCTAAAATTTCTAAAGCTATGATTTGGTGTTTATATTCTTAGCATAGGATACAAAGGTTATATATACGTGTGATAGAAAGGTTTGAGAAGGTATGGAGTAGGGGAAATGGTGCAGGAGATCAAGAGATAGGAAAGAGATGGGGTTGGATAAATAGGAGGAGATAGAGAGCTAGAGGAGGAGGAAGAAAAGGTCTCACCGTCCTATGTACTGTCTTGGACTATTGTTTTATTTTTTTGAGGAGGAGGTGAGTCTGTCTCATACTCAATGGAAGGCAGCTTTCTAACAGCTTTCTTGGGGAGTTCATGGATGGAGGGGGATGGGTTGGGGGGTGCTCTTTTGTAAGGATGTATGAACCTGTAATTCTATTAATAAATAAAACGTCCCCAATCCTGCAAGAAAGGGAGAGAGCTCTGACCCAATCACATTACTTGAAACTTGAGCCCACCACAGGAGAGGGGGTTGGGTTAGAGCAGAGATAGAACATCCCCACCAAGAAACAAAAGCCCTCGTAATATCATCACTCTTCCCATCAGTAATTTGCATGCATTAATGTTGCCTTCCTCTCTGTCTCACTGACACACACACTCACATACATACATCAGCTACGACTACTTATGGTTCTATGCAACAATTTGGTACATTTATACGTGGTGCGCTGCTTAATTTCTTTCTCTCCCTCTCTTTTCCATCTCCAGAACTACTGCTGCTAGGACTGTAGTGTCGTATTGCATTTATACATATATCCGTATATACTACTCTTTCTCTTTGTCTCACTCTCTCCCTTAAATTCCATTACTATTCTGCAAAGCACAGGGTAGGTGCATCACAATTTAAATCTTGAACTTGCTTTTGAACATGAGCCAACCAACATGACTTGAATTAATTGGTTGTCACACCTCGGAGAAGTTCTTTGTTCGAACTGAAAGGTGTCATCTACGAGATGCTTTTCGATCAAAGGTGAAAAAAATTATTTGTAGCAAGCTTGCCGTGCATCCTGAGACTGGCATATGGCTGTTGTTCAAGTGTGAAGCATTTGTACTCGTATATGTATGTATTCAAGTACTCTTCCGATCCCTTTACATGTGTAAGTTGTTTGTCCTTCCAAGGGACTGAGTCTAAGGTCGCCTTTGTTGAAAAGATCCATATATATACATATATACGTGAGCCTAGTGATTAACGTACTCCATCGCATCCCCTGTATAATTATTAAGCAAGAACGTTTACTTTATAAATGATGTAACCTTCCAAAAGAGATGGTGTCCAATCGATCCAGCTCGTTTACCAATATACCCTTGTCAACCAAGTCCATTGCCGGAGCCACTCATGTAATATATATAAAAAAATAAGTCGGCCAATTGAATCGATGGAGTATAAGCCAAGTTTTGTACATTAAATCTCACAGCTTTTAGCTAATTGATGACATGTGGATGAGTTGATGTAATCCGTTAGCTCATCAACACCAGGGGTGATCGTAACCGGAATGTGTGTGGTAGCTGGTGCATTCAAAAAGAAGGGTGGGTTGGACCCATGAGGAGGCTCAAACCATGATTCCTCCACTTCTATTTCACTTTTGCCCACTAACTTAAATCCAAAAGGGGATATCTTTCTACAAAATCTCTCATGCTTTGTAGATAATAATAATCATAAGCAGAATTGGAACCTTTTGCCGACACTAATTGTTCTTAAAAATGCGATCTCAGTGGTTGAAATCGGCGATACATGCCGACCATGAGGGCATGATTAGTCGTAGGAACAATCAAAATTAGATAAGTATTAAAATCTTCTCTTGTAGCTAAGTGAGCTTGTGCTTTGAGAGTTTGGATTAACAGAGGTGTTGAACATGGTCAATTAATTGCGAGAAAAAGATTTGCCACATCAATGAACATTTTCAGATCAAGCTTTCCACACAATTGAGAAACTAAATTAACTACAAGACAGGTTGTTGGAGGCAATAGACATGCATTGTCTAGGGTACACCATTGTCCTTAGCTTTGTTTGCAAGCCAATATGAAGCCATATTCCCTTCTCCTAAGAAAGATGGGCCTCCTTCACTTAGATAATCATGCGCCACACCTACTAATTATTTTACAAGAGTCCTTTATATATAATTTGTGTACACATATTTCCATTAGTTTGTGTGTACCGATCCTAGGAGGATAAGCTTTGGCATCATATTTGTCCCCCTAAACAAGCAAAAGCAAACCCTAGCTTACCTTGATTTAATATTCTAGGAAAAGTTGCTCCTTTTGTGTGCGAACTTGAGCGAGCTTGTTTTTTAGGGAAGTAGAGGAATGGTGGGATGATGGAAAGAAGATTCTTCGCACATGCAAGACTACAAAAGAGAGAATCGCTGGCAATCATCCATCCCAAGTGCCTTCAATCCCAACTCTAATTATAACATAGTAAACTAAGTTTACTTCGATATTTAATTTGCTATCCACCCCACTAGATTATATTTCTTCCTTCCTGTCTCACCAAAAAATATATATTTTTCTCGTTCCTTTTTCTCTCCTTTTTGGCCATTCACTATGTGTGACAAACGACTAAAACTAATATAGATCTTTATGTAATTAATCTCGGGCAATGATTCATATTGTGTCGCCAGATCATGTTAGTTGCTTTAGTAAGGAAGATGCGTCAGATCCTGATGGACTTAAGAAATAGCCAACGACACCTTTCAGTGGAGAAAGCTCAAAATGTGGAGGCCAACAGGAGTGTCACATAAAGCATTCTGAGCTTAGAGCTGGACCACAGACAGACTGTTTAAATTGTCTTTCAAATTACATAAAGTTACCAGGAGCAATGGTTAACGGTGATCCTCATATAAGCATCAACTTGAGGTGCATATGGAAGGTATACTATAGAAAAACACAAAGCTATCAAACAAACAGTTAAAGATGACAAAAGTACCAGCAAAATTGGCCAACTTCAGAGAGGAAGCTAGTCAGAACTTCCTCCATCTTCTCTCATTTTCTTTTTATTTCTTTGGTAACTATTGGATTATGTACCATGGCAGGTTCCAGATTTCCCTTTGCATGTGCCTCTTTCTTTACACCGTTCTATTAATCTACAGTCTTTTCGGTGACTTTTTGGTTTTCGATGAAAACCCCTAACATATTTGTAGCTAAACAAGCCCAAAGCTCCCTCGATGGGTAATTGAGGGTCCTACTGGAGTATAAGGGAAAAGTACAGTGGAGATACGTTCATTTGTTTCTTTTTAGATGCATTTGGTTTGTGTCTATATCCATGCAGTCTTACTTCCTTGTCATTTCTGAGTTATTAAAATCGTTTATCTTGGAGGAATGGTACATTTGAGGCAATCAAACAAGGGGAAAAAACCATGGATCTAATCTTAGAGTGGGTGGTAGTGTGTGATTTTTCTTCTTGGTATGTAGCATGTGTACGTAGCTCGACCTAAGCAGCATGGGCTCGATGAGCATGACCTACGTAGCACTGAAGCATGTTAAACGTATCCATTAGGATATGATATGATATGATATGACTTTTGAATTGGCAGTTAGGACTTCAGACCCAAATGGCCTTCTGAGTGGGGTTCTCAAGCCGTATTGAATGACAGCAAGGAGGGCCCCGTTTTGAATTGGATCACATCTCCCACAATGCATGTTAATAGAAGCCTAAGGCATCGGCTCACTAATTAAGATATAAACGAGAAGCTAGCCTTGTAATTAGAAGTTGTGGGTTGGACCTATCGAGGTATATATCTCGATGCTAATTTTTAAACATATATATATAGCAGAATTTATGAAATAGTCCAGGCTATAGCAATAAAAGTATATATAATTGTTCATATATATCTGAGAACGTCTCCTTGTCAAGCTGCACATATCTTGTAGTTCAGGTGAAGACGCCTTACAAGGTCAAACTACATCTGCATGCCACACGTCTTGGAATACAAAAAGTTTTCTCCCTTACATTTCAGAGACTGGAAAGGAAAAGAAATAAAAATAATAATAGATATAGAGCAATTAACAAGTAGTTTTGGAGATTCAGAAGGCCAGTATATATATGGTAAGAAAAAACAATAAGGAGTTAATCATTTATATACTACCCTTTTTCTTCAACAAATGCATATATCCTGCGAGCCCATGCCCACATCTTATATCCTTCAGTAACATTTTCCTTGTGCCTCCCTAGACACAGAGACAGACATTCACACTAGCCTGCAGTGCTGGTAGCATTTTAACTTGTGCCTATCTTGATACAGAGACACGGAGACACGTACACCATCCTTCACTGCTGCTTGGCATTCTCCTTGTGTCTCTCCCAGAAGAGGCACAGAGGGTCCCCAAATGAAAAGACTAAAGGAAAGCAAATAGGAAAGTGCGAGAGGTAAGGAAAGGTAGAAAGGAGACATAGGGGTTAGATAGATGCCTTTGGTTTCCAAAAACGACAGTCGGTACACCTCACTTCCTTATGCAACCTAGAGGACCATTGCGCAAATATTTATACAAACATCTACATGAGTAGAAGATATATCAAAGAGAAAAGAATGTATTTACTTACTTATTTTATGAGCGACCAGTGACCACCAGCCAGTTAGCTCAAGCTCTTCTGGAGTCACAAAGAGAGGAGTAAAGTTTTCTGGTAAAGCAACATGCTTTCATAGGGAAAGGTTAGTCTTCATGCTATCTCCAAGTTCTTGATTGCCTTTTGAATCAAAACTGGAATCTGCTGGTGCCAAATTAAGGTGAGGGCACACCATCCCATATTACAAAGATACCATATGCCCATCTCAAGCAGCATTGGCCCCATCAGTAGTTCCATCATGGGCTCAGTACCAACCAAGGTCTATTGATAATAATGACAAAGTTCAAGGTACAATACACTCATTTAAGGTGATATTTAACATATATATATATTTATTTATTTATTTATTTTGCTTTTGTCGAGGACACAGGTTGGAAAGAGGAAGAAAGAAAGCTTTTTTTCGAATTTAAAAAAAAAAAAAAAAAAGAATTAGCACTGGCCTATGGGTTAATGTGGCTCCAGTCTGTCCTGGTGCAGCATGGTCCTCAACTGACAAGATTTGATGATGGGTTTATAATTTGCTCAAATCCAATTCATTTACCCAATAGGATGAGTCTGTACTGACTTTTTTTTTTCCCCTTCTTTTTTTCTCAAAGAGAAACAACAGTGATGGTAAGATATGTAAGTTGTGATTCTCTTCAAAGGTTCAATGCCTTGAAATTGATTTTGATAGGCCCACCATGCATTCCAAGCTAAATTTTGGTTGGACTAGAAGAGTCAAGTCAGTTCTATTTCAGGTATTGTCAATATTTGCAAGAACAATCCACATTCCTCCAAAAAACAACATGAATTCAAAAGAGTCTGCTACAAGGGCTAGATCTCTTTTGGCGTTGGCCCCATCTCCTGAGCATTTGGTTAGGGCTATGGGACTCCAGTAACTTACCCCAGTTTTTATTTGACCTGGCCTTTATATAAAGACTGCTTAAAAGAGGAGAGCAGACTAATAAAGCGTGAGTGCAGAACACATATAAAGGCTGCTTAAAAGACTAGAGGAATGGTTAAACTATAGACCCACATTAATCATCACAAACAACTCCTTCAGGTATGGGTCAAACCACCCCTTGACGTTGTTTTGACTTTGTCTTCACCCTGCCAGAAGACAAGGGAAAGCGTATGTGTTTTTTTCTTTTGTTCCTTCTCACTTTTCATCTTTACCCACTCACCCCACCCACCTCGCTCGTCCTGAGGCAGTGAAAGTTACCAAGGAAACCTGTATGAATAAAAATGAACTGATTAAAAGATCCATGTCTTTAAAATTACTTTACTTCCAAAAATACCTTGGCCCACCTGTAAATAGCCTTATTAGCAATAAAACATAGGGTGGTACCGCTGCCTCCCATTTCATAAAAAAAAAAAAAAAAAAAAAAAAAATGGCCCACCTTTTTGTTTTTATTTTCTTTTTTCTTTTTTCTAGTTAAGCTTCTTTCAAAAGGAAGATATTCTAATACATCAAAAAAAAAAAAGGAAGATAGATTTACCACCAATGGCACCACCTCCAGCAAGAGAGCTCGATCTTGGGGATCAGCCTCTTCTAAGGTTATTTTTTGTTGAGACTCGATCATTGACAAAAAATTTTTTGACCATTCTTTGCTTCTATTTTCTTTGCTACTTTTATAAATGATTTAAAAGATAAAAGAGTTTCTTATATGAATTTACTTAATCTAATTAAATCTTTTCTTGAATTTTTGTGAACAAAATAAAGAACAAAAGCAATATTAAATAGGCCCTTAATCTATATCCATTATAAAAGGAAAGATAGCTCAAATGAACTGGTATATAAACAAAGATAAAATCTGGAATTACTATTGGACAGCAAGGTTGAACATTAATTGTAGCTAGCATATAAAATAAATTGACATATGGTACATAAAATATTTTATTCAATTGTTCGTTCAAGCAAGTTCAGAAAACTTCAAGTTCATTTTAGTGATTTGCTTCCAACACCAAGGTGACAAAAAGCAAGCTTGCATCATGTATCTTGTTTTGTGCTTAATAAATTAATATTAATGGGTATTAGTATTTTGTTCGAGTTTGCTTTTTTTATTAGTGTTTGTTTAATGTAAATCTTAAAATACGAGGGCTCGTAAAATACAATGCTCGTAAGGAAATATGAATTATGTCAATGGAAAGTGAAAGGGGAAAAGAACGAACACGTCTGAAGTCTTATGCACACGTGCCGGCCCGAGGCCGACATTAGTGAGTGGGTGGGCAGCCACCCCACACCGCACCATAAAAAGAAAAAAAAAAAATCTTCTTTCGCTCATCTAACTTTTTTCCACGTGTAAGGGCTATGACATTAGATTCTCTGCTACCCTACACATGTGAGCCACCTGTCGTCACACGTACGGGTTGCAAACGGCAGCCAGACGCCGTCAAAGAGATTTCTTCCACTTTGCAGCCCTCCAGCGTCGCTGCCCGGGTTGCAATCCATCTTCGCCGTCACCGACGGTTACAAAGCCTCGAGTCCTAGAAGAAAAAACCAACGAGCTCCTCTTTATCTCCTCGAATCCATCATTTGAATTGATATAAATCCTAAAATAATATCCTCTTAGAGATCATATAATACTTATATAATATATAAAAATTTTAAATAAATTAAAATTTATTTAAAATAATAAATAATTAAATATATTAATTAAATAAATTCATCACGAGCAAAAAAAAAAAAAACTTATTTAATTATAATTATTTAAATATTTTTATATTAGAAATTAAGTAAACTAATAATTTAATAATTATAATACTCCAACCGTTCACATATCCTTTCGAACTAAGCATCATGTGTCTCTAAAAAAATATAACATAGAGTATGAGCTTTTCAACCCAATAAAAATTTCAAAATATCTATAATAATATAATACTAACAAATAAAAATTATCATAAAATTTTTATTTAAATAACATTCATGCCAGAAAAATACTATAATTAAGCATAGCCATATATCACTTAATGCAATATATTATATCATATAATAATCTTAATATAATAAATATCAGATCTAATAATATTTAGGTGCTCGACTTTGGACAACTATGACTATGTTTCTAGTCCATGATACGATAATAAAATTGACTAATCTATCATAATCATCCATGATAGGATAACAAAGTGGCCAGTCATGTAGATTATTACAACCATATTTCAAGTCCATGGTGAGATATCAAGCAAATAATTAATCTAAATGATCATAGATGCTCAACTCTGAACTGCTACAACTATATTTCAAGTCCATAGTGGAGTACTAATAAAGTATTAGTTCAAAGGACCACCAGTGCTCGATCTTGAACTACTATGATCGCATTTCAAGCCCATGATAGGACACCAACAAAATGGCTAGCCCAAAACATCACAACCTCATATTCAATCACATAATTCAATTATATGCTTGTTAAGTATTATAATTTAAGACCGCACTCTTTTTCAAAATTTGATGCACATGATTATCAAAGTCTACTCAAATCAGCATCAGTAATTTGTAATACATAACATCAAACAAGCTATAAATATGTTGGAAATAAATTTCGCTTCCATCGAAGTCCAACCTGGTGCTTAGCCTAATGCAGCTGGTAATCACAGAAGAGCTTCGATCGAGAATTCTCTCCCCAGCGGTCGAATCCCATCCGATCTCCTCCAGCGGTCGAACTCATTCAGTGGTCGAACTTCCTTAGCTGGACTCTGAATTCAATCGAACTTCACAACGGCCGAGCCCCAGCCAAACTTTCACAGCGGTCGAACTTTCGAATTTCTTCTTCAGTTGGACTTCTATGGAAATCGAACTCCCTCCAGACTCCTTCAATAGTCGGGCATCTACGAGAGCCGAACTCCTCCAGCAGTCGGACTTCTATGGAAGCCGAACTCCTTCCGAACTTCTCCTCCAGTCGGACTTCTATGGGAGTCGAACTCCTTCTGGACTCCTCTAGCAGTCGGAGTTCTACGAAAGTCGAACTCTTTTTGGACTATTCCTTTAAACGGATTCCTACAGGCGATCTCACTACTGAACGGTTATAATTATTATTTATCACGATAATTATGATTATCATTTATCAGGATAATCATGATTGACATTTATCAGGACGATTACGATGGATATTTATCAGAATGGTTACGATGGTCATTTATCAAGATAGTTACAACAAGCTCCGTCTATAAAAAGAGATCCTCCATATATATTTTCTCTAAGCTTTCTTTTTCTTTCCAAAACTCTGCCGAACTTCTCTCTGAGCACTCCATTTCTATTGGTCAGAAAAGCTAACTTAACCGTCAGAGGATCCTACCGAAGTCACCATCACCAACTCCGGATGAAATTTTATTTTGCAGGTCACCGATGGCGACCTCGTCTTCCTCGACTCCAGCTTGATCTAGCGTCAACCAAATTCTGCATCAACAAAATTAGCGCTAGAGGAAGGGTCCTTTGTTTCTGAGGTTTTCTTGATCTTAAAGGAGTGCTTAGTAGCGATCTCTCCTCTTTCTCTCTATAGTTTTTTCAAAAAAAATGCCTTTCAGAAAAGCTTCGACCCGATGATCAATGGCCTCTACAGTCAAATCCCGTTCAGATACATCCATTCCAGCTTCGGTAACTCGAGCTCCACCTTCAGTCATGGTGAATGCGGAGCAGTTGAACCTGCTAGTCCAGTAGATTCGTGATCTCGTGGAGGCGATGCAGGCCACACATCAGCAGGCCTCAGTACCAGTTCGATCGAAGCAGGCTTCTAAGGAGTCTCGTGGTCAGGTCTGGGAATGGCCAACCTCAGCTACCCGACCTTTGACCTCCGAAAAGGGAAAGCAGAGGATGGAAGATCCATGCTCGGACCACAACTCGACCCAAGGAAAAGCTTCACGCCCATTCCATCAGAAAATCCTGGAGATCAACGATCATAAAGATCTCCTAGATCAAAGACTCCTAGAAATGAGCCGACGAATCGAAGAGCTCCGTCATACTCCCTCCTCACACGTTCGAGAGTTATGATGGAACTTCCAATCTAGTCGACACCTAGAGGCCTTTCGGATAATGATGTTGCTCCATGATGCGTCAGACGCTATTTTGTGTCAGACTTTTCCGTCCACCCTCAAGGAAGCCATCAGAAACTGGTACTCGATACTTAAGTCGGGTACCATCTTTTTTTTTATCAGATGAGCCATCAGTTCGTGGCTCACTTCGTCAGCAGCCGACGTCTATGCCGAGGTTCAGATTTCTTGATGAATATCAAGCAGAAGGAGAGAGAACCATCCGGACTTATGTCACCTGATTTAATGCCGATGCATTGGAGGTCTGGAACCTAGACCAATCAATTATAATAGCCACGCTCAAGGATGGCCTCTAGAAGAATGATTTATTGTTCTTTCTGAAGTAGAAGTATCCCAGAAACTTAGTTGATCTACTAGCTCGAGCTGAAGGTTACGCCCGAGCTAAAGAGACCTTCAAGATCAAGGATGATGAAATCTTTGATAAGTGGCGAATCGGTGAGTCGGGCAGGCCCACCGAGGAAGAAAAGTTGAGTGAAGCTCGGCCATGCTTCCGAACTCCTTCCGAGTCCAAGCGAGGCCGAACTCCTCCATGAGCTCGTCGTCAAAGAAGCCTTGATGGAAGGACATGAAGAAGTTTGTCCCAGAAGGTTTCATAAATATGCCCCCCTTAATGCTCCACAAACGTCAGCCTGAAGCAAGCCAAAGGCGCTACCACAGCTAGAACCATAAATGAGAGAGGAACAACAAGAAGATCGGCCACTTCTCGGCATCATCGATGCTATCTTTGAGCGGCCTAGTATTTTGGCGAGTTGCCATCTCTTAGCCTCAGAGTCAGGAAAACTTGCCCCAAATGGGGAAGGCTCATATAAAATAGAGGAGGTCTTCCGGTCTGGGACTTATCATCTGAAGAAGCTCGGAGGAATAACGCTTTCACGATCTTGAAACTCAAAAAATCTGAAGATGTACTATCAGTAATCTTCCTTCAATAAAATTTTATTTTAGCATTATTATTTTTTGGTGCAAGAACTATGTGATGACAGAAAAGATGCAATCAAAAGTGGCCATATTAGAAATAGAAGGAGAACCTCATCCTAACATGAGCAAAGTCAAAGACCTCATTCATTTTAGACGAGATGGAGGAAGAGGCCCTAACAACGGTCCTTATGTGCCCCCACAGTCCGTTGGGAATAGAAGGAGAACCTCATCCTAATACGAGCAAAGTTGAAGACTTCGTTTATTTTAGACGAGATGGGAGGAGAGGTCCTGACAATGATCCTTATGTGCCCCGACAGTCTGTTAGGAACAAAAGGAGAACCTCATCCTAACACAAGCAAAGTCGAAGACTATGTTCATTTTAGACGAGAAGGAGGGAGAGGCCCTGACAATGGCCCTTATGTGCCCCCACAATCCGTTATAAATAGAAGAAGAACCTCATCCTAACGCGAGCAAAGTCAAAGATCTCATTCACTTTAGACGAGATGGGGGGAGAGGCCCTGACAATGGCCCTTATGTGCCCGCACAGCCCATTAGAAATAGGAGGAGAACCTCATCCTAATGCGAGCAAAGTCGAAGTTTATTTTGAGACAAGATGGAGGGAGAAGCCCTGACAACGATCCTTATGTGCCCCCACAGTCTATTAGGAGCAAGAGGAGAATCTCATCCTAACGTGAGCAAGGTCGAAGGCCTCATTCATTTTAGACGATGTGAAAGGAAAGGCTCCAACAACGGTCCTATTGTGTCGGAGCCTCAACTTCAACGTCAATAGGAGATAAGATCTCCTTCAATCTCGATCGGACACAAGATCTCCCCCATGCTTCAATCTCAACGAATGTAGAGCCCAAAAAAAAACTTTGGTATTCGCTTTTTTGGTACTCCCTTCTTTCGAACTTTGAACTCGAAAGTGGGGGAACTATTATTGGGGATAAATTTTGCTCCCACCGAAGTCCAACCTGGTGCTTAGCCTAATGCAGCTGGTAATCATAGAAGAGCTTCGATCGAGAATTCTTTCCCCAATGGTCGAACCCCATTCGATCTTCTTCAGCGGTCGAACTCATCCAGTGGTCGAACTCCTCCAACTAGACTTCGAATCCAATCAAACTCCACAACGATCGAGCCCCAGTCGAACTTCCACAACGGTCGAACTTCCAAATTTTTTTTTCAGTCGGACTTCTACGAGAGTCGAACTCCTTTCAAACTCCTTCAGCAGTCGAACTTCTACGGGAGCTGAACTTCTTCCAGACTTCTCCAATAGTTGGGCATCTACGGAAGCCAAACTCCTTCCAGACTCCTCCAGTAGTTGGGCTTTTATGAAAGCCAAACTCCTTCCGAACTCTTCCAACAGTCAGACATCTATGGGAGTCGAACTCCTTCTAGACTTCTCCTTCAGTCGGACTTCTATGGAAGTAGAACTTCTTTCAAACTCCTCCAGTAGTTGGGCTTCTATGGAAGCCGAACTTCTTTCAGACTATTCCTTTAGACGGATTCCTACATGCGATCCCACTACTAAACAGTTATAATTATCATTTATTATGATAATTATAATTATTATTTATCAGGACAATCATGATTGACATTTATCAGGATGATTACGATGGTTATTTATCAGAATAATTATTTTTGGAAATAAATCCCGCTCCTATCGAAGTCCAGTTCGATGCTCAGACAATGCAACCAGTAGCCGCGGAAGAGCTTACCCCTTCAGTCGACCAAACTGCTTAGCGGCCGAGCTTCTCGAACTCCCAGTGGTCGAACTCCTTGGGCTTCCAGCGGCCGAGCTCCTTGGTCTTCCAGCGATCGAGCTCCTTGGGCTCCCAGCGGCCGAACTCCTTAGACTCCCAATGACCAGGCTTTAGCGGAACTCCTCAGCGGTCGAGCTTCAGACGGACTCCTGCGAGGGCCGAACTCTCTCCATGCCCTTCCAGTCAGATGCCTGCAAGAGTCGAACTCCCTCCGAGCTTCCCCTTCAGCCGAACTTTTTCAGGAGCCAGACTCCTTCCAGACATCCCTTTCGGCCGGCCGAGCTCCTACCGAACTCTCCAGCGACCGAGCCTTAGTCGAGCACCTCCAGCCAGACTCCTATGGGAGTCGAACTTCTTTCAAGCTTTCTCTTCAGGAGTTCGAGCTCCTCCAAAATGGGTACACATCAAGGTCCTCCAACCCTTCATTCGGCCTCGAGCGGCTCAGTATTAAGATAACAGCAGCCATCATCATCAGTCCACCATAAGCGACAGCGATCCACTGCCAGACGATGATGGCTGTCACCATCAACCCGCTGCAGATGGTGCCTACCCCTGGAATTGACTCCGTCGGATCTCGAGCGGCCCGCCAGCACGTGGCTGCAGCTGTCACCATAAAGCTCCACTTATATAAAGGACTCTCCAAATACGCTAATCTCTCTGATCTCTAAGATCTCCTCTTCATCTCTAAGCTCTGTGGAAATCATTTTCGAGCACTCCATTTCTGTTGGCTAGAGCTAACTTGATCGTCGGAGGATCCTGCCGGAGCCACCCTCCACCGACTCCGGACGAGACTTTATTTTGCAAGTTTTCAATGGCGATCTCGTCCACCACCGCTCCAACCGATTTCGACGATGACCAAATTCTGTGTCAACAGATTGGCACTAGAAGATGGGGCATCCCGAACCTCCGAGGTTCCCTTATTCTTAAAGGAGTGCTCGACGATGATTTCTCTCTCTCCGGAGATCTCTCTTTTTCCTCATCAGAGTGCTCTTTCAAAGAGAAAATGCCTCTTAGGAGAGCCTTGACTCGACGATCGATGATTTTCGCATTCCAATCTCATCCAGATCCATCTGCCCCTGCTTCAGTCCCGGCAACTCAGGTTCCACCCGTACCCATGATAAATATGGAGCAGTTCAATCTGCTCGTCCGATAGGTCCGTGGCCTCACAAATGTAATGCAGGCCATGCAGCAGCCTCCGATGGCGACTCCACCAGAAAATTCATCATTCGGATGTCGAAAATCGGCCCCAAGAAAGGGTACTCAGGCCGGTGTGCCCACCGCCCCTTGGAAAGGAAAATAGAGAGTCGAGGATCCATATTCGGATCATGGTTCTCCTCTGGAGGAGACCTTTTCCACTTGTAGCTGGAAGTCCCCCAAGATCTGCGATCAGGATGACGCCCTTGATCACAAACTGCGAGAGATGGACCGACGGATTGAAGAGCTCGACCACATCACCACGGCTCATCATGCCGACGTCCACGCCGATCCTCCTTTCTCCCTCCAGATAATGCAAGAGCCCATCTCACCGAACTTCAAGCTCCCTCAACTTGAAATCTACGATAGGACCTCTGATCCGGTTGATCATCTAGAGGCCTTTCGGACCATGATGCTGCTTCACGAAGCTTCAGACACCATGCTGTGCCGAGCCTTCCCATCTACCTTAAAAGGAGCAACGAAAAATTGGTACTCGGCATTGAAGCCAAGTACGATCTTCTCTTTTGACCAGATGAGCAGTCAGTTCATGGCCCACTTCATCAGCAGCCAACGACCGCGTCGAGGTTCGAATTTTCTGATGAACGTCAAACAGAAGCAAGGAGAATCCATCTGGGCTTACATCACCCAATTTAGCGTCGCGGCATTGGAGGTCCGGGACTTGGACCAGTCTGTTACAATGGCCGCACTCAAGGGCGGTCTTCAAAAAAATGACTTGCTGTTCTCCCTGAAAAAAAGGTATCCCAGGGATTTTGCCAATCTGCTGACTCGAACCGAGAGATATGCCCATGAAAAAGAAGCCTTCAAGTTGAAGGATGAAGAAGCCTTAAGAGAGCGGCTGGCAGGCAATGGAGAGCCGAACGAAGTTCGGCCGTGCTCACAGACTTCTTCCGGTAGCAGGCAGGTCCGAACTCTTCGAGCTCACAGAGAAGTGCGAAGAAGCTCTCCTCCCAAAAGATTCCACGACTACGCCACCCTCAACGCTCTTCGAACTCAGATTCTCATCGAAGTTAAGAACCAACTGCCAAGACCAGAAGGATTACAGTCTTCCCCAAACAAGCGTGATCGAAGCAAGTACTGCCTCTACCATCACTACCACGGCCACGACACTGAGGAGTGCATCCAGCTCCGAGATGAAATTGAGGAGCTCATTAGAAAGGGGTGGTTGGGTAAATTCATTCAACACCAACCTGAAGATCGGCAAAGAGAGCTGCCGTAACAAGAGACGACAAGGTCGGCCGCCTCATGACGTCATCAACGTTACCTTAGGGAGCTTGATACATCGGTGACTCATCACCTCCCAGCGTCGAAGCCAAGAGAAGCATGCTCCAAAGTAAGGAGGCCAGCATGAGATAGAAAAGGTCGTCCGTATAAAGAAGCATGGAGGAACAATGCTACCACGATCCTGAATCACAAAAAATTCGAAAATACATTGTCAGTAACTTTCTTTCAATAAAGTTCTTTCCTTTCAATAATATACTATTTCTGGGCGCAAAAATAATGTGATGACAGGGAAAGCAGTTAATAGTCACCGTGTTAAGAACAGAAGGAGAATCTCGTCCTAACACGGGCAGATCAAAGACCTTCGACCTCGGCCAGAGATAAGATCTCTTCCGAGCGACAACCTCGGCCAGAGATAAGATCTCTCCCAAGAAGTAACTTCGGCTAGAGATAAGATCTCTCCCGAGCGACAACCTCGGCTAGAGATAAGATCTCTCCTAAGAGGCAACTCGGTCAGAGATAAGATCTCTCCCGAGAAGCGACCTCGGCTAGAGATAATATCTCTCCTGAGCGACAACCTCAGCTAGAGATAAGATCTCTTCTGAGAAGCAATCTCGGTCAGAGATAAGATCTCTTTCGAGCGACAACCTCGGCTAGAGATAAGATCTCTCCCGAGAAGCAACCTTGGTTAGAGATAAGATCTCTCCCGAGCGGCAACCTCGGCCAGAGATAAGATCTCTTCCGAGAAGCAACTTCGGCCAGAGATAAGATCTCTCTCGAGCGACAATCTTGGCCAAAGATAAGATTTCTTCCGAGCAATCGAGTCAACCTCGGCTAAAGATAAGATCTCTCCTAAGTGAAGGCCTCGTTCATAAAGGACGAGACAGGAAGAGATGGACGACGATCCGAATGTGCCCCCATAGTTCGTTAGGAATAGGAGGAGAACCTCGTCCTAACGCGAGCAAAGTTGATGGCCTCGTTCACAAAGGACGAGATGGAGGGAGAGGCATGGATGATGGTCCGTATGTGCCTCCATAGCCCGTTAGGAATAGAAGGAGAATCTCGTCCTAATGCGAGCAAAGTTGAAGGCCTCGTTCACCTTAGACGAGATGGAGGGAGATGGACGACGGTCCGAAGGTGCCCCCACAGCTCGTTAGAAACAGAAGGAGAACATCATCCTAACTCGAGCAAAGTCGAAGGCCTCGTTCATCTTAGACAAGATGGGAGGAGAGGCTCGGACGACGGTCCGCATGTGCCCCCGCAGCCCATTAGGAACAGGAGGAGAGCCTCATCCTAACATGAGCAAAATCTAAATCCAAGCTCCGAAGTCTACGGAAGACAGGATCTCTATCAACCTCGGTCAGAGCGCTCGAGCCAACCTCGACCAGAGATAAGATCTCTTCCGAGCGATCAAGACAACCTCGATCAGAGATAAGATCTCTTCCGAGCGACCGCGTCGACCTCGGTCCGAGATCAGATCTCTTCCAAGCGCTCATGTTAACCACGACTGCAGGAGAAGAGATCTCCCACGAGTCAACCTCAACTACTGAAGACAATATCGCCCTCCAAAGGAGCTCAACTCCCGATCTCGACCGCATGAGATGAGATCTACTTCAACCTCAATTAGAGATGAGATCTTCCCCGGACTTCAACTTCAACATCAACTTTAGCTGAAAATGAGATCTTCCTCGAGCTTCGACCTGTACCAGCACGGAGCCTAGAAGAAGACTTCAGCAGTCATCTTTTCTGTACTCCCTTTCTTCGAGTTTTCGAACTCGAGAGTGGAGGGGCTATTGTTGGGGATAAATTTCGCTCCTACCGAAGTTCAGTTCGATGCTCAGACAATGCGACCAGTAGCCGCAGAAGAGCTTACCCCTTCAACCGATCGAACTGCTTAACGGTCGAGCTTCTCGAACTTCCAGCGGTCGAACTCCTTAGACTCCTAGCGGTCGAGCTCCTTGGGCTTCCAGCGGCCAAGCTCCTTAGGCTTTCAGCGGCTGAGCTCCTTGGACTCCCAGTAACCGAGCTCCTTGGGCTCCCAGCGGCGAGCTCCTTGGGCTCCCAACGGTCGAACTCCTTGGACTTCCAACGGCCAGGCTTTAGCGGAACTCCTCAGCGGCCGAGTTTCAGTCGGACTCTCACGAGGGTCGAACTCTCTCCGCGCCCTTCCAGCCAGACGACTGCAAGAGCCAAACTCCCTCTGAGCTTCCCCTTCGATCGGACTTCTTCAGGAGCCAAACTTCTTCTAGACATCCCTTTTGGTCGGTCGAGCTCCTACCAAATTCCCTAGCGATCGAGCCTTAGCCGAGCACCTCCAGCCAGACGCCTATGGGAGTCGAACTCCTTTCGAGCTTCCTCTTCAGGAGTCCGAGCTCTTCCAAAATGGGTACACATCAAGACCCTCCAATCCTTCATTCGGCTCCGAGTGGCTCAGTATCAAGATAGCTGCAGCCATCACCATCAGTCCATCGTAAGCGACAGCGATCCGCTGTCAGACGACGATGGCTGTCACCATCAATCCGCTGCAGACAGTGCCTACCCCTAGAACTGACTCCGTCGGACCTCGAGTGGCCCGCCAGCATGCGGCTGCAGCTGTCACCATCAAGCTCCACCTATATAAAGGATCCTCCAGATACGCTAATCTCTCTGATCTCTAAGATCTCCTCTTCATCTCTAAGCTCTATAGAAATCATTCCCGAGCACTCCATTTCTGTTGGCTAGAGCTGACTTGATTGTCGGAGGATCCTACCGGAGCCATCCCCCATCGACTCCAGACGAGACTTTATTTTGCAAGTTTTCGGTGGCGACCTCGTCCACCACCGCTCCAGTCGATTCCGACGACGATCAGATTCTGCGTTAATAATTATGATGGTCATTTATTAGGATAGTTACAACAAACTCCGTCTATAAAAAAATATCCTCCAGATACATTTTTTTTAAGCTTTTTTTTTCTTTTCGAAACTCTGCCGAACTCCTCTCTGAGCACTCCATTTTTGTTGGCCAGAAAAGCTAACTTGACCGTCGAAGGATCCTACCGGAGTCACCACCATCAACTCTGGATGAAACTTTATTTTGCAGGTCACCGATGGCGATCTCGTCTTTTTTGACTCTAGCTCGATCCAATGTCAACCAAATTTTGCACCAACAAAATATATATTTAATAATTATATACTTAGTGATTAAGTATATAACAAGACACTATCAAAAATATAGATCAAAATCACTGATGCATAAAATATTTTTTTATATAAATAGATAATCAATGTATAAGAATTCTTATCTCTACTTGTTGGTGCAAAAATTGGTCATCGTTGGATCCAGCTGGAGCGGAGGAGGATGAGGTCGCCGTCGAAGACCTACAAAATAAAGTCCCATCCGGAGCCAGTGGGGGGTGGCTCCGACAGGATCCTCCGACGATCAAGTCAGCTGTGACCAACAGAAATGGAGTGCTCGAAAATGAGTTCGGCAGAGTTTAGAGAAGGAAAAGAGAGCTTAGAGCCTAGAGTAAGCGTATCTAGAGAGTTCCTTTTATAGGCGGAGCTTGATGGTGACAGTTGTAGCTATCTGGTGGTGGGCCGCTCGAGGCTGCACCGAATTTGATGTGGAGAGAATGGTATCGTCAGGCCGATAGTGACATACTTCAACGTCAAC
>QRFJ01001919.1:404793-577682 GCA_006176705.1 Cocos nucifera
CAAAAAGTTAACCTGATAAATGGTTTTTTTTCGCAACTAGTGCGATGGCTCAATCACGATCTAGATCGGTTGGACCATGTACGATGGAAAATAGAAGATTTCTAAAATGAGTCTTCTTCCTCCTCTCCATTTTCTTCGAGAAGAGATGGCGTCCAAGGGCTACCAAGATACTAGAACTCCTCTATAAAACCACCTCTCCCTCCCTCTAAGGTACTCCACCACCACATTGCTCCACTCCTCTCTTCTTTCTCCCCCATTCTCCCTATTTTTGTCTATTTCCTTTTAGTGTGGCTGTTGAAAATCAAGGCCGAAGAACATTGTTGGAGCCTAGAAAACGACCCTGCCTTCCTTCTCTTTCCTTTCTTTTCTTCCCACAACCTTAAACCACCATCACTGATAAAGAAATCAGGGAAACTAACCAAAAAATTTCCTATTCACAATCCCTTGGCTACATTTCTATTCCTTTCTTCAACCATCACCGCCATTGTTCTCTATCAATGAGTCTTCGACCAAGCTCCTCAACATCCCTACCTTCATCCATAGTGGAGTCATGGCTGCAAATTAGTGGCCAACAACAAAAAATAAGTAAAATCTCTGATTTCCTTATTTTTTTGATTCTTTTTTCTATGCTTACTCAACCGATTAATCATCACCGCTGACTATCTATAACTAGCCATGCCCCCGGCATGGTCTCCGATGATCTTGACCTCCCTTTTCTCTTCTAGGATGGATAAAGACTCTCTCTTCCTTGTCTCTCTCTTTCTTATTTTATCTCTCTTATTTTTTTTATTTCTCTCCCCTCTTTCTATCTCTAAAAAGATTCATAGACCATAGTGTTGAGTCTCATCTCTCTATCTTATGGATTCAAATTTACTCCTACATACAAAAAGGCCCTAAACTGCATTGTTGCATAGGTAGCTCGTTGAACCAATCATTCCAACTTTGTTAAGTATTTTTGACATCCATTATCGATGAATCCTATTAAACAATCTTGGTCTTGATCATATTTGTACTATATATGAGGATTTATTGATCAAGTCACTTAGATTTGATCCACCCAGAGTCATTGAATGCTGTTACTTGACCGATCATCTCTTTTTATTGTTATTTTAATTCTGTTAATGTCATCGAATGAAAATTAATTTTGCTTTTATTATTTTAAATAGGTTTAGTAGATTAGCTTAGTAAGTTTGAAGGTCTAAAATAGAAGAAGCAAGTAAATCTTACATTTCTTATTAATTTTTAAATTATCATAATTTTTCATGTATATGGTTATCATATTTTTTTTAAAATAAAGGATTAGTGTGTGATGTAAAAAAGCATGCTTTATTATGAAAGTAGTTTCAAAATTATTTTTAATAAAACAAATATATTTATGAATCATAAACTTCATCATACCATTAAATGTTATATATATATATATATATATATATATATATATATATACTCTCAGATAACTATGCATGATCTTAGAATTGAGGAAGATCAATATTTGGAGCTAGCATTCATATGAAAAATAATCCTATCAGTAGATATAAAGTTGGCATATAAAATATAATACTTTATCAAGTATGAAACATTACCCTATTATGGGTATAAGTGACTGAATATCTATAAGAAGTGCTTTGAATTATGACATAGATAAATGGTAAAAAATAATTTATAAATTTATTTGCAATATAAACTTGAAACTATATTTATGAAATATGGATGATTTGTCCATGCATAATTTGCTTTATAACTTGCTTTATCTTATTATACTAAAAAATATTTTATTTTTATAATATCTATTAGTTTTTTAAAATGATGCATTGTCATAGAAAAATCTATACTTAATCTAATAAGATAGTATAAATTTTACTTATTAAGTGTGTAGCTCATATTTTTATTTTTATTTAAAAATAACTATGGCCACTAGGAATGAAGGAAGGTACAGATTTGAAGTTAGCACTAGCAAACTTAATGATTTTGTAGCATGATTTTAATTATTTAATTAATTAATTATAAATTTATAGTTAATAACTTTTTGAATTTTGAGATTATGATTTTTAATATCTAAATTTGAATTTAATCATTTTGAATCAATATTTATTTAATTATTTATTAGATTTTTTTTTTTATTTAGGGTTATGATTGTTGACTTTTATTATGAATTGTATCCATTGGTGGAGCTACTTGGGGGCACCCCCCCCACCTCTACATTGTACATTATGCATAGTTTTTTTAAATTTTTTTAATAAAATAAATAAAATTATATTCATTTTATCCAAACCTCATCCCCCTCCTCCTACTAGCATTGCATCAGTATATAATTTTTTTTAATAAAATAAATAAAATGACGTCTATTTCATCCAAACCTTTTCTCCATGCTGCACATTGCATCATTACTTCCTCGATTTTTCTTCTTCCATCGCATCCAACATCAATGCTACTAGCCCTCCACCATTGTCGAAAGTTATCGCATCGATCAATCAAAAAAAATATCAATGATTCAATAAAAAAAAATTTTAAATTGAAGATTTTATATTAAATAATTTTTAAATAATTTATATGCATTAGTTTGTATTCTTTCTATTAATTTAATTTAAAATTTAATTTATTAAATTATAATTTGAAATTATGAATTGAATTGATGTTTTTATGACTTATATTTTGTTCTCTAATATTTAATTTAATTTATATAATTAATTTAAAAAAAATAATTTATTAAATATAATTTTAAATAATAATAATAATAATAATTTTTAAATTATATTATATATATATTCCATAATTTAATGTGTTGGCTTCGCCGCTGATTGTATCCCCCACCGGCATGGTGCTATTATATCTTAGATTTGGAGCGTGATCGGACATGGTTCCGATGAATATTTTTTTATTTAAGGTAAAATTATCAAACTAAAGGGTATAAAATGAGGTCAGTACTTCCCTTGCCTAACGGCCACTATGATAACGGCAAGAAGACCGGTTGCAATTTCAAGCCACCTAAATGATAACTAATGAGGGGGTTGCCAAGACCACCTAACGTTCCCTTCCATATAATGATGCCAACTCCATAGCCGTCGTCCGGGTTTGTCCTATCTGGCCGCGTACAAACAAAAGGTACCTGACGACACGTGGCGAATGTCGGCGGCTTTCCTTAGTGCGATGCTGCTGTGGGCCCCGTGCCGTCTCTGGATCCTACTTCTGAGCCCATCTCGTGGTCCCTGATCTGTTGGGCCTAGACCTGGGGCCTTTCCATCCAACGTCAGTCCCACTCTAGGCCAGCTAGACCATTTGATATCTTCTAGCATCACAAAGCTCGGTCCTTTCTCTTCCACAGCCACTATACCCTTTATATTTTACACGTGGATGCTTGTGTTATGTCGGGATCTGATCAACCGATCACGACTGTCCGTATCATGGCCCACCATGCCGGATGATCGTGGTCATCCGATGGCTACATGATCGTCGCTTGCATCCGTCTAATTTTGATTGGATTACATTCTTTAAATCATGTGCAAACAACACATAATGTTTAGATTTTGGGTTAGGCTTAGCGTTACGGCTTGGGTTTGAGTTTGGGACCACCCTGGCTTCCATTTTGGTCCACGTATCTGATTCTATCCTCGTCCTTGAGCCATTAGCACATGTCATGTGTTCCATAATAGACAAGGTCCATCGAGAAAGAAAGATTTTTTTTACTATATCCATAGATTAGGATAATCTGGTTTGGATTCGTCGCCAACATGACTTGCCATCAAAAGTACTTCGGGTGCGTTACTAGAATCATCGATGTTGAGAAAAGAGAAGTTTACAAATACTGTTACAAGATCTAAGCATGCATTAAATATGGAATGATAAAATTTGCATAAATTATAGTGAGCTTTGACAAATAATGAATCATGCATCAGATGACTTATACCTTTCGATCTTTCATATCCATCATGTTGGACAAACTGTTGTAAAATTAGCTTTGAATAAATTAAACATGCATTTTCTCTTAAAAAAATGCATGCATTTATGCATATCTAGTTAATTATATGTTTGTGCTGGTATGTATTTGTTTTAGGAAAGATGGATCTTTACAAACTAGACCATAACCTAAAATTTGCACTCATCCTTCGTCAGAAAGGAAAAAGATTGTGAACTTCAAATCAGAAGTTACAAGGCCGGTCACCAAATAAGCAGAGTGATCAATATATAACCTAGGTGTTGCAACGCCCCTTCCTTGGCTACGGATTTGAACCTTAGGGGTGTTTCTCCAAATATTACCTAGATAATAAAAAATATCATTCTTTTATGAAATGATTAATTGGCGATCACCCGCTATCATTCTCAACAAAACGTATGGTACAAAGAGCCTTGTTAGATAGTTGCAGAATTAATTAGCATTTAACTAGTCTGGGATGGTAAGTTGGAAGTACATACCAATGCTTATGTCCTAAACATTTAGTATACAATTCATGATGCACTAATTCTAGATATGTCCTCCTTGATAGAGTATGGCTTCTAACGGATTGAGCCAACGAAACCAGCATGAGCCGACTAGCATTTGAGAGATGGAGTTGAAGGTCCAAAAACGCGTGAGATGCTCGGAATGGTGCAACATTTGGGTGCTTGAACCTAACCTTTCGTGCTGGATGATGCCACTTTACAGAATCACACTTGGCATGCATGCATGCATGCATCTAATATTATGTGTTGCTTCATTCTCTACCAGAATCTCTCCTGGCCTCTCACATATCCATATTTCAATCATGCCACGTTCAGATGATGTTGGATATTTTCAAAATAAAAGAAATAAAATTTCGTTTTAGATCAAAAGCAACCAACCGTTGTCACGATTGGCTGGGGGGGAAAAAAATCAAAAAAATTTCTTTTATATTTTAAAGTTCAAGATTCTAACAGCATCTCTTTAAGAAAAAACTTGATCATCAGATCAACTTGATGATTCTTTAGACAATAATTTTAGGGCCTAAGGAAAGTGACGGTGTAAGCCATTAGATAAAAGATTTCCAATATTTTCCTCCTTGCTCCAACAAATTGAAACAGATTTAACGTAGATGTGTCCCCAGATATAGAATGGAGACAATGTCTAGGCTAACCCATGATTATCATATTTGGTATAATGATGGATATTATAGATAATTATAAGTAGACCTTTTCTTGGAAAAAATAAAAATCATAGTAATAAAACGGATTCAAGTGAAATTAGTATTGAAAGTTTTATTTTCTGAATCAAGAGCTTCTTCTTCTTAAAAATAATGCAGCTAGTTTATTTAGCATATGGAAGAACCCCTACCGATAATTGCTTGATTTTTGACAAGGAAGCCAAGGAAGTAGGATATATCCAAACACATATTTATTCTGAGACTACCTTCTCTCAAGGGTCCCATTTGCTGGAGATACTTATAAAAGCCAAAAACAGCGTTGGATAGAATTGTTTTCCAAATGGAAAAAAGTAAATAAATAAATAATAAAATAATAATAATAATAAATCAGGATTGGAGCACCATGCACCTCCCCTCATGCTCCTAGCGCACTTTGTCTCTTAGCTTTTGCCCCTTCCTAGTATGAAACTGATATATCTTGAAGATGATCGTAGCGCACCTTGTTTTAGCTCGTCCTCCATCTCTACATGAAAATTGTGAATCTATTATATTCCCTGCTTCTTTTTTTCCGATTTAGTTGTTCTCTCGAGTAATAGCTTTCAGTAAGAAACTCCATTATAAAATGCAAATATTAGAATAAGAAGGAATATTCAATTAAATCATTCCAGATTTAGGATTCAAGGCCATGTTGGTCAAGCAACAAGTCTTGATAAATTTTAGTTAAACAAGAACAAATCGACATAAGTTACAGCACTGTTTTGTACATTTCAAATCAGGAGTCATGTAGATAAAAAATGATTTAATCTAACCTCACAAGAACCTTGCAGGAAATAATCAAGGATCATGCAAATGAAAAACAAGTGGCCCAAATTAAAGTTCTATGAAAACTAAATGAATTTAGTAGCAGAACTCTAAAATTAGCTTGCTCATCCTCGCACCATGTACAACTTATGTGAGAAGAAAGAAAGATTAAAGAAAGAGCCCAAACTTTGTTAGTAATTATGAAACCAATTAAAAAACCTTCAAAGAGATAGTGACAACATAGCATCATTTTTACAGGTCATCTTAAATCAATTACCTTAACAGATTCAAGTTTTTTATTCTGACAAATATAAACGATTTTTTTTTTTTAAAGGGCCATGGCTTCCACAATCGAAAACGGATGTAAAAGGTGATCCTTTCCACTCCATTCGTTGATATGTTAATAGAGACCACCGTGCCGACTGGGTGACGTACGCTCTGTGGGACTTGCAGTACAAATTGTGTACACCAATGAGCATGGGAGTTGATACAATATATTTGTCCCATGCAACGGAAAACTCGCTGTCTCCTTTCCGTTCCGTTGTCATCCACCTTGGGACTAAAAGTTTCTGGTCGTAGTTCCATTCATTCCCTGCCATGTGTATGTCTCCCGGATATCACTAAAAGGATTCATATCATAAAGACAGCTGCTGATCTAGGCTAGTGGATGGAGAGTTCCTCTTCCTTTCCTCCTTTGCCATTCCTTTAGTAGCCTTCTCCCTCTCTCTTTTGGCTGCCAAGTCCCCTTTGAGATGAGTCCCCATTCCATGTGCGCCCATCACCCTCACTCATGGTGGTGGATCACTTCACATGAAAGACAAAAAAAATGAAACAAAAAGTGATGGTGAAAAGCATTTGAGTGAGGGGGAGAGTGGTAGCATGTCACACTTAAAAAGACTTGGATAACAAAGGTTCCACAACAACACAAAAGCTTGTCCAAGCGTGACAGAGACAAAGCAATGTGCCATAGAGAAAGAGAGGAAAAAGAAGGGAGAGAAGGGAAGGATCTAAAGGAGGAGGCTTTTGTCCACATAGTTATGGTCTCTTTTCCCCTTCCTTTCTCCCTTTAGCAAAGCTAAGCCAAAATCATTAACAAGGTTGGGATCCTTCAATTTGGGCCACATAAAGGTTATGGCAAATGGGCTCTGCTTTGTTGCTTTATGGCAAAGACCCTTGGGAGAGCACAAAGGAACCACAAACACACCATGTGATGCCTCCCCCTATTATATGCAAAAGTCAAAACAATGGAATCTCTGAAATGAGCTCCTCTTTTACTTCTCAAAAGAGCCCCATGTTAGCTCACTAATCTCTCATCAACTTCTAACTCGCTTGAAATCATGAAGGTGATGTGGTGACCAGCGACCAGCCTTGAGGGTTGAAGGCATCTTGCTGCTACGGTGATGATCTTTAATTGGCATTCGTGCCTCATCTAAGTGATATCTGGATGCTCAATATATATACGTACACATGGCATAAGAGTTTGTCAACCAAATATTCAACTGAAATGATGTGTTTGGAAGCCTAATGATGATGATGTTTGGATCTTGGTCTCTCCACCTACATCCATACACATGCAGATCACCCAAATAGCGTGCAATATTTGATGCCTGTGTCATCTCTGGTTCCTCCTGCCTTAGCCTTGCCCGGTAGGATAGCTATATATTTGTTCACCTTAACAATGAATATAATTCCTACTTCATAGTCCTACAAAAAATGATGGGATGTATGACTTTTTCTAAGGAGGATGCAACAAGCTGCTCTGTGGGCTGAATCTTCTGCTCTCTACCTGTTTAATTACTTGATCAAATTGAAATTAACCTGTGGTGGCTTGTCACCTTTTGGCTCATACAAGCACAGGCATGCACCCAAGCGCACACAGATTTTGTTGAAAGTTAATTGGATATCCTTGGACTCCACCTCACCCATTTGCATCCCTTGTTTTGTGTACCATATCCTTTGATTTGAAATATAAAGCAAAACAGCCAAGCTTTTAGAAGTTCAATAACTATATGAGCTTTTGCTTCTCACTTGGGGAAAGGGAGGGTCGCTGGATTACAAGAACCAAGGCCTTACCTATAAGCACATCCGATATAAGAGGATGGAGTTTGTGGAGTGACCATTATCTAGCCAAACATGGCCTCAATAAAGGCTAGTGTGGACCTCCATTCATTTCTAATGGCAAGCTAGGTTCGTGGTCCATACCTTGTTACTTTGATCGCATTCCTTCAGCCCTCTCTACCAACTGGCCTTAGAAGGCATATTACATTCACAATTTGTTGGTTTAGCCTGGATTCAAGGCAATATGAGCAAACCCGACCAGAGTGTTGAAGATGTCGATCCTAACTAAATATATATGCACCTAAGTGAACCCAATTTCTGTGCATCGATGAACCTAATTTGCTCAAATCCTAGCCTTAACCACTCCGTGTCAGGTTCCTTATTGCGGTCAAATTCGCCTACAAGGTGCCAACAGGACTTGACTCAGCTGGTCCAACCTCTGTTCATGTAGGAGAGGTTCCAAGTTCAAACCTAGATTCCAGCAACCCTGTTGTGGGTTTGGCCTTAAAAGAACTGGGTTTATGATACCCTATACCCTATTAATTTCATTTGGGCCTCCACAATTGCATACGGCCTGGTTCATGCAGCTCACTAGTACCCGTCACTTCTACAATTAATAGTTTGAATTGCCAACAAGCTATCGTCAAAGATCTACTAGGTCATCCAAAACATTGCATATGAGACTTGGGGCTCGAATTAAAAGGATAAAATGCCCAAATATTGGTGTCCGTTATGAATGCTGCTAAATTGGAGCTTGAAATCCTGTGCCAATGTATAGTTTATCATTATTATTATTATTTTGGGCCAATGATAAAATGGCCATTGTGGCAGCAGCAGATTCTACTTCTGAAATGACTAAAGAAAAATATTTTGCTCATCATGGACGGTGAACTTTCAAAGTCACCCAGGATGATTGACTCATGCACGGGCTTAGAAGAAAAAAAAGCAAGACATCCTCAAAAAAAAAAAAAATTTCTTTTGAACCCATGCATGAGTCAATCACCATGGACGGTGAGCATGGAAGCTCACCACCCATAGTGAGAAAAGAATTTTTCTTGAGTGAAAAAAATTTAAACCTGCTTAGCTTTGAAACATTGGACCTAGATTTTTGTTTTGGCGGCAAGCAGAATGTGGTTATTTTGGTGCTTGACATACCAAAATTTGAGGTTCGCATAACATAAAATCTCCTATCAGTAGAGCATGATTTTGTGTGATATTTGACTTGTTTAGAAGACATAAACCAACATTGCTTAAATTGATAATGTACAAGACTGGACAAAAATTGTTAGTTATTAGGGACAGCCGATAAGGTTGCATCTTCCGAGTGAAAGAAGAATTCATTTTCTTTCATGTGAATCCACCATTGGATCGGTAGCTTCTAAAGCTGCACAGGTGGATGAATGAGATAGCTCGAGTGCCTTGAGAGCTGTGCATGGCACAATCCAACGATCAACATCACGAAAGAAGATCAATCAATCTTTCAGATGAAAGATACAACAAACCCCAGTTACTAATATACACGGCATAAATTAGAAATGTTATAACACCATTGCATCGGTCAGCTCATCGTTTACCGTTATTTAGAATCAAAGGTTTAATTCTTTACCCATGGGAGAAAAGAGGAAAAAAGGTTTGACTAAACTTCCATTTCCTTACTATAAATAAAAGAAAAGTACTCACCGGTAAAAGGGTGGAAATAACACTGCTAGAGAGCCTGAGAAAAACTACCTTGACCCGACCTTCCCTCCCTACCACGACGACAAAACTATCTCCCTTCCACGACGACAAAACAAGATTAGAGAACACCAAAGCCAACAACCTCCTCTTCCCATCCCCTAAAACCATCCTCCTCCTCTGCCTTCCATCTTCCCCCATACTACTCCACAATGCTGACCAAAATGACAACGAACCACATCTAGCAATACCACGACCATGGCACCACCAAGGCCATGGTGGCGTCGTGCCGTCGCATCTCTCAAGGACCACCGCAGCCTGTGTGCTACCAAACTGGCAGGGCCATGGCGCCGCTCCGGCGGCGACAGCAGCCTTGAGGCTGCCGTCATCCGGGCGACGAGCCACGACGAGCGGTCCGCAAACCAGAAGCAAGCAGGCCGGCTCTTTGCATGGACCCGCAGCTCCCCAGACTGCTTTGACCTCGTCATGCAGGCCATTACCCACCGGGTGTCACGAACGCGCAGCTGGCCGGTCGCCCTCAAGGCCCTCATGCTCGCTCATGGCCTCCTCTTGTGCTCCGCATCCGCCTCCACCAGCCGCCATGGCCTCCCATTCGACCTCTCAGACTTCTGCGACTGCTCCGCCAAGCCTCCCATGGCCCAGGGGTTCTCCGCCTTCATCCGGGCCTACTTTCACTTCCTCAATTACCGGTATACCTTGTCGGAGGAGCAACAGCAAAGAGGATCGGATTGTTATAGTTTAGAAAGGTTGGAGACCATGCAAAGGCTTTTGGACCTCATGATGCAGGTCAAACCGACACCGGAGATCAAGATGGAACTGGTTTTGGAAGCCATGGACTGCGTGCTGGTAGAAATCTTCGAGGTCTACAGCGGCATTTGCAGTGGAATTGCTAGTTTCCTCGTGGGAATTGGTGAGCTTTCTTCGCGAAGGAGAGGGGGAGAGCAGGAAAGGAGGAGAGCCTCGAAAGGGATAAGAGTGCTAAGGAAGGCAGGGGAGCAATGTTCCCAGCTTTCCGCCTACTTTGAGATGTGCAGGGAATGGGGAATTTTGAATACCACCGAGTTCCCGCCAGTGGAGAGGATTCAAGAAGCGGACATCAGGGAGTTGGAGAAGATGGTAATGGGCAGCATTCCCAAAGGCGATGTAGAGGCTTTGGGTGGGAGAAGAAATGGAGGGGTCAGAGAAGAAGAGAAGATGTGTTTGGTTGGGTGTTCAAAGACGATAGTTACAGACAAATGGGAGGTGTTTGACGATGACAGGGGGGTGGGGAAGGAGTACTTTGGGAACCCTTTTGTGGGCTCTTCATGGGAGGTGGTGCCATTCCAACCGAGCGCTGCACCATTGGAGAACAAGAACTCAATAGAGTGGGTATGAGAGAGTACAACTGCTGCCTCTCCATGCATACAATTCCAGCTTTGGCTTAGCACCAGCCTCCTGAAGTGGGGATTACATGCTTGATTTCCCATGAGGTGGCTTCAGAGAACTTGAGGACAATGAGAGCATGTGACCAAATGTCAAAGATACGGATGCAGCCAGTCACTATTGTGGCTTGATCAATGCCCACTGGGGCTCGCCCGCACCACACTGCACGGCAATAGGGTGGACATGGCAACTGGTTGAGCCACATCGTACGAGCCCGAGAGGGTTCATGTGTAAACAGAGAAGGATTAAAATTAAAGGAACAGCCATATATAGTTCCACCGAGGCGTTAAGTTGAGCATGTTCTGCAATTCTATGACCATCGACTTGAGTTCTTAGCATTCATTTACCACTTGGGACTGAACCACTCATCTCCATTGTGTAATTTTGGTATCCGATCATTGTGATCTCTTGGATAAGCTTCAGAATATCTCTAAGGTCCTTGAACCTGGGGAGTGGCAATAAAAAGAACACTTATGGGCTAAATCTACGGTTGAAGCAGCACACAAACACACTGCATCATATTGGAATGTTGTTTTAACACCAAAAATTTTTCCAGTGCCATAAATGAATGCAAAAATTTTGACCCAACAACCTTCCTTCTATTGGACTTTGGAGGAACTTGCCAGCCGAAAGAACCTTTGTTACCTAATCGAAGAGTTCAATGGCTTTTCAATTGTGTTTAACGGTCAGATGCTTCACATACGATTCGGAAGGAAAAATAAAGCGCAAGCAGGGGGCCAGAATGAGCAACCTATATGCTACCTGAACTCCCAAATAGCTAGTACAATATAAATTAAAAAAAAAGGATTAGAACTAAGCACAACACGACAAGCGACAATAGCACAGAAACAGGCTACTCAAGTCTTAGCTAATATTTGTGACAAGTAGCGATGAGCAGGTATATACAAAATACCTGATACTGTAAGCTTCAGTACGGTTACTTGTAGAGACATTCCAAGGAAAACCCTCCACATCATTAGCCAAACTTGAACGTCACCCACAATTCTAGTTAATAAATCTGTTTATAATCCACCATAACTACCATCAAAATATTGACCGGTAAACTGTCTAGAAATACAAGCACAATCATCATAGAGATCCTTCCAGTAGAGCAAATCCAAAACAATCATATCCGAGAATCCTGTACTGCAAAATTTTCCCTGGAGAATCTTTTATTTTATCAACTGAGTGTTGTCAAGCAGTGTATCATTCACAAAGTGAGACATGATCGATGGGTATCCCGATGGATTTACCAGAATTGTCGATTTCAACTTGTGTGTGGTGAGAAATTAATGCAGGGGCAGGCTTTGGAAAAACAAGGCTCAGGGCTACAAAATTTTGGGCAGGCATAGACTAGGAATATTGCATAGAAACCAGACATTGATTTCACAAAGTTATTATTTTGCTCGTATTTTCAGAGCCACCATCGTCTCTCGTCGTCTATTTAACAGTTCTTTCCCCAACAGCATCACCCCCATTTCATTTTCTGAGACTCATAATTCCTCCAACATACTTATTAAACACAGTTCCTCTAAACGGCACATGAAATCTGTGAAACCAACGCTATGCAACGTATTTAACAATACATAATCGAAAAACTCTACATTCAAAATAACAATCTAGTATATAACTCCAAAAAACCACAGATATATCAATGCCATATAATTTTGTACTCTTTTTTTCTTTTTTGCGCTACATTTTCTTGATAAAATTAAAGAAAATATAACTTTCATATATCTCCCCGGAATTTTGAAAAAAAAACGATAACAAATCCACTCCTGCTTCTCTATACTTACAGCACCTTATCTGACCTTCCAAAGAAAACCAGAGAGCATCACAAAAACCCCAGGTGTCCTTTTAACTCTTCCATTTAGATTTTAAAGATATGAAGCTCCATTTCTCACTTCAAATGTATCTCCATGTTTAAGTGGACAATGAGCACTGGAACATGTTAAAGCTTTATCCTATTTTAACTTTTGAAATCACAAGTTCCTGCATTTTCTTCTAAAGATCATACAGATTCCACAATATCAACACATTGCATTAATCACTAGAAGATGGCTTACATGTATAATAGCGTTGTACATAATCCAGGTCATAAATAATTGCAGTAAAATGATTCTAAGATACAAAAAAGTTATCTAATGGTTTCTTGACTCTTGCATCAGTCTGCAAGTGTATTCAGTTTTTCGCTGTTGGTTTAAGCCCAAAGCATGAACGGTCAACCATCTCTGGTTTTTGCTGGTAAAGTTGACAAGACATGCTCTCATAATTAAGCATGAAATTGATCGTTCCAGTGTTGCTAATTGGTATGCAAACTGCTCCTCTTCAAATTGAATTCAAAAATTATACACCCTTTCCACATATGGTTGTCCAATATCAAAATTTGTTTCATCCTTTAGATAATGATAACCAAGCCTATCTCAGAAACATGTCATGACATCTCACTTTATATGGTAATGACCATATCAATTAGAACTACTATCAACAATTCTTGCTTCCACAACATAACACCTGTAAACTTTCTAATATCAATCCAGCAAGATATCCTAGTGAGTAGAAAACATGCCATAATGGCCCATAAGTGATCATTTGGGGCTTAATACATGGAAAAGGTTTAGGTCACTGCACCTAGCGACTGCAATAGATGGGAGAATGGTGATGGGGGGCAGGGGATCTTATAACCCATGAATCGCACCTTCCCCTGAATCACATTCAGAATGGTGCAATACATGTGGTCCATCGGATCTTATCCCATGTGCCCCATCCACTGTTCTCCCACTTGCTGTATTCACCAGGGATGGCAACATAGACCAGTTCCTTTACACATTAGATGGATTTCTCAAGTATAAACAGATTGGAGACCAGATCAACTACCATCCTACTCCAACATCACCAAAAACAACCTAATGTCAGTAGAATGCAGCAGAGTTTAGGCATCAGAAGTGTAGGAAACACTCTGAAGGTCAATAATTTAAATTTGTTGAATATGCAGATCATATTAATAGAAGAATCTGGAAGTACCAAAAGGCCAGGCAGAAAGACTGACCCAACAAAACAGAAGAAATGGCAATTGCCAGCAACTACTTAGAATGGCAGGAAGGAAAATAGGATTTAAGTTCCAAGAGTATTGCTGCTATATCAATAAATTTTAATGCTCAACACACTATAAAGAAATGAGATAGACATCCCTATAGATCGCAGCTCGGTTTACTTGTGAAAAATGGTAACACAAGATTGATCTTATATGTGACAAGCTTGCAGCAATTTCCAATAAATAAATATTGTATTTCACTAGGAGTGGAAAGGAGCAAAGTAAGAGATACATCACTTCCCAATTCCATCTTTCGCAAGTTGGTCCACCATTTTATTAGCACTACGCCACACTAGCAAGCTTCATACAATCTACTTGTGAGACAATGCAGGGCATGTTACAACCCACTAACACCAATAACGCTCCTGGAATCACCTTCACTATAGGAAACGGCCTGATACAATTTTTTGTAAAATTAAGACTACTCTTTGGAGCAAAAAAACATCATATTCCATCAATGATCAATAACCAATGGTTCAACCAAAGGAAGGATGAACTGCCGACAGGCACCCTTAAACATACTGCAACTCACAATTCCTATAGAGTATCAAACAAACTTGCAAAAAGATTTGGTTCATTCATCCAACTACAAAATGGCAATCACACTCTCCAAACATGCATAGAATATATGCCAAGGAACTTGGCTTCCATTGAAAATGAGTAAAAAAAAGGAATCCCTAAGATATGCTGGTATTAATATGATTTATACTTGTATTCCTTATAATTTTCTAAACTACAAGCACATATCCAGTCTACCTGTAATGTAAAAAGGTGATATCAAGGTTATTAAGGGCGCCAAACGCCCTCAAGGTTGTTAAGGGTGCCACGCTAGGCGCTGAAAAAGCGAGCGCCTGATTGAAGTCAAGCACCATTTTTTTAGAAAAAATAAAAAAATAAATATAGTCTATTCTAAAACTAAAAGTTTTCATTACAGTCTATTGTTCTAGTGATCTAATCCAAAACTAAAAGTCTTCATTCGATTTTTTATCTAAACACCACACCCAAACAATAAAAACTTTTCTAAGTTTTTTGTTTTCTTTATTACTTATAGAGGATAGTCTATTGTTCTATTCTAAAAGTCTAAAACTAAAAATCTTCATCAGATTCTATGCCTAAGTTGTCATAATGATCATCTCCTCTATCATGAGATAGATCATTCTCTATGTTCTCCTCAATCTCTTCTTTTGAACTGGAACTAATCTCTTCGTGATTTAAGTCTGAATGTGAACTAATCGGATTGATCATAAATTACTTAAGTACCTTTTTTTTTATTTTTTTTAAAAGATTTATCTATTGCCCATAGCTGTAATTTTAAATTGAAGTGAATTGCAGCTGTTAAATTGAAAGTTGAACAACTAGGAGACAACCAATTTTAATTGGATGCCAAAGACGAGCGCCTTGCACCTCGCTCCAGACAAGCGCCTCGCCGGAGCACCTAGGCGAGTGCCTTAATAACACTGGATGATATTTTAGTTTTACATCTTATCTACACACGAGACCAAAAAAGCATTTTAAAATAAAACTTAGGAAGACTCAGTACATGGCTGCTTAAGCACATATCCAGTCTATCTGTAATGCAAAAAGATGATATTCTAGTTTTACACCTTATCTACACATGAGATCCGTAGAGCATTTTAAAATAACACTTAGGAAGTCTCAGTACATGGCTGCTTGGTAATGAAAATCGTCCACCTTTAAGCATAAAAATCCATGCAAAACCATTGAAAATTTGCAAGTACCTAGTTTTGAAGAATCTTTAAAATGAAATTTCTGACACCACTGGCAACTTAGGTTCATATAATGTATGAGCAGATAGGATTATATTTGGGACCAACTTAGGGTGCAAAAATTACACTTTCATACCCCTTGATGCTGAAGAATCATCATGAATTTAAAATCTAGACCATGCACTATAGGACATTCAGTGCGTCCATGAAGCTTCCATGCATATTACATGCACTTTCAAACCCTGTATTTCTTGAATCCACACTGCATATGGGTCTCCATCCCCATTCAACATCTCAAAATGTGGATGCATCACTAGATAAACCAAATTTATGAGGTTAGCTAATTATTCTGGATGTTGTATCCGTTTCTTAGACTTATATCAATCTGATCTAAGTTAGCTTGCTGATTATGCTATTGCATTATCTCATTCTCTTCCTCTTATCTCAAGCAAAATCCTAGTTATTTCAAATAACTAGGACAGATTTAAATGTCATCAACCTTCATCGTCTAGGATATCTAAATGTGCCTCTTTACTTTTCGCAGTGCATTTTTTGTCTATATGATTTATGGCACCACAGAGCAGGTCATATTCCCAGTCACAAATAAAGGCTTTCATATCAATCAGGTATTGTAGGTGCTCGATATACTTTCTACTTAGCATGGTTCTAGGGGTTGCTATACAGTTGGCAAAATACTTGGTCATACTTTTCCATCTAGTAAAACAACCTTTGAAAGATAACTTAGTTTGCACCAATACTTGAAGACTGATACCATCACATGATTTATGTTTCAGCCAAAACTCCAAAAATGAAATTGGAACATTTCAATCTTGTGTTTAAAAAGATTTCAAACTTAGACGGTTACCTCACTGCTTTGCTTCTTTGTTGAAGAATAATTAGTCTTCCCATTTCTAATCAAGGATTGAAATATTCCATGCTAGTAGTGTACTGGCCTGCCACTGGCTTGGTATGTACCATGCTAGTGTTTGGCATGCATCGGTACTGTAGGACTGCAACAGGTAAGGCACTAGCACGTTGAATACCAGTAACGTGCTTGTTGAGTGGTGCTTCAGGTTGAATGGCTTGTTACTTTGAATCCTAATTCCATTACTTCCATGCCCAATCTACACAAGTTGTATTTTGATCCAGTTTGTCAGTCTCAATTGTTTACCACTTTCTCATACTCCTTGATTGGAATTAATATCCCAAACCATAACTGAACCATTCATCCATGCCACTGTATAACAGGAAACCTTCTCTTCTAAGGTTTATGAACTCAAGTAGAAATCTTGAAGGGGTTTGTGAACTCAAATATGGGCAATTTTGGAATGCAGATTGTGATGGCTTAATCCTATTTATCAGCAAGAGAAGAATATTATGAGGGCATGGACACATACAGGTAACACAGGAATAAAGGCTTAAGTGTATGATTACATAGCCTAGAAGG
The DNA here is from genome assembly GCA_006176705.1 of Cocos nucifera. Lineage (NCBI taxonomy): Eukaryota > Viridiplantae > Streptophyta > Magnoliopsida > Arecales > Arecaceae > Cocos > Cocos nucifera. Next base: position 422,131 of record QRFJ01001919.1, read on the forward strand.
TCATGAAAAGCCTAAGGAGCCCTAATAAAACCATGACGATTGCTCTGCCCATCACTAAAAACTTATTGAATCCCAGCACCCGATGAATGAACGGCCAGCCACAAAAAGTGAACTCACTACTGTATGACACTGAGCAAAGGCTTTCTAGGCTGATTCAAGCTGAAGTCCCAAACAACTTCAAAGATGATCAATCAGTGAGATGACTGAATCATAGCAATGCTCTAAGGGCTGGTTCCAACAAGGCAGAATGAAGCCTCCATTGGGAGGGGAAAAATAACTTCTATATACATTCATAAGCAACACTTAAACATGATACATCAAAAACAAATATATATCACTAAAAGCACCAAACCTCTGAAATATAAAATTATTTGAATTATTTCATTTCAATCAGCATGATTTCCCATTTTAGACAATTATTAAATCCTCAAAGGCTTCTACTTATAGATCCATTTCATAAAAACCTTATGATATTCCTCAAGGTGACTAACAGATGTTTTGGTAACAAGCATGATGGCTAGAAAGATCTTCATCTCCTTCAGATTTTTTTTACCAAATAATATCACAGATTGCAACGAAACAGTTTGTGGAGCCTCTGAAAATTCTCTCACTTGCTCTCTCCCCATCAGATGCTCACTCAAGGTAAGCCTTCCTCCTCCTCCTTCTCTCTCTCTCTCCCCCACCAGACATTCACTCAAGATAACCCCCCCCCCCCTCCACCGGACACTTGCTCGAGGTAAGCCCTCCCCAATCCATCGGATACTAGCTCGAGGTAAGCCTCCCTCCCTCCCCTCGCCTCCCCTTGCCTCCCTCTCTCCTCTCTCTCTTCTTTCCTCTTCTTCTCCCTCTCCCTCCCCATGGTTCGGTATATCCTAGCTCAGTAAGGTATATGCCGGCACCATACCAAACCAATCACGAGCCCTAGTACTGATCTGGCAAATCTTGCAATAATGCACATCCTACATGACCTTTATAACCTAACAAGATGCTCTAAGATACCATCAAGATATTATCCACATCATCCACAACTTAGTGACTCCGATATAACTCAGGCAAAACATTGAAATCAGGGAAAAGGAAAAAAGAAGAAGAAAGTGAATAGACTTTTCCATAGGGAGAAGGTATTCATCAAATAACAGAAGCTAAAGATGATACTAAGTGCAAGACTCTCACAAAGAGATATTATTGTCAACTTTAGCTACTTTTCTTCTCACCTCATCAACATGATTGCAGAGACTTCCACCAACAATGTCAGTTAAATCTGATTGGTACAGCAGTTAATATTCTTGATGACAGTTAATACTCAAGAACGACTGAAATTTTTTTAAACTATATTATTCATATACTATGTAAACACATTGGATCTTGATTAAAAGCAACACATGTAATCAGCATGGCTCATAAGTCAATGGCAAAACCAGAAAATGGTGCCCATAACAGGTAATTATCATAACCATATTGGGTTTTAAAACAATGATGGTTCAGAAATGCAGTCGATATCCTACCAATAAACACTACTCAATCTGTCACTGACTATATGAGGAGGGAAACAAAATTCAAGATAGAATCACACCCAAGATTCAAAAATATAAGATAAACACTGAAATAACATGAAACTAACTGGTTATACCATCATGACTAGATGAACCAATATCATCGCAACTTTACTGAGACATATACAATAAAACACTTCATGGTGTGAAGCCACAAAGAATTAAAACACAATCATAAACCCTTTCTCAGAATCTTCCCATCAAGAGTGAGACTTTAATGCAAGGAGTAAAAAGCAGGGAAGAAAATTTTTTCTATCCATTAATTGAAAAGCCATCTAAATTAGACAGCACTGTTTCTCTTAAACCTACAAGCTGTAAAGAGAAAGGAAGGCACCAACATGTCCATGTAACTCCAACATCTGAACCTCAAAAAGCATGTAAATATGGATGATAAGGAAAAGTGGCTACAAGTTATTCAGAGTGCCTCTGCAAAAGGACACAGATATGTATACACAGGAGAAGCAGACCAAAAGCAGAGGTGAAGCCTCACAAAGCCAGACAGTGTACATCTTTACCTGATAGTCACAAACTTATTGGTGCCATGCTTGGCCCAGAAAGTCCTCAAGTCAATTGGATTAGAAAGATTATACCCTTCTCCTGCAAGCTTCTCCAGCACCTTCTTAAACGCACCCTGGCTCATCTTCCGGCCGGCAATGCGTGCTCCCCGCCTTTTGGTGCTCATCGGGAGGGGGTAACATGAGATGCTAGTGGTGCAGCATGCCGATTGCCACCCTCCCATACCCCACCGATAACACTGTTGCAGTTTGCCTGTGCAAGAGCATACCGGAGTAGGAATTCCCGAGATGTCCAGATCAATCCCGTTAATAACCAACCCGGTGCTCTTTTTCCCAGCCTTCCCGCGTGAAACTGAACCATTGGTGGCCTCGTCTCTCGGAGTAGCAACTTTCTTCAGCTTCTTAGGCTTCGGAGATTTGAGTGGGCGGCCCTGAGATCTCTTCTTCAAAGGAGTCTCATTTCTAACTCCAGGGTCCTCCATCATCGGGACCTTGCCGTCCTTGGGTGGCTCGGGCGGCTGCAGCATATGGAGGGTGTGGGCGCCGGGGGGATCAGGGAGCATACCATAATTGGGGTGGTGATGGTTCATCGGCAACACATGGAGGATCTTATTGTCCCTATTGTGGTGGATCCACCCATCCCTCACGAAGTCCATCGGCACCGATGGCTCGGCGATGCTGCATTCCCGATGGAGGAACCCCCCGTTTGATAGCAAGGGCTTTGTCGTGTCACGCTCCACCATCGAGGACATAAGCTGCAGCCCTAGGTTCCCCTTCGAGGGCTGCTCATAGTAGCCCCAATTCCGAATACCCAACCCCCCATCATCATCCATACCGGCCGAGCCGAAAGAACCACCCGGAGATTCAATAAAAAACCCCAAAAAGATCAAATTTTTCCACCGATTTCAATCAGTCCATCTACCACATTGTCTTCTCCAAGCCGCTACTAGAAAACCCATAATGCAGAACGAATAAAAGATCAGAGAAAACGAAGAAAATCAAAAGAGAAAAAAAAAGCCAAAAAGGAGCCATCTTGGAAGAAACCCTAATTACAAAAACCGATCAGAAAAACGAGAAAAGGTTCGGAACAAGAAACCAATGCCCGCTGAAAGAAACCCTAAAGGTCCGCATTCTCGCAGGCAAGATAAACATTTGCGACTTTTAGGGTTTCAAGGGGGGATCTTTGCGTCCGAGGACAAGAAACGCCAGAAAACGCAGCAGAAAAACCAGGAAAAAAAAAAAAAAAAAAAGGCAAAAATGGCGATTGGGAATGGTTTTTGATATTTTCAGTGGTAAAAGGAGGAGAGGAGAAGAAGAACAGAGATAGCTTACCTTGAAGAGTTGCCTCTAGGGCTCTTTGCGCGGTGTGATGGAGAGAGAGAGAGAGAGAGAGAGAGAGGAGGGGAAAAGTAAAGAGAGCTCTTTTTCTATATATAAGCTTGTAATAAATTAATATTTTGTAATTTATTAGCCTTTTAGAGCTACGCTAGGGGTTTTGTATCTATTTGAAAAAAGAGGTGCTTTTTAAAAAAATAAAAAATAAAAGGATAAAAATCAGGATGGAACACCTGTTACTCATTAGCTGCATTTGCTGGACCGCCTACTTGGTGTTTATCCCTTTATTTTTTTTCTTTTTTCCTCCTCTCTCTCCAATTTGAGGCGTTGTCATCTCTTTATATAAAAGTTTTTTTTTTTCTTTGATTTTTAGCATCACATTTCCTTGATTGAGGGGAACCTTTGTCCCTACCATGGGCCAAGTTCAGGTGCACTTGCTAGTGTTTGAACCTTTTTTCCCCCTCACGCGCCAATCCTAAGAAAGGGTTGCATGAAACATCCATATCTTAGGTATTTCAAGATCTTTTCTTTTATGTCAAGTGCCTAGAAAATTAACTTCAGCGCAAAAAAATATATATTAGGCTGTGAAACCATGTAATATCTGTCACCTTTCAAATAATATATTTTATGTTAGGTCTTGTAATTCCATACTAAAACCTTTCATGTGACATGCTAGCAATGAAACTAATACAAGTGACTTAATTCTATCATTGCATATATGAACTCAGCTCATATTTTTTGGTCATTAATTGATTAAAATTTGTATAATTAGCATCTCGCTATCCTGAACTTGTTGGGAAAAGCAGCATGTATGCTTCTCATGTATATACTAAGAAGGTTTTATAAAATAATTTGTCTGGAGACTTTTGTGAGACATCATCATGTTCTTACTCATGTCAGCAAATCTAGAAGGATTCAAGAAAAGATAATGAAAGGCACAGTGCTATCCAATATAAGACACGTAGATATAAATTTTCATGTCACACAGCATAAGGGGATTATTGTAAAATTTGTAAATTAACATGATATATAAGGAGTAGATGCATCTAAAGCTACCATACCCATAAAAATGAACCAAATAAATCTTTTATGTGCACATAACCAGCATCCCCCGTAGCACTTCTTTTATTTTTTCAACCACAAGTGTGGCATAGGATGTTGCACACCAAAATATTAGCCATTGCAATGCTAGCAACTTACAAAATATTAATAACGAGTATAGATTAGTAATTTTACCAATAGAATAAAAACAAGAGAGAAGAACGGTTATTGACTTATAATAGCATCAACAAGCAATTATTCTGGATGACATCTCCACTCATTCCTTGACATCATTTGGTCAGCTTATGAAACAAAATTTAATAATAAGGTTTCTAATTTTAAATTTATGTGCATGGGAAAGTTCCCACCGAAGGTGATGCAAAGTTATCACTAACTTCTACGGGAAACACCTTAAAAATGTATATAAAAAATCACACTAAAGAAACTAATATATATATATATATAGTGATCATGGAAGGACATATTAAATTAAAAGCACCACCCAAAACCGAGCGGCATTAGTGGTCATTCTTCCTTACAAGACTTTTTATCCAGTTCTATCGATTAGCTTGTACATTTGGTTGAGTTTTTACAATAAGACTTGCACTGGGCCATGGTACGAAACTTTAGGACTAGACTTGGGATCAATACTTAATCCATGACTCGATTTCAAAGTAAATGTTGCTCCAAAACCAAATAGGGGAGTTTGAAGCTCACTGAATTTCTTTTTATTTAGTGAAAAATGTTCACCAAATCCCTTCAACCCCTGTTTGTTTTACTGGACCTGCATGGGTTGCAATGAGGACATAAATAATAACAAGCTAAACTTGTTTGAATCTCGACTTAATAACTCTCAGCATGTGTCCAAATTTATGGAAACCAATTAAATAGTTCATCATCACTTATGATCTAGAGTCCACGACAATAATTTCCACGGTCATAACGCAAAAAACATCTTTAGTTGATTGGAAGATTTCGATCTACTATTAACAAAGACAATATTAGAATCACTTTTAGCCATGAGAAGATTTCGAGGACCTCTATATCATGCTATTGTCACAGCTTATCTAATGATCCAAATACAACACAAATACGAGGAGAGTGATGAAATCAATGGGAAACCACTCAAAAAAATAAAATAATAAAATTAAATTAAATTAATAATAGGTTGTCCAAAAGCAAATCAACATCATTAATAAATCATACGTGTTGTACTCATCCCAAATTTTAGAAACTTAGTACGGCCTACTTATAATCTAATTAATTAAAGATAATTTAAGATAATTAAGATGATTAATTTTTTTAAAAAATAAAGTCTGACTCATGTCAAAATAAGGATTCCATTACGGTTATACTTCTTTAATGAAAAGAAGAGTTTGTGTCAATTTAAAAGAGCTTCTATTCTAGTCTATAAATACAATCTGTAACTCTCCATCAATAATAGGCATTGAGATCCTCTGGCATAAACTAGAAAAGCTCTTTTACAGTGATCTTTTGTAAGTTTCTATATCTTTCTTCATACTTGATTGGATTTGGGCTTTGATCAACAATAGCTGGAGGTATGTTTGTTTCTGTATCTAGATCTGAATTTTTTATATTCAGTGGTGTCAAAACTACCTCCATGCTATTTTGTTCAATCTATTGATCAATCGAAAACATCGAGGTCAAAACCTATATTTAAATTTCATTAAAATTTTATTTGTTTATTTGTTCTTCACTTTTTATTATAATCGAGGATTAATTTATGAATAAATAAATAAATAGAAGGAAGAAGAGGGCCGATGGCGTGCCCTCTTCCTCTTCTCTTCCCGGTGGCTGGACCACCGGTCCGTGTCCCTCCTCATGTGACTGGTCGCATGGCCGCCGGCATCCCATGCCAGCAGCTGCCCAACCACCCACTGATGAGCATCCCTATTTTAATAAAAAAAAAAAAAAGATGGGTTAGGTGTGGGAGCCGTCGGTTTACCTTGATCCAGCGGTTCCTCCACACCTAACCGCTGGCCAAGCTTTGGAGGGGAGGAGTGCCCGATTTTTGGACTTCTCCTCCACCAATTTTCCATCCATCAAGATCGATCATCATCGGCACACCAGCAGCCAAGAGAGTCATCTCTTGCCGGCCATCGATGGTTGAGGACCGTCGGTTATTCGCCAGCAGTGGATTAGGAGGTGGTACGGCGACCGCAAACAGGAGGGGCATCGAATTTTTCGGCCTACTCCACCATTCCCAACTGGTAGAAAGGGACAAAAACTGGCTAATCGACAATCTTAGGCCGGTCGTTAGTGGTTGAACACCAACCAATCCTCGTCGATGGTGTTTGCGGATGGTCAGTTGCCGGCCAAGAAGGGGCAGCGGCCATGGATTTATAGTCTAATCAGGGAAGAAGAGAAGAGAAGAAACAGATTTTGGGCTAACGGGTTCAGGTCTCAATCCGAAACCCAAAAATCGGTTTGGACCCGTTAGCTGAATAAAAATTTTGCAATAAAGCCCCTAATAAGTTATGTATTCCATAAAAATCCTATAGGAATTTTTGTAAATTAGTCCATGATAAAGTAATAATTTTATAAAGGTTCCTAAGAAATTATTATTATTATTTTGATAATTATGATAGAGTTTATTATGTGAAGACACATGGATTATTCTTTAGTCCTCATAATAAACTTTATTGCATAAGGGCCTTCTAAATTATATTTTGCAATTTATATAGATCAGATTATTGTTTATTTGCTAGGAATATCTAATCATGATTGTGCTGAAAATATAATAAAGTTTTATATGGTTAATGGGATTATTCAAATACCATATTAAAGTTAGTGAATTTATTATTTTCGAAAATAGCCATAGCATCCTGAAAAATAATAAAAATCATATAAAGAATACAAATTAAAGAATGATGGCATGAGAATAAAATTATAATTAAGTCATAGAGATAATTAACTTTATCCACAGAGAGTGGTTATTTTTATGATTTAATTGGAATAAGGTGATAATCTAGATATTAAAGATAGATTTTTTCTAGATCCACAGGTATGAAAATTTATTATTTTTAATATTTATATTGTTGGTCTTATTAATCAAGTATTAATAAATTCTATGCATAATACGCCTCTATCCATAGGAAGGTTAGAATTTATTACTAAAATTAATTATTTCATATTATGGTTTAGCTTCATAGCACTAAAGTTTTCTATACTTTTTTATTATTGCAGCTAATCCTACTGCATGTATTAATGATGCTATTTTTATTCCAATGCTAAGTGGTGATAATTTTTTTGACTGAAAAGATAGTGTTCTTTACACTCTTGGGTACAAAAATCTTGATCTGGCACTTCATGTGGATAAACCACCTATTCTCATGGACTCAAGTATGCCTTAACAAATTTTGAAATATAAAAAATAGGAGCGATCTAATCGCTTGAGTTTAATGCTCATCAAGTCTCGAGTGCCTAAAAGTATTAGAGGGTCAGTATCTCAATATGATAAGATCAAGAATTTTATGAAGATCATTGAAGAATAATTTGAAAGTTTTGATAAAGCTTTGGCCAGTATCCTAATGAAAAAATTTACAAGCATAAAGTTTGATAGTTCCAAAGGTGTACGTGACCATATCATGAAAATGAGAGATATTGCTACTCAACTCAAATCTTTAGAAATTAAGATTTCTGACTCTTTTTTAATCCATTTCATTTTGAATTTTCTACCTACAGAATATAGTCCTTTCAATATCTCTTACAATATACATAAAGAAAAATAGTCTGTTAATGAACTTTTGACCGTGTATTCAAGAGGAAGTAAAGACTGAAATAAGAGAAGTAAGATATAAAACATGAAAGTACCAATCATGCTATTCATGGTAAGGATAAAAAGAAAAAAGATGCTCCTAAAGGAAAGAAGAATGTTGCAGTGCCAATGAAGCGTCATGGCAATAAAGATACATGCTTCTTTACAAGAAAAAGGATGCATGAAGAAGAACTGCATAAAGTATAAGAAATTGCTTGAAAAAAGATACTTTCATATCTCTTGTGTGTCATGAATCTTTTTCTGTTGATGTTCCCAATATCACTTGATGGATTGATTTTGGTACTATAATTTACATTACCAATACCATGCAGGGCTTTCTCAATCTAAGGGATCAAAAGAAAAGTAAATAAGGTATCTACTCAGATAATCAGATATATTCACATGTGGAGGCTGTGAAAATTTTTAGATTAGTTTTGAGTTCTAATTTTATTTTAGATCTTGAAAATACTTTTTATGTCCCTAGTTTTTCTAGAAATTTAATTTCTATTTCCAAATTGACAAGTATTGGTGTTAGTTTTTATTTTGAAAACTCTATAGTTAATCTTTTTTGAAATAAAAAGGTTATTAGAACTGGTTTTCTAATGGATGGTTTATATAAATTAGATTTGAATCTAAATTATGAAAGTAATAATTCATCTATACATGGTGATAATATTGGCATAAAGAGAAATATTATTAAAGAGAACTCTTTAAGTTTATGACATAAAAGATTAGCTCATATCTCTTTAGAGAGAATAAAGATGTTGGTAAATGATGGCATTTTAAAAGATGTTGATTTTACTGACTTTAGTATTTGTTTGGATTACATAAAAGAAAAACAAACTAACAAATTCTCTAAAGATGCAAAAAAAAATTCTAATATTCTGAAAATCATATACATTGATATTTGTGGACCCTTTTTTACTCTCTTTTTTAATGATCAGAAATATTTTATCTCATTTATTAATGACTATACTAGATACATGCACCTTTATCTTCTGTTTGAAAAGGATGAGGCACTAGATACTTTTAAAGTTTACAAAGTAGAGGTAGAAAAATAGATAAATAAAAAAATAAAGATCGTAAGATCTGATAGAAGTGAGAAGTACTATGGAAGGTACACTGAAAGAAGTCAGTTGACAGATCCATTTAGTAAGTTCCTTGAAGAAGAGGATATTATTGCCCAATATACAATGCTTGGAACAGCACAATAAAATGATGTGGCAGAAAGAAGAAACCGTACACTGATGGATATGGTAAGGAGCATGATTAGTAGTTCTAGTCTTCCTTTATCTCTTTAAAGTAAAATATTAAAGACTATTGTATATGTCTTAAATAGGGTTCCATCAAAGGCTATACCTAAAATTCTTTTTGAGTTATAGAAAAGATGAAAATCAAGTTTAAGTCATTTACACATATAGGAATGTCTAGTTGAGGTGCGGATTTATAATTTATATTTAAAGAAATTGGACTCTAGAATAATTAGTAGTTATTTTATTGGCTATGCAGTAAATTTCAAAGAATATAGATTTTATTATCCTAACCATGTACCCAAAATTATTAAGGCTAGGAATGCTAATTTTTTTTAGGATTATGAACTTAGTGGGAGTAGTTTTTCTCATAAGGATAAATTTGAGAAAATAAGAGATCAAATTGATCAACCCACAAAAAATAAAGAATTGATTATTATTCAAGGTGATCCACAAGATCATGAACCATAATTCAAGAACAACCACTCTATGAAAAGCAAGTTCATGATGAACCTACAACCAAAATTATTCAAAATATAGATAAAATAGTAGGATTAAGAAGATCCTTAAGAGAAAGAAGACCTATAATTTCTAGTGATTACATTGTCTACTTATAGAAATCTGATTTTAATGTTGGACCTGATAATGATCCTAGTTCGTTTTCACAAACCATGAGTGGAAATAATTCCATATACTGGTATGATGTCATGAAAGATGAAATGGAATCTATGTTTAAAAATCAAGTCTAGGATCTCGTTGAGTTACCTAAGGATGCATCAGCCATTGGCTGTAAATAGGTCTATTGACCAAAAGAGACTCCTCAGATAAAATTGAATGATATAAGGCTAGACTTGTAGCTAAGAATTTTACTCAAAAAGAAGGCATTAACTATCATCAAACCTTCTCTCTAGTTTCAAAGAAGATTTTATTAAGAATAATTATGATCTTAGTAGCTCATTTTGATTTAGAATTACATCAAATGGATGTGAAAGTGGCATTTTTAAATAAAAATCTAGAAGAGATAATGTATATGACTCAGCCTGAATATTTATATAAAGATAAAGATAGTCACCTTGTATGTAAGTTAAAGAAGTCCATATACGGACTTAAACATGCCTCTCGCCAATAATATATGAAATTTCATGATGTTATTAGCTCTTTTGGCTTTACAAAAAATATTATGGATCAATGCATATATTTTAAGATTGGTGGAAGTAAATACGTATATCTAATTCTATATATATATGATATATTACTTGCAAGTAATGATTTGGATTTGCTAAAAGAGATAAAACTATTTCTTTCTCAAAACTTTGAGACGAAGGATATGGGTGAAGCCTCTTATGTCATTGGCATCGAGATTGATAGAAATAGATCACGAAGAATTTTAGGTTTGTTTCAAAAGGCCTATATCAAAAAAGTTTTGGAAAGATTTAAAATGATAGATTGTACTTTTACATTGCACCCATTATGAAAGATGGCAAATTCAATCAGAATCAGTGTCCATAAAGTGAATTGAAAAAAAAAGCAAATGAGGAACATCCCATATACATCTGCAGTGAAAAGCTTGATGTATACACAGGTCTGTATAAGACCTGATATAGTATATGCAATAGGTATTTTGGATAGATATCAAAGCAATCCTAGTCTTGAGTACTAGAAAGCTACAAAGAAGGTTATGTGATATCTACAAGGAATCAAGCATTATATGCTTACTTATAGATATACTGATCACTTGAAAGTGATTGGTCATTCGGACTCAGATTTTGGTGGATATGTGGATACAAAAAAGTCCACTTCATAATATATTTTTCTTCTTACTGGAGGTGCTGTATCTCGAAAAAGTAATAAACAATTAATAGTTGCTTCATCTATCATGGAGGTAGAGTTTGTTGCATGCTATGAAGCTATTTCACAGACTATATGGATGAGGAATCTTATTTTGATTTGAGAGTTATCGATTCTATTGCAAAGTCAATAAAGATTTATTATAACAACTCTGCTGCAGTTTTCTTTTCTAAGAATGATAAGAATGAAAGTCGCAGCAAGCACATCGATATAAAGTATCTTGCTATTAAAAATCATGTCAAGAAACGTAAAGTGGATATTTAGCTTATCAGTACTGAATTAAAGGTTGCAGATCCCATGACTAAAGGATTATCGGCCAAACAATTTAAAGATCATGTGGATCATATAGGAATCATTAGTTCAATTTTTTTTTGATTTGCTTCTTATAAAATACTTATTTTTAGAAATAAAGAACATTTTTTTTGTTGTTTTGTGCACATAAAGTTCATGTCATAAAGTTAGACTCTGAATAGCTTGTATAAAGTTATTCATAAAGAAAAGTATAAAGTGCTTAAATAAAAGGTTTTATGCATTATGATGCATGGAAGGAAGTATTCACTTTTAGGATATGACCGCCATAATTCGTGTATTGAAATTTTTTATTTAAGTAGAAGTTTTTGACTTAAGATAGTTTATGGCTATATTACAATTCTGTTTATCGTCTATTTGGTATCTTAATGGTGACATGTAGGTCAAGTGGGAGAATATTATACTCGTCCCAAATTTTAGGGACTTAGTGTGGCCCATTTGTAACCTAATTAATTAAAGATAATTTGAGATAATTAAAATGATTAATTTTTTTTAAAATAAAATTTGATTCAGGTCAAAATAAGGATTCCACTACGGTTATGCTTCTTTGATGGAAAGGAGAGTTTGTGTCAATTTAAAAGAGTCTCTAATCTAATATATAAATACAGCCTGTGACTCTCTATCAATAATGGGCATTGAGATCCTCTGATAAGAGCTATTTTGCAGTGATCTTTTGCAGATTTCGAGAAAATTCATCTGCATATTCATCTTTCTTCGTACTTGATTGGATTTGGGCTTGATCAACAATGACTGGAGGTATGTTTGTTTGCACATCTAGATCTGAATTTCTTACAACGTAAACATTTTTTTTTCCTCTCTCTCTTTCTTAAAACTGCTACATGTGATTCAGTGAAAGAAGAGTACATCGATCAACATAAGTATCAGCTCTATTCTTTTTTTTGTTTCTTTAAGAATATATCTAATGTACCCTCATGGCTCAATGCTCATTAGACCTAACTGTAGACCCAAACCCAGGTTATCATATCTTCCCCCCCTAAACTGGATCACATATTTTAGCCTGTCTGATATGCAGCTTTGACGGCTCTTTTTTTTCCTTTTTGGAAATAATTAGAATTTGAACCCTGGATCTTCTAAGGGAGCAGCTGTTAGAGAGGAGATGCCAAACAATTGTGCTACGAATCGTTGGCATCAATTCATTTTTCTTAAACTCTACTTTTGGTGGCTGAAAGAAAAATCTTTCACAAAATTTTGTTTTTTTATCACTTAAATAAGGTGCATTTCATAAAGATAAGTGATCAAATGCTGTAGCATACTTCCAATGGTAATGGACATATTTATGGCATCATTCCATATGGTTGATTCCGATAAAGCTGCCTTAACAGGACATTGTGGTCTTTCGCAATCTACTGTAGATGGTATAAGATCAGCATATCCCAAGAGCTCAACTCCCTGCAGAATAATTCTCATGGTAACATTTTTCACGCTCGTGTTGATGCTCTTAGCATTTTGCTTTGTATTTATTTCTCATCATTTGAAATGAATCCATGGGAGAAACCCATGCTTCCCTCTCTAAAAATATATTTCATAATCCACTGGATGGCTTAGGGAGGAGACAATCCCTTTCTTGACAAAGTCTCCAACATTTTCTGAAAGGATGATTTATTTTTGAATTTCCTCATAAAATCATGCAAAGTCTCCAACATTTCTACCCATCAAGTTCGAGCGTGCAGCAAGATCTTTTTATATGTAGATCCTCATATCTTCTAAAGGATTCATGGAAGAGAATGCCACATGCCAAGAGTTGAGTCTGGATTTTATAAGCTCAGACCATATAACCCCTACTTCCCGTTCAATTCCAATTGTACGTGTTTTATATAAGAGCATACAAACTACCCAAAATAGCTGATGGGTTATGGGAAAGGTAGGATTTTTGTACAAAATTCCCTTGCTTTTTATTCACAGAGAAAATATAAAACTTCGCAAAGCTTGGCATGACATAATTTTGTAAATGAATGAAAACAAAGTGAACTCGTAGAGTATGCCGGGTCACAAACATAAGTAGGAAGATCATAGTGTATGATCATGCTCTAATTAGAAAAACACTATCAAAAATATCTCTTATTTATTTTTGTGAATCATCATTTTTAAAGCAATTCTTGCTTCACTCCTGCAATCTCTGCTCCATGTCCACTCATGCCACCCTGGCAATGCATCATGGATATCAAGAACATCATACATGCCCATTCATAATGCATTTCTAAATGTCCTAAGTTTTAAGAGGTAATCGGTCCCTAGCATTAAAAAATGAAATGGTTGCAGAGGTGCAACAAAGGTCGAAGGCTCCTAGGAGATTTGAAGAAAACATATTTCAAAAATTAATACTAGAGAACAATTCGGTTATGGTGATTTTAGAAAGTTGAAATGTGAAAATTCAATACAATGTTAGAAAATGTTTTATGAATCACAAGACCGTAAAAAATCCACCGTAATAATACACAAGTTTGAATTGCTGAATTAATTCACAAATGTAAGAATTACAAAGAATTTATTAGTTTCTTGCCAAAATTATACATTGATTTTTTTTTTTTTAAAAAAAAAAAAAAAAAAAAAACTTAGTTTGTAGAAGTACATTTATAACTAATAAACATGCAAGTAAAGTAGGGCGAAAAGAACTAATACCATCATCACCTAAACACTGTTCCTGAATTACATGCGAACAGATCATGGGAGTAGTTTGTGAAGTTCATAACAAGTCAGAAAGCTATGGTTATCTCTCCCCTTTCTCCTTTTTTTTTTTCTTTTTCTTTTTTTTCTTTTTTTCTTTTAGAGAATAGATGGGGGAATGCTGCATATTACAATCACCTTGTTCAAATACCTGCAAAACAACATCACAAAGCTTCAAACAAACCATCACCTCCCATAAGCAGTGCAGCCTCCGATGAAAGCCCAATTTGCAACCAAAAACTTATTTTCCTTTTTTTTTAATCCAAGAATTTCTGACTTTTTTACTGGGTGATTTAATAAATAGCATTACAAGTTTATAACCTGAATCCCTTGGCGGATAAAAAGAAAAAGAATAAGTATAAATTTTCCAATACTTGAATTTTGTGACCTCGCCTGCAAGATGCTTGGATTAATTGATTATATTTACCAAAAAAACCTCATGTATTAAAGCAGATGTGAAGCAAATTTTCGAATTGAAAACAATTTTGTATTCAAGAACGGAGAGAAAACAAAGGAAAAACCTTAAACATTTTGTTATAGCCTTTTTTTTTTTTTTGCGTGTGTGTGTGTGTGTGTGTTTTGCCAGGTTGTAGCTATTAAAACCATCAGAAAGTAATTTATATTTATTTTATGCTTATATCTCAAGAAATAAATATTGTGCATCAAATAGAAAAAAAATACAACAATTCAGACTAAACTAACTGGTGAAAATTAAAAATCTAAAGAAGCTATAACAGCAAGATGACTCCTAAGCAGAAAAAGAAACAAAAGCATTGAAGTTGGCAGTGTAATTAAAGCTAGCAGAATTTCATATTTGCTGAACAAATTTAACAAGGACTGGGATTCCAAGACCAGAAATAATGCACAGTTAAATGGCATGCCCCATTTCAAGAGTACAGGTTTGCTCATTCATTTGACACTATAATAGGACCGCACCATCATTGAAGCCCCAGATCCACAGCTTCATCAAATTTTAGCACATGCTTAGTTGCCGATTAAGTGGGAGGATATGATATCCTTTCATTTGAGAGATATCCTCGCCAATCGCCAGAAAAGGTCATGAATAGAGGCTTATACCATATGGGAATATAAGTAGACCCACACAAGATAATTCTAGTCCACCATCTTGGTGGAGGACTTACACCGAAAACCTATTTCCTCCGATTATCATTTTATCCTCCTTCACTCTCTAAACACATTAAAAAGTGCGAGGCAATTTTATTTTTATGATAAAATCCAAAATATCTTGAAATTCTTTTTTTTTTTTTTTGGAGTGGAAAAAATATCTCGAAACTCCATACGCATTAATGCATAGTATTATTTCCAAATATTTACTGCAGTTATTCCTCCAACCAAACATCAAAACCCTCCTATTCTGCTGAATAAGCCCATCCCTCAAAACAGAACAAGAGATATCTTTTCTGAAGTCTATTCCATAACTAAATACTGCCTTAGGGAACAACGGCAAACCCAATGTTCCCTGTTACCACAGCTCAAGCTAAAGAACTAGAGAATGCAAATAACACCAAGGTAATAAAAAAGACAGTCATTTTATCATTTAATCTCTTTTCGAAAGTAAATTCTCATGAGAAATGTTCATCAACAGAAGTCAATACCCAAACCATGACCCCTTGCTGCATGAAAGAAGTTCAGAATGGAACTAAAAGGAGGTAAGAAGTGAAACAGACCAAATGGAGAACCTGAAGACCAAGCAATAGTCATAACAGCACAGGATGAGCAGCAGCAATGGTGCATTCTTGACTCCTCTGTTTAAAGACTTATTGATCAAAGCCTGACTGATTACTGTAAAAACTTTTTTGTATTGCAGCTGGCAGAAGCAGCAGCAGCAGCAGCAGCATTATTTGAAATTCAAGTTTGAGCTCTGGTTGGCAGAAGTCAAGGCCAAACCAACAGAAAGAAAGCAAAAAGAATTAGCCAAATAAATCCCCTCTTGAATGCCCACTTCAAGGGGCTTCCAAGCTCATCAGATATGCTGC
This sequence comes from Cocos nucifera, assembly GCA_006176705.1. NCBI lineage: Eukaryota > Viridiplantae > Streptophyta > Magnoliopsida > Arecales > Arecaceae > Cocos > Cocos nucifera. The sequence continues at coordinate 438,442 of QRFJ01001919.1, forward strand.
AGTTAAAGAGGATGGTGGTGGGTGGAAGTGAAAAAGGATTGTATTCTTTTCAACTATCAGATACCGGGACAGTTCAAGGAAGCCTTTATTTGCTGCACTGTGGTGTTGATTAATTGAGTGATTGTTGTCACCGTTTCAATATCCAGTTTGGCAGAGGGCGAGCTGCTTACAAGGAGTTGAAATAACACAGTGACCAGCGAACCTGAGGCAACTCCCATAGGATTTGAGCTCGTAGAGGCCCCTCCCCCATTGGGTTGTCCATCGGGCAATATGGCGAAGCCCGATGGCAGAAGTGGTATCTTTGATGGGTCTTCGCCACTCATCACCATATTGAAGGATGGCAGATCGACGGAAGCATAGGCTATGAGTGAGCCAGATGCATCAATGCAGCTCTCTTGGAGCATCAACATGTTGCTCTGGCTAGAATTGAGAGCCTGCATCATTCACCATTGTAAAGAAGATGGTATCAATACTTTCCTGACTCAGGGCACTTCCATTTAGAACCGGATCAAATTTGTGACATGGATGCTTATGATAAAATTAATGGGGGGATTAAAAAATATTATATGATAGATATAAAATGAATAATAAGATTAATACTTACATAGGTAGCATCTGGCTTCATGCATTATTATTTACATAACAGAGAACCAAATCTGAAAAAATCTAAGATTTGAGGACAGGGAGGGTGCAAAAACATCCAAATAACTTACACGAAGCAGAGAAATGCAGTTCCCTTGATGCGGACCATTTGTAATACGTGCAACCTCCTGCACCGAATTGCCATTGGAGAGAACATCCCACTAAAAAGAAGTCATATAAACAAGGATTTAGAATTTCTTTTCTCTTTTTAAATTTTGGTGAGAAAAATGGTGGAAGAACCACCAACCATTTTTATAAAAATAATGGGAGAATTGCCTCTCCCAATTCTTGAATTTAGGTCCTCCTCCAAATGGGGGGGTGCGACCCCTGGGCTGCTGCCCGCTTTACACAATTTTAGAAGTACAAATTTTTTTTGAAGTCGAGTAATACCATCAATACTAGGACCCATCTTAAGAAGGTAGGCACAAACCTCAGCTCGAGTTTTTGCATCTTTGATGAAACTGAAGACCCTCTGCGATGGTAGAGGTAACCATATAGAGGTTGTTGCACCGAGGATGAGGCCACTTGGGTGGTCGGAAGGACCTGGACTTCTGTAAACAGTGAGACGGATGCCAACATCAGTGAATCCGGAGGGATTGGTCCATACGTGTCCGTGGTTGTCGGATGCAGTGATATGGGCACAGAAATTGTTCACCATTCTCTGGGCAAGCGTCATCATGCTCCTTTTTCCATCAGGTCCGGCAATCACTGGTTGCCATAGTTGAAATCACAGTCAAACATCAGTTCCACAAACTCACCAAAGTTTCATATGTAACACTTCAAGTAGTTAATGCATTACCTCCTTCAAGGTCCCTACTCGAAATTCCAGTCGCCATCAAGCATGCAAACCTCTCACACATCCTCTGTAGGGTGCAGAGCCAACGCTGTGCTCCAAATGCCATTCCACTATCTACTAGATTCCTATAAAGTTGATGGGTCTGGTTCTTCGCATCAATCTCCATGTGTTCAACCCAAGTTACCTATGCCACCATTAACCAATGACATCTTATCATTAAAGGTAGACTTCAAATCTATTAACTAAGATTTTTTTCATGCATATGACCATATGAATCACCTTAGAGCAGCCACTGGGCACGTCCTGAATCAAGCAGCCAGAAGGAAGCCTCCACGATCGAGAGGCCAGCTGATTCTCTCCAGGGTAGTCCACCGAAACATCAACAATTGCCCACAGACCCTGCTGAACTTGATGGCAGTAGCGCAGGAAGCAGAATTCACGGGTAGGAATGACTGGCGAAAGAACCTGTAGTTCCTCATACATCTGCATGGAATTTGAATTATAAGAATAATAATAAAAAAGAGAGAGAAGTTCAGGAGAATCACAACAAGAAAGAAATGAGATGTGTTATTACCAGCACCAAAGTTCCACTCTTACTGCCTGCAATTCCAGTCGCAAGTACTTCAATGTTCTTTGCATTAGAAACAATAGTAGGAAATAGCTCTGCCCACTTGCTCTACAGCCAGATCAACTCCAACTCATTCCAAACATGATTTAGTGAAAGGGTATTGATCAAATGATTAAGGAATAAAACTCACCGCATTGGTGAACATATCAACCAATGATGTGGAACTCATTGTCACCACACCAGAATCCCTTGAGGCCTCAGAATGGAAATCTGGGTACTTGAACTGCTGCCCAGGACTTGGGAAGATCCTTTCATAGGTTTCCAGATGAAGTACCTCCCTCCCATCATGCCCAACCTTCACCCAGAGGGGTTCATCAGTCTGTACTAACTTGATCAATTCTTCCATCGCCCTGGTCGCCAAATCCAGCATAACAGGTTTCTCAATCTCTGAAACTGCTGCAGGCAAAGGAAATGGAATGATAGTAGATGAACTTCCAGAGAGAAGATCAAGATCAAGGGAGGAGCTAGGCCCATGATTACTGTAACCCCACATCGACAGATCTATTGGAGACATTGCCATTGGCTGGTCCAAAGGAAGTTGGGTAATAGGCCTTCCTAGATACTTAGATGCAAAGCTCGAGACACGATCAAGCTGCAAGATGCTACGACAGGCTAATGGTAAGAACAAAAGTTGATCAGATTAACATAATAATGTTGATTTCTTCCTTATCTAAATCGAGTGAAAAGAACATCAGAAAAAGGTTAGCAATAAACAGATTGCATGCGGAAGTGACAATTTGACACTCTAATCTTGAAGCCAAAACTGCTGCTACGAAAAAAAAATTCCTTGAATCTACATTGAAATGTAATCTTCAACAACCACTAATGCTACAATGGTATTAATATGAAGAATGAAGCAAACAAACATCAAATAAGATTAGCCTAAGCTAGAACAATCTCCTATTCATATGGAGCTATAACAGTATTAAGTATTAACAATAGCACCACCAGACAAAAAAAAATAAATTAAAATAAAAGAGGGTATATATGCTTACTCTTACCATAAAGTTTTTACTTGTAATCCATTGTCATATTTAACCAGTGACTGCCATGCACCCTTATATCGAAAATGAAATTTGCCACTATAATAACAACTTCCTTGAACCTATCTTTAGATATGTATCTTAAAGATGTGATCTAGCTATAATGGCATCAGTACCAAGAAATGAAGCGAACACTAGTTTTTAAAGTTGAAATTGCACTAACAATTACTTCCTTGATTCTACATTTAGATGCAATCATCCAAACTTGATCAAGAAGTAATATTTTTTTCTAAGGGAGCATGCAACAGCACTAATATCAGGAAATGAAGTGAAGAAATATGATCGACTACACCAGAACAATTCTTCCTTCTATTCAGAAGGAGGTGTAGCAACATTAAAAATAGCACAATCAGAAAGCTCAGTCATCAAAGACTACTTTCTATATAGCTTTTACTTTTAATCCATCATTGATTTTAATCTTGACTACTTTGCAAAGACAACATTGATGTTATAACAACTATTTGCCAAAATCCATAGTTTGATATAGTCCTTGAGATGTGCTCATTCTGCAATGGCATTAATATCAGTAAATGAAGAGAAAAATATTAAATTGAATTAACCAAACCCAGAACAACCTCTCCCTTCAGTTCATATGTAGCTATAGGATTATAAGATATGGCATGAATAGACAAAGTTATCGAATCAAAACAGGACATCAACTATTATAAACCTTGACTTTAATTGATTGTCATTTTTAACAAACAACTGTTTGGCACTGTGATTCTGGAAACCTAAATTGCTGCTACAACTATTATGTTTTTGAATACTTATTTATATATAGTCATCAAAACATGATGAAGTGGCAATGGCATTAATATCGAGAAATGAAGCAAATGTATATTAAATCAAATCAGTCGAAGCTGGAACAACCTCTCCCTTCTAGTCATCATGTACCACAGAGCTACAGCAATATTAAAATAGCATTATCAGATGAAAAAACCGCATCAAATAAAAAGGGTATAATGCTTATTCGTGAAGACTACTGCTATAAAGTTTTACTTTTAATCCATCATCAAATTTTAAAGAGTGATTGTATTGCTTTCTAATTTTACGGTGGACATTGCTGCTACACTACTTCCTTGAATCTATATTTTAGATATAGTCCTTAAGACATGATCATGCTGCAATGGCATCAATGCCAGGAAATGAAGCAAATTTATATCAATCAAACTAACCAATGTTAGAAGAACCTCTTCCTTCTACCTCTAGGGAGTAGCAAAATTAAAAGCAGTGTGATCAGCTGAAAATATTGAAACAAAAGAGGGCATAAATACTTGGTCTTAAAAAGATGCTAAACATCAAAGGTCCACTTCCTATCCATCATTAGCATTCGTCACTGACTGTTTCCCATTCTATCTATATCAATATAATCCTTAAGATGTGATTAAGCTGCAACGTCATTAATGACTCAGAAGTGAAGTGAGCACATAGTAAATCAAATTAACAGAAGCTAGAATTACCTCTTCCTCTCTTTATATGAAAATTGAAGACAGTGTATGAGACAAGTACGTTGATCAAAAGAGGGAACAAATGCCTGGTCTAGAAAATTAGTACTACTGTGAAGTATTGATGTTAAGCAATCATTAAACTCTTAACAATGAGCTCCAATTTTAACTGCAGCAATCGGTGCTCCAAGAACAATTTCCTTGAACCGATATTCAAAAACATGATCAAGCTGCCATGCCATTTGCAGAAGGAAATGGAGGAACCAGAAATTCAGTTAAATTAACTGAACATGGATAATCTCTTACGTTTTTATGGAAATATAGAAACATTAATTATGCCATGACTAACAGAATGAATCGAAAGACGATGTCATTGCCTGGTTTCAATATACTATTTAAAGAACCTAATGTTGAACATAAAAATTGCTGATATAACAACTAATACAGTAATGATCAAGCTTCAATAGCAGTCATACAGGGGAATGAATTGAATAAATAATTAATCAAATTAACCAAAGCTATAACAATTGGTTGATCTGACCAAAAGCTATAACAACAACTAAAAAGGTAATATGACCAGAAATGCATATTGAAATGGGAAAAGGATATAGCAGTCTTGTATTAAAATACGTTCGTTGCGAAGTATAAATTTCAATCTATCATCATATTTCAAATCTGAGAATGTTTTAAACGTGTCTTGAAAGTTAAAATTCTGTGACAACAAATGCTTCTCTGAATCCACTATTATATGTCAAACTTGACACCCAATTAAGCTGCAATAACATTAAGATAGGGTAACAGGATAGCTGAAAATCTCTAATTGGATTAACCATGACTATAACAAACACATTTTACCTATCTAAACAGAGCTATGGATGTTGGCTGATTACCCAAACAGATTGCATTGAGGGAACACATGCACGAGTCTTGATAGATTGCTACATTTTTTTTATAAACAGGAAAAAAATCTCACCTTTCCTTCTCAATAGCAAAATCTAGAATAATATATAAACCAATTTTAAAGTTAACTTCAATGAAATTTTCTAACAAAAGGTTAAAGGACATGAATTTAAATGCCACCTTAGATACTACCATCACCTCTATATGCAAATGAAATGCAGAAAAGGAAGTGGCACCGAAGACAACTTTACCTCTTCCTTCAATCGGGCGTTCTCCATCCGAAGCTCCTGCTCAGCGACAGAGGAGTCTTCATTGGTCGGTGGCCCACCGCAGGAGGGGCAGATGGCGTTCTTGAGAGCCTCCTTCATCGCAATGTTCTCACAACGAACCTTGTCATTCTCGGCACGGAGAGTGCAGTTATCGGCCCTCTCGTGGTTTGCCTGCAGGCCTCTCAGATCGATCAGACATGCCAAATGGTGCCTCCTTTCGGGCACCACCGGCTTCAAAATACAATCTTCACATCAAAAACACAAAGAACCCAACAAAAACAAAGGGAAGAGGTGCTTGCCTTCATCTGGGTCCTCTTGTTCTGGAACCAGAACTTGATCTGCCGTGGGTCCAGCCCCAAATCCCGGCTTAGCTGCATCCTCTGTTTCTCATCCGGGTGCGGGCATATCTTAAACATCCTAAAACAACCCAAAAAAACACAACCATCTCTTCTCAGATTCCACCACCAAACCAACCAAACACCCACCACCGCCCCCCCCGCCTAAAACCCCGAAAGAAAAACACATGGCGCGAGAGAGAGAGAGAGAGAGAGAGAGAGAGAGAGAAGAACAGAGCATACGCTTCCAGCTCTTGAATCTGTTTCGGCGTGTGCCGTTGGCATCGTCTTTTCCTTCCCTGCTGCTCGGGCGTCTCTGGCTCGTCCCCGGAATCCATTCCCTCGGCCTCGAAAAATCGGCCCTTTTCCTAGAAGTGCACCCCACTACGGTCCCAAAACATTCTAGAGAGCGTCCTCGAGGACCCATCCAGCCTTATATACATGGGCGAATCCAGTGTCAAGGCAGCGGCGCTGCTGCCCCGCGAGAGGCTCGGGGCAGTGACACCACTCCTGTTGGGGAGCTTTGTCGTTATCGATCTTATTCCTCCCTCCTTCCCCTGTTTCGCTGAAAGCTTATCTGGGTTCGGGCTCTGGGCAAGGCCAAATTTGGCAACCGGCGCTGCTGGCACCAGAAATATCGCCAGCATCTATGTGGATTCACCGCGGACCATCCCCCCGTATTAATTCTCGAGGTCCGAATTAAAAGTTCCCTCCTTTCCTTTCTTTTTGCTCTCTCTCGAGCCTTCAAAGCCTTCCTACTTTCCAGAAATAGAGAAAGAGCAATAAAGGACAGGATTCAAAGCCGCGGTATTGGATTCTTAGGCTCTTCTCCTCACTTCTCTAGTGATCTTCGTTTCTCTGTTTCTCTGGTGGGCTCCGGCTTCGGTTTTGATCTTCGTCTTGGTTTCTCTCTTCTTTGTTCAACCACGCTCTCTCTCTTTCTCTGGGCTGCCTTCGCTGGCAGGGCAGGGTACAGCTTTGAGAATTTAAGAAGAGCGCACGGTAGCTGGATAGGACTCTCTCTCTACTTGTATCCGGTCACCGGCCGCTGCAACGCAATGATAATAATTAGTATTATAAAAGATTATATATGGGCATATGGTTACCGCTGAAAATTGATTAAATCTTTACTGATTGATGGAAGAGGGGATGAACTACTTTGTTGCAAATTTATCTTAATTACCTAATTAAATTATATTTATTTGTTGTATTGATATCTTAATTATTAAAAAATAATCGGTACGGTCCTTCAATCATAGACTATATATAGAATGGATGCAATCAATGACAAATATCAATAATCGATGATATGATAGTTATGTAAAATTAGGCTATATTTTTAATAATAATATTGGTGTATTATTAAATGTTATTGACCAACTAGTTTGTAAAAATATAGTTTTTATTATGGAGTTGAATTTATCTTGTCACGGCATTAATCAAATCAAGAGATAAAATATGAATAGTTGCTATATAAAAGTTATTGTGTAGGCAATGCTATAAAGCCCAATCATGGTGTCCAAAAAAGTTCAATATGGTATGATAACCATTCTCCTCAGAACATACAATAATAAAATTCTCTTTGGTACCAGGATTGGACCCTAAAGCATTCTTCATCTTATAATAATCACCATTTTTAAGATGTGGTGCTTATACTTTGACTAATTTAATATAAGAACTCTTGATCGATGCACTTAAATTATTTTAAAATATTTAAATGAGTATGTACATAAAAACCAAGAGCCTATGACTTATTGATATCAACCCTTAAATGGTTCCTTTTAAATATATACATTGCAGTATGCAAAGCTATTCAATGATTATGGTCAATTGGTCTTCATTCTCTAATTGAATTGCATGAAATACCAGATGACTGTTAATACTATAAAAAATGATACACAAATCCTCAAAACATATGTTGCTTAAAATAAAATATTAATATTCAAATCTTATTTTAATTCCTTAAGTGTAAAATTTGTTATTCTTATCTTTAACTTTTCCCTCTATCCTACGATCTCTTTTAATATTTCATTGGTGTAGGGAGCTTGCTCTCACCTCCCATTTCTTTCCAAAAGAAAAAATAAGTATTGATATTCAATGCTAGAACAATAGTGATATTCAAATATAAAAAAAAATATATAAATTAAAATTATATCAAAAAATATTATCAGTTATTAGGTCTAACAATGGATATTGATCATATATAATATAGAGGTTTTATATTCAAACTCACGTGATGATAGATTTTAAATATGAAAGACATCTCACTTCTATACCAGACTCAAAATGCAACAACTTGTACCTCATTGAATCATCTTTAGTTTTAAATGCATTTCCAATAATAGGCTGTAGGTCAACAAACCTTCTTCTTCTATCATCAAATTGATAGCGATATATTCATATTTGTCTAATTTATTGTATTCTTTTATCTTTATTGAATAACTCAAAAACTAAATATAATATTTTACTTATCTTCATTCTTACTCTATATCTCCTCCTCCGTACAGATTTTTTAATTTACAATAAAAGCTAAGTCATTTATTTCTTAGTCTCTCCTATCATCAAAAAAATAATAATAATAATAAATTTTTTTTTGGTGATCCAAAGGCTTGGATAGGATTAGCTTTTCTCTTCAAACTAAACGTTACGAGGAAGATACATCGAAAACTCTCATGTCGAGGTAGTCAAGTCTTAAGAGGGAGGACTCTCACGCGTAGCAACCATGCCAACTCTCCTAGGCGCCATCCTTCGTCCCACCTCCCTAAATCTAATCCCAATCTACCGATCCCTCTTAAGATTTTTAAAAGCATCTATATATATAAGTCTAATTTTTGTGCTTTCCAATTTAGTGAATTAAGAAATGGTTAAAAAATAATTTAAAAAGTACTATCGCTATCACGTCCGTATAAGGGTTGACTAACTCGTCCTTTAAGGACGATCGGACCAGGGTTCGGTGGCTTGTCGCGTCAGAATAGATGCTTTATTTTCTTTCCATTATACTCTCACCATTTCCTTCTTTCCCGATCATGACCGTTGTTTGCTGCATCAGACGCCTGATGCGTCTCCACGTGGCCTAGAAGAAAGACGTACGAGGTGGACACGTGTCAGCACGAAATCCGGGAACGGGATCCAAAAGGTCGGAAGCAGAATGACCTTGACGATGAGGATCTCAGCTGCTTTCTTCCACGTCCTCCACCTTTGCAAAGCGGAAGGTCTGGAAAGTAATCGAGGCCAGCACCGGGACGTTTTGGGTTTGGGCGATACTTTCTACACCGCGCGGTGATTGAAGCTCGCATGGAGCCCATGCAGATTCAAAAATAAAATAAAAATATTATTTTTTAGATGCTGCCCATCGATTTCATGGGAGCGCCAGTCATGCATTCACCATACCGCATCCCACGTGATGTAGAAAATTTTTTTCTTTAAATTTTGCAATGGGATTGGAGCAATGGTTGGAGGAAGAAATTTAGTACGAAAAGTCCAAAAATATTAAAAAAACTATAAAAATATTTTTTAAATTTTTATTTAATTTTATTTATTTTTTTATATTTTAAAAAATATTAAATTAAATTTTTTAATTATAGATATATTTTAATATGGTCTACTCATTTATTTATCAATAAATGATATTATCTCTCTCTCTCATCGTATCCCGAATCCAATACTCGGTTCGCCCACGTAATAAAGTCATAAAAATCCTAAACACCATGCAAAATCTTAAATTAAAATAATTTTTTTTAATAATTAATAAATAAAAATCAAACATCTCAATTAAATAGTTCTGTTAGGATAAATAGCTAACTTGTTCCAATACAATTATTTCAAATATTTTATGATATTAGAAATTTATTTAATTAATAAACTAGCAAATCTAGCTCTTGAATTTTATGCCTAACCCAATCAGCTATGCATTCTAGAACTCTAAAAGAAAAAAAAAATTAAAGGGAGGTGAGCTTTACAATCCTGTAAAAAATCCCAAACACTTACACCAATATAATATTATGATTCAAAAATAATTATTATACAATAGCATAACGAAACTATAATCTATAAAATCTTATGCCAAGTATCATGTCAAATATCCAGTGTAATTCAATATTGAATTATTTAAATATGAATCAAATACTATCAAACATCTATTTTTTCAAATCGATAAACCACATATATATCATTAAATAAAACTCATTTTACTTAATTATAATTTCATATCTTATCAATCATATCTTATTAATATGATTCGCATCAATTAATAGTTGTCTTTAGAATTTTGGACTAATCATGGTTATACTCCAGCTCGTAACTGGCAAACCATGATATCTGCACTCCAACCCATGGTGGCAAACCATAATATCTATAATCAAATTTATGATGGCAAACCATAATAACTGCACTTTAATCTATGGTGACAAACCAAATACCATATTTCTATCCATGGTGGGGCTATTCTCAGTACTATATTCCTGTCCATGGTAGGCTATATATTTTCAGTATCATATTCTTGCTCGTGATGAGATTATTCTCAGTTTAGCATGGCTAGTCCAAATATCTCTATCTTAATTATCAATTTATTAAATCTTAGTTATGCTAAAAAAATACTATATATATTATATTCTTTCAAAATTTTTAGTAATCGATATCACAATCCAAACCATTCGAAAAGCCACTGATGTTTGATATGAACATGTGATATGAAAATATATAATTAATCATATCGATAATCATAAAATAAATATCAACCACGAGAAATAAAAAATTATACAATGCAATATATATATATATATATATATATATATATATATATATATATATATATATATATATATATATATATGTATGTATGTATGTATGTATGTATGTATGTATGTATCCATGTTTGTATCCAAGAATCCTTACCTCTATTGACGATAAATTTAATCTCTTAATCTCAATCTGCATCTCAATTTATAAAATCAGATACCAAGAGACCTACTCGAAGGTCTCCTATCTAGAAAATTATTCTCCTATATAATTAATTTTAATATTAAAATAATAAAATAAAAATTATTTAACTCTCTATGGCTCGTTAGGGGTCCACTCCAAGTTTTCTTAATTTTTAATTTTTTTTTATAGGTTTCCTTTAACCAAATAAAAGAAAAAAATAAATAAAAAAAAGAGAGAGAAGAGTCTCTCTCTTCTACTTTTTCTTCTTCTTTAAATAGTGCAACCAAACCTATTTTCCCTTCCCCTCTTCCCTTGGCCATGGCTGTAGCACCAAGTCCGTGGTCAACAATGACACACTGGCTGACTAGGAGATATCCTCAATAAATCTAGTGGCCACAACCATCAGTGGCTGGCAAAAATAAGAAGAAAAATCAGAGAGCGAAGGGAGACTCTATCCACCACGAATCCAGTGGCTTTATCGGACCAAATCCAGTGACGATGAGACTATCAAAAAGGAAGGAAGAAAAAAAAAAGAGAAGACCTTATCCGGATCCAGCGATACCCACAGTGAGAGATTCGGTGATTGCTTCGGTGGTAACTCAAGAAAAGACTGCACAGGGTGGCTCAAATGGGCGGCAATTCTCGAGCAATTCATGGTAAGAAATAAGAAGGAAGAGGGGTCTCTTATTTTTAGGCCAAAATTCTACAAATCAAACCCCTTTCTCTAATGGAGTCGAAGATACATGAGAATTTTTCTTCTTTTTCTTTTTTTTTTATGCTTTGAGATTTATTTTAGAGGGTTTTAGAATTATGGGTCCTTACACTCTCAATAGACAAAAATATCCATCGCTTATGGATGGACTTAGAGGAGGAAGAGGATGAGAAGAAAGAGAAAGAGAAAGAGGAGGATGCAGAGGAAGGAGAGATGGTAGAGGAATAGATGGAGGTGGGAAAAGCCATCATAGAGGGGGAGAAATAGATGAGTAGAAAGAGAAGGGAGAAGGATGGATTGTTGGTGAGAAGGGCGGATGTGGAAGGGGCTGTCATAAAGGGTAGGGCTTATAGATAAGTTTGGAGGAGGAAAAGCATGAGAAGAAATGAATGAGAAGGAAAGAGGATGGGAGAGGGACTACCAATAAGAAATTAGTTGGAGGAGGAGGATAAGGAGGAGAAGAGGATGGGGAGGTGAAAAGATGGGTTGCCAGTGATAAGGTTGGAGGTGGAGGGGGCCACTATGGAAGGGGATGGCATTTGGATGGCTTAATTGGAGGAGGAGGAGAATGAGGAAGAAGAAGAGGTGGTGAAGGAATGGATGAAGGTGGAGGGAGCCATCATGGAGGATAAGAAATGGATAAGAAGGAAGAGGAGGAGGAAAGAAGAGGAAGAAAGAGGGATGTCAATCATGGAGGAGAAGGAGATCAATCGAAGATGAGGAAGGAGGAGGATAAAGAGGAAGGAGAGGTGATGGAGGAATGGCTGGAGGTGGAGGGAGCCAGCATGAAGCGAGATAAATAAACGAGGAGGAAGGGAAAGAGAAAGGAAGAGGGAGAAAGAAGAAAACCAAAAATGGAGGAGGATGTCAATCAAAGAGGAAGGAGGAGAGAGGAGATGGAAAAATGGTATTTTCATCATTTTATAAATAATAATATCATATGATAGTTACGTGACATCATTTGTTAATAGAGATAGACTGTCAGATCATATCGGAATAAATCAATAACTGGAAGGGATAGTTTGAAATTTTTTTTAAAGTATAGAAGGTATAAATAAAATTGGAACGTATTTTTATAATTTTTTTATTTAAAAAAAAGGGCAACCATCTGACTACCAATCGATTGTCCATTGTTTTACTTGAATATTAACTTGCAAAGCACTGACCATGATTTATTCGATTATTCTCAAATTATATATAAATTTTATAATTTATTAATAAATTAATTTTTATTAATTTAATTTTTTTTATATATTATAAATTAATTATACTACATAATATTGTTGGAGTTGATTTTTTTTTTGTTTGCTATCGTGCGTTACTTTTATCTCTCCTATATAGATAAATCTATAAATATTATAAAACATTCATATTTTCTAAATTTATTATTTTTAACTTTTATTATTTATTTTTTTGAGTGTTTTTTTTTTAATAATTTGAATCACTATATCTAGCTGAATTGATTATGAAATCGACTTGTGATATGCTTCTAAACCAAAATCCTCTCCTTGGTAGAATCTCTTATATGGGAAAAGACAATAATAAGAATGAAATGACGCCATAGGCAAGAAAGGACGCCAGGTATGGGGTTAGGGCAGCACTAGCACCAATTACCATAATGACGATGCATATACTTCGTGAATTCACCAAATAAGTACAATATTGAGGTATTGCCCATCTTTTGGGTCTCCTCTAAAATACTGATATTTTCATAGACCAGCCAAAGCAAAAACAACCAAGGAATGTGATGTTTATCTCAGTTTTTCCATATATATATATAATTATTGGATAAATTATTAAACCATCCTATGGTAGCTCTCCTGTTTTTATCTTCTTCTTTTTTTCTTTTTTTTTTTTTTTTTTTATGGACGAGAAAGGAAGGTTTCATCCACCCACTGCATTAATATTTTATAATATTGGTCCCACTTTTATCATTATTATTATTATTTTTATATATAAAGTTGGATCGAACTTCGTTTAATCAAATTTTAACCTATATCTGATCGGATTGTCAGATCAGTGTGTATCTACATGCGCATATCTGAAAAAATACATTTAAAAATTAAAAAAATAGGCGCGCATCTGCACCTAAAATTTTTTTTTTCATTCTTTTAGACACCCTAAAAATATTTTTAGGCTTAAAAATTTAAAAAAAAATTTACATCTTTTTAAAAGAGAGAGAGAAAAAGTAGGCGCCTCCTTTTTCAAAAAGATGTTTTTTTTTTTTTTTTTTTTCAGGTGCCATGCATACATTTTTTTTTTATTTTAGATGCTTATTTTTTTTTAAAAATTTTATTTTAGGTGCATGTATGTATATATATATATATATATATATATATATATATATATATTTTAAATATATTATTTTTGATGCTAATTTAATAATTAAAAATTTGATTGGATATGAATTGATTGGACAAGCAAAATCCTGTCTAGTTATATATATATATATATAACCGATAAACTTGCGAACGTCCTCGCAAATTCAACTAAGCTAGAGAGAGAGAGAGAGAGAGAGAGAGGAGGGGATTCGGTCCATGAACCATGAGTGTGGGCTCTGGCGCATCTTCCAACAGCATGGTCACCTTGCCCATCATGACATTTACTGAAATACCACAAATTTAAGCACCGAGAGTTCGTCGGCTTCCTCTGATAGTTTTATTTAGTACAACCAAAAATATTCTGTTAAAAGTGTAAAAGAGTTAGGGAACATACAAGTCATCATATTCATATCATCTAATTAAGAATGGCTATTAGATGAATGTAACTTTAATATGATCATCAAGAAAATGTATGTCCTATGCTATTAAACATTCTCAAAAAAGCTAGACCAGAAAGAGAGTTTAAATTGCTTTAAATGAAGGTTGACGAAACAAAGCTAACTATTTAAAATATTTTGTTGAGCTACTAATAAGAAAAAATGTTTGAGTAAATAGAGTTGTGCAGAGTGGACTTATAGCAATTATAGCTCTAGTTGTTGAATGTCACCAACTGTCCTTAAATTATTGCAATTGGATGGACTATATATCTTAACCCTTGGTAATGTTGTAATATGTTGAACTAATTGTTTGAATGTAAAGCAACATATAATTTTAGCTTTACAAATAATTAAGGTAGTACACCAAAGAAGTAACAATCATAACTCCTGGACTTGTACGTATTGCATTAACCAAATATCTATTTTACTATGAGAACTCTAGAATAGAGAACTTTTCTACACTGTATTTTCATGCCTATGTATAGTAGGCGCCATGCTGCATTGCTTTCATTTGATATAATTAAAAGATATGAAAATACATTAGAAAAGATTAAATAAACCATTGATAGCAATATTTCATAGTATTATTTGTGTATATTTACAATGCAAAGTTTTCATCATCATTTTATGTTTCTCACTAGTTTTAAACATTGTTTCCAACAATCATTTCTTAAAGCTTAATTATGACTTCTATTGTCTTCTTAAACTATCTATTTATTATAGCATTATATGGAGATAAGACATTGTATCGATATTCAAACTTTTCAGACCTAGCAGTTTTCAAAATCGGCATCGACCGTCCATGTTTTTATATGATACGAATTTCAGAGATATCTTTTCATAATTTTATTTTCCTATTTTTATTCCAGATGACGATATGCTTGGAGATATCCTAATTTCGTAACGTTTTCTTATTTAGAAAAATTCACTTAGATGATTCAATTATTATAAGCGAACGTCCCTGCTCCCAATATATCCTTCAAGATGCGACAGAAACACTCGTTAACACCATAAATAAGCTTATCCCAAAATCATTCTCGAGAAAGTTAAATTTTATAAAATTTTTAGAATAGCGTTGCATGCATCGATATCATAGCTCTCCAAGGATGCATAGCAAAACCCCTAATCCGGCCTCAAAAATGAATTGATCAAACCCTAATTAGCCCACCCACAAATCACAGTGGCACTACCGTAAATAACCTGAGAATACATTACCAGAATTGTCACTAAATTCACTATAAATAACAACCCACCCACCCCCCCCCCCCGCGACAAGAAGATGAGCAACCGAAGGACTGAGAGAGTAAGAGAGAGAGAGAGAGAGGAAGAGAGAGCGTGTAAAAGAGAGGAAGCGAGATTATTCACATTGGGAGAGATGGAACCCGCAAGAATGAAGGAGACCTACAGAGAGTGTATGAGGAACCATGCCGCCCGGCTGGGGACGTACGCGTGCGACGGGTGCTGCGAGTACAGCCCCGACACCCGGCGTCCTAACGTGTTGCTCTGCACCGCGTGCGGGTGTCACCGGAACTTTCACCGCAAGGTGGCGCCGAACAGCGCTTCGGCCGCCATCAACGTCCAGCTGGTGGGAACGGCTGTGGATATCCTCCGGGCAAGGCGACGGAAGAGGAGCAAGTTTACCGCGGAGCAAAAGGCTCGGATGGGGGCCTTCGCAGCCCGGATCGGCTGGAAGGTCCAGAAGCAGGAGGCGGGCGGTGAAGACGAGGTATCGAGGTTCTGCAAGGACATTGGGATCACCCGCCAGGTGTTTAAGATCTGGATTCACAACCACAAGGGCAGTGCTGCTGCGGCCACCTCCACAAGCAATACCAATGCTGCACCGTGTGATGCCGAGGGAGAGGGAGATGGAGGGTGCGAGGGGGGAGAAGGAGAGGAGGAGGTCAAGGCGAGTGCCTCCATGGAGGAGGAAAAGTAGGGACCTTGTCCCTTTACTTGTCTTTCTTGCATGCGTCCATACTCTCTGTTGTTGCTGTCACCTTTTACTGTTCCTTTTGCTTTCTTTCTTTTTATGGCATGTTACTGTAGTCGTCTTCTTCCCCTCTCTCACTCTCAGAGGGAGAGAGAGAGAGAAGAGGGAGTTGTCTATCTGCATGCATTGCATCTGGTCCATTCATCAACTCTCAGAGGGAGAGAGAGAGAGAAGAGGGAGTTGTCTATCTGCATGCATTGCATCTGGTCCATTCATCTTGTAATATAAATAATAATGTATGAAAGACTAGTTTTATGTTTAATAATGTCGTGGCCTTGTGGATGCTCTTGTTCCAAAGTCTTCGAATGGCTTATCATGTTCTCTTTCCTTTTAGCTTCTGCTGGGATTGAGAGCTCTATGATTCCATTTGATGTGGGCTCTGCTAGCTGGATTCCAAGTGCTAAGAAAGATGAATGTTGTAAAAAGTCTTTACCACAAGTGACTGGATTTGGATGGAAACAGATGAAAAATGAAACATGCGGATCCATTTGGTGAATTTGGGTCCTCTACACGCTTAGGCTGGATCATCCGGGGGATGGAAACGGATAAAAAATGATGCATTCCTCTCTTGCCTCTACTTGCTAGTTGTGATCTGATTTGGTTGGCGGAACACTGAAAGCCATACAACCAGGGTAACAGCGTTATGCTTTTCACCTTGTTCAATTGGTGCCATGCACATTATGCTTGTTCGATCGTTGCCACGTGCGTTAGAGTCATTATTGATGTGTGACACGTGTTAAGCATTATTCAAAATGAAGAACAGAGTTGGCAGCCAGCTTTGATTAAGATACGTGTCATGCATCGATGGCACATCTAATTTACGTGGCAAGGTTCAGCCAAGGGTGGCAATAACAAAGCCAGATGTAATTAACCTTACCGTTTTGCTTTAGAAGGTGTCGACTTCCGTTAGACAAGGCTCCTGCTCACGTCAAGCCACAGCTTAACTGGTTCTACCATGTTCTCGTGCGTGGTGACGAACGTGCTTGGCTTGGTCACTTTATTAATTTGTTGACCGAATGCTGAATTATTTATTCCTAGAAAGTAACCAATTACGATTTCATTCATATAATGAACAAGCATTACTTGTTCCTTTCCTAGAAGAATTGTCTTCCTTCTTTGGCATTAATTGCTTCATTTGCCAACTTTAAAATAGTCTCGAGTTGAAGACTAACTGATAATAATGTTACAAGTGTGGAGCAAATGAGTTAAATTTTGTGACTCCAAATGATTTTGGTTAATCGATTAATTGAGCAAACTTTATGATAGAATAATTAGTTTTGAGTTGGCAAATGAACCCCAATTAGGTTGCGGCCATATATCACAGCTGCCACCATGATTCCTAGAAAAACTCTGAATTTCCTGAGATTTGTGTAACTCTTTATGAAGACACCGATGATTTGAGGGTACTACGTATGAAAAATGAAATCTAAGCACCCTTTATAACTTCTCTGACAAGCAAGTCGTTTATGGAGCAATTTGGAAGCTTGAGCCTCCAAAGATTGATGCAAAGACTTTAGAACCAAACCCTGGCACCAAATGCAACCTGACACTAACATACATATCACAGACACACAAATATATGCTACCAAAACTAGAATTAAACATCCCCTGAATGCAACCAAATTATCCAAGTCAAACAACAGTATGACATTAGCTCTTCTAGCATCATATCTCATTAAAATTTGACTACTCTGACCGGTAAAATTATTTGTCACGATATAATAATTTGGCATTGTTTTCATTGGACCATTCTTGCCCACACCCCTCCAAATATGATTCCTAATCGTAAAAAGCACTGTAGAACCTGTCTGACAAATAGGAAATAAAAATGATTATAGAACTAAACTAAAAAAAATCCATAACAAATGACACGACAATGGTTTAAAATTTTGCTGAAATAGATTCACCAAATTGAGAGACCAATGCCAAATGCTGGTTATAAGCAAAGCTTGAGCCACTATGACTGGTCCTCATTAACTTTGAAAAAGGTGTATGACAGGATTAGGTTGTTTATGCCAACCATCTTTGGATCTGTCTCAAATTCAGGGTCGATATAGAAAAAAACCTGCAGACAACCAATGGGTTTGTTAATCAAATGACTAGAGAATGAAATCATGCATCAGCCCCTGTATCAGTGAGAAATGAGAAAAGAAGGTGCTTACTGGCATGTCAATCTGCTCGCCTGGAAGAAGTCGCTGCTCCTCAAAGCAGAAACACTGTATTTTATTGAAGTAAACAGCAGCCTGCAGAACATCAACTTTATCAAAAATATCGTATGGTTGTCCAACACAAGTTTTGAGAGAGAGGTCAAAGACTCGAGTTCACATATGTAGAGAGTAAAATGTGCAAAGGTGCAATAACTCTGGAACGTTGACATGCCTTCAGGAACAGAGAGATAAACGGTTACACAAACAACTAAAAAGAGATTCTAGTCCATTTAATCTCCTTGACAAATAGTAAAACTACTTGGCCAGCTAGTTGGAAGAAATTCTGCAAAACTCTGTTGTTGAATTTGTTAGTGGAAATAAAGGTTGCATGTGTTTCAAAGAGAAGAAAATATGGCAGCATACAAGCTTACCTATTGGGTTAGAACCCAGACAAAAACAAAGAATTCAGCACGATGTTATCATAGCATTAGCATGTGCACACACACACACACACACACACACACACAGAGAGAGAGAGAGAGAGAGAGAGAGAGAGAGTCCCTTGACAATGCCCTATTAAGTTTATTGAGAAAAATCGTTTGTTGATGTTACTGGAAATTCCACTGGAAGTCAAGAGAGTTGCCAAAATGGGAGGTTATGCCTGTAAATTACTGCCTGGACAAACTTTTATGAAAGAACTCAGCATGGCAAATGCACTGAACATATAATACGATTTATTTCACACAGCTCTATAAATGATTATCGACGTACTCATTTTCAAGGCTCAGAAAAATTTCATAATTTAAACAAATTAAAAATCAAAAAGAAGTTCGCATCACATTTAAGTTATAGATAATTATAGATCTAGAGCTCCATACCTTCATTGGTGTTACATTATACGTAGAAACACCAGTTATTGGAGTTGAGCTGCGGTTTTCTGCAGTGTAAAATGCAAGTGCACTTTCACCTGGTTTAACCCTAACCTACATATAGAACATGAAGATGAGAATACAATTGCAACAAGACATATTTTTCAGATACAAAATCCCTAGTAAAAGCAACCTCTCTTTGTGTAGGAGTGAATTTCCATGGCATCCCATCAGCAACATCTGCATTGAATTGAACAACAATCTCCCTGCAAATATGAAAGTAAGATTTTGATCAAAATATCCATGCAATTAGTCCTTTAATAAGTCACGCTTACAATGGAGAAAAAAAATGGATTTCTGCATAGCACTCAGCAACATGAAGATATCTTCTAAAGTAGAACTATGTCACTCCTTGGGAATAAAGCACCTGTTTCTCCATTGATAAAAAGTCCAGGGTTAGGACCCTTGGATAGATATTCAGTGCTGCGATTGAACTGTGACTGATGTTTCTACACATTGAATTGTGATTGATGTTTCTAACTATTTCTTAGTAATTGGGAAATATCAGAACCTAGCAGAAAAATGTCAAAACTCAAGTTGATGCATGACAAAATTGCATGTAGAAAGGCTGCATAAACAACTTCTCTTGCAAAAAGTTAGAAAACAACTTCTCTTCCTCCTCCTCCCCCACTTTTATACAAAAAAATGACATACTACTCTCGGAGTCACCTGATTTGTCTTTTCTTCTGAGCATAAGCTAAGCTTTAGAATACGCTTCATGCAATAGAGACAAATGGCTCTTGAAAAGGTTTGTCTTTTTATTTGTATTTCTGGATACACTTCTTGATGATTTTAAAAAATATAAACACATATTATTTGTAGTTAGTCCAAGTAAGGAGTGTAAAGTTGGGTAAATCTAGGGAAGTGAATTGCTTGTTGCAGGAGCCTTGAGTCACACTGTGTTGAAATATCCTAACATCATCCTGTATAGACTTAGAACCCTGATTAGAATTAAGAAACATTACATTATTTATGGTTTTCTAGATTTGGTTTTTCAGATTTCTCTAGATAGGGGATTATGAAGAGTCATGAACTTCATAAGAATTTAAAACCAAATATATTTTGAGTTTTATGATGGATTCCCAAACCACAAATTGGTTTGCATCTATGAGGCATCCTTCATAAGAATTTAAAACCAAATAGATTTTGAGTTTTATGATGGATTCCAAACCACAAATTGGTTTGCATCCGTGCGGCATCCTTAGGTGAAACTATGGGAATAAAGGATCTTTTCCATTGCAAGCCTCGTGAGGATTAACTTTGCAACTGGTCTAAATGTTCCCCGAACTTTCCTTCATCATCACATGTAGGTCAAATATCACCTTGAATTGCCCGTTAATACTTTGAGCATGTCAATCTGTTGCTCCATGAGCTCCATACCTTAAATGAAACTTCATGCTCAGATCCTTTGCACTTGTTAATTGAACAAAGGAGAAGGTGAAGAAGAGGGATCTTAGCTCTAATACATTTGATGCAGTGCAATTACATATAATTATGAAGAGAGAAGATCATAAGTTGAACAATACAACAGATGATGGTGAGGACACTCACATACATAAAATTAAAATAAATTTTTAAATGTTTCAATAAAAACACTGTAAGATCTTCTTAGCAGGCATCCAAAACCTAAAATCGTAACCTAATGACACCTAAAACATTTATGGCTTGGTAGGTACACCCTTGTATAACGAACCAATTCAACCAAACAGCTTCAGCTTACTATCAAAATAAGCTCAATTTGCTTCCCCATCATAATCTTAAGTTCTGAACCTTTACGGAGCTGGTCTAGATTTCTGGCTAGAGCAACATGTGGTAAAAAAAAAAAAAGAGTAGGCTATACCTTTATGGCCAGTTTGCAAGTATGAAGACCTATGTTACTACTTATTGCACAATAAAAGTTCATCCGACTGTGGGCAACCCAACAAGGTTTACCAAGACTTGAAGGTTTAGGCAGAGCAAAAAGAAGAAAGGTTTTACCTAGGGAAACACATTTATTGATGAATCACGATTATAAGCGAAAGTGCCAAACCAAAATACAACACCTAAATGATCACACATGATTCCATTTGTCACATTTGTAAAATCATATTGTGATTCAAAGAGATGAATTTAAAAAGTATGAAATAAATAATAGTTATCAGATTGGAACTCCGTTATGGGGAAAATAAATAATAAATAACGATGAGAAACTGTTATTTTACAAACCCGAATGAAAAGCCATTATTACCTTGAAGCGGTGGTCCCTTCGCGAGCATGCCGGGCGATCTTCTCCTCCACACTCTGCAGAGACTCATTCCTTGTCACAAGCCATGAACCCATTCATTATTTCCAACCAAATTCCAAAAATTGACGATCTCATCACAAAAATTGCCCCCAATCGAAACCAATTCGAAGAGAAACGCGCAACAGACGACAACAAATTACCTCTCGGCGCTGAACGGTGCCACCATAACCAGTGGCCTGGCAGAAACGGCGGTAGAGCGGGACGGCGGCGTAGGAGGCGCCCACCATGGTGGCGACCACGGCGAGGAGGTACATGAGAATGTTCCGCGAGCTCCGATCCCGGGCGGCGGTGGCTGCGGGGGCGGCGCTGCCGGAGACGCACCGGAACTGGCCACCGAGGTGGGAGAAGGCGCCGGGAGGGATTGGTGCGGGGATTGGAGGAAGCCGGCATCGGTCCGTGGGAGGAGGGAACGGGGGCGAGTGGGGAAGGGAGCGAGAGACTGAGCGGCGTTGAAGCCCAGAGCCGAGAACGAAGGATCGAGAGGCGAAAGAACGCCGGAGAAGGGAGAAAGGAGGAGATTTTGGGAATGGGGGCATTTCGGGATTTGGAAGGAATTAGACCGCACGAAAACTCCTTCTAGGGTTTCGATTTGTCGGAGAGTATTGTTGTTCTTCCACTTGTGGAAGCCTCGTCAACGCAGGAGAGTGCCCATTTCTTGGGATACTGGATGGAAATCCTACATCAAACCAACAACTTTCAAATCCGGTCCAAACTCTACTAATAAGAGATCTGGCCCAAAAAGAAAAAGAGATCTGGCCCAAAATCAGGCACATGTGAAGCCCATCTCTTGCTCAAGATCAGGCCACCTTGACTAACATCCCACCACCATATATATATATATATATATATATATATATATATATATATATATATATAAAGAGAGAAAGAGAGAGAGAAAGAGAGTCGGACTAGAATCAAATAGATCAAATTTGAATTCAGATCTAATCAGGTCAAAACTCTATAATAAGGATCCTACATTAATGATCCAAATCATTAAATAAGATCTACTATCTCAAAATTACTTGCACACAAAAAAATCATATGATTTAGTGACCTCTAGCCCATGCATCAAGTAGTTAAAAATTAGACAATCTAAAAAAATTAAATTAGATATATTTTTTATTCACTTGATGCATAGGTTAAGGATCTTTAAATTATATAATTTTTGGTATGCATATAGTTTTAAGATGGTAGATCACATCCAATGGCTTGAATCTTCGATATATGATCTCCATTATTCAGTTTTGATTTGATTGGATCTGAGCCCGAATTTGATTGATCTTATTCAAATCTGCCCCATATATATATATATATAGAGAGAGAGAGGTAGATTGGGCTCCGCTCAATCGGATCTCAATCCATATCCGATCGAATTTTCGGCCGTTCGATCAGCACGCATCTCCAAAAATAGGCACCTAAAAAGATGCATTTGCAGGACTGAAAAAATAGGTGCGTGCTTGCACTTGAAAAAAATTCTAAAAAAAAAGACCTGTTGAAAAAAAATCTATAAAAAAAATGCCATCTAAAAAAAATCTGTAAAAAAAAATTGCCTAAAAAAAAGTGCCTACAAGCGCCTTTCTCTTTTTTCAGGTGTAGAACTTTTTTTTCTGAATTTTTTTTAGATGCAGGGCTTTTTTTTGATTTTTTTTTTATAAAAAATCTCGGCCTGGAGGCACCTATAAGGCGCCTAAAAAAATTAAAAATTTTTTCAGACGCAGACGAGCACCTATTTTTTTTTAGGATTGTGTGCACATATACGCACTGATCCAATGGTTGAAGATCCAACTGAATATGGACTGGGATCCGATCAAGCAGAGTTCAATCCATCTATATATATATATATATATATATATATATATATATAGTCTTTCTTGTATTATAATACCCCATCTCCTTGACAAATGGTATCGAAACTTGAGGTTGATGGCTCTGGATGCCAGGTTGTTGGAAGCGAGGGGCTTATAATTTTTTGAGCTTTCTGTCTCAAAAGCTAAGCTTCAAACAACCTAACATTTGAAATGATACTAAGCAACTAGAGGTCCATCCACTCCTCCATAATATCTTAACTTTCCTTCATGGTTCTATCATGGTGTCTATTCGATACATTTTTTCGAAGATGAACAATGCCACAGATATGATCATATCTTACATTGCTGAGCATATCAAAGATTGAATCTAACAATAAGGTTAGATTTGTTCATGCTGGATTTTTTTTTTTTAAATTTTATTAGATATTTGCACTTTAAAATAAACTTGATCATAGATCTTGGGTCCAAAAAATATCAAATTTTATATATGCCTAGCTCAAAGTTCAATTAAAAATGAATAAAGTTTAGGCTTGAGACACGGCCCATAATCAGCTAGAGTGATGTGAACATCTGTATAAATAAATAAATAAATAGAAAAAGAAGATTCAAGGACGAGTTGAAGGGTTTGTACAAGAAAAGTCTATGTTGCGTAAGATTTTTCTTCGGTAATTAGACGCCTGGGATATGGTCTCATCGTTAACTTGCAATGGCTCTCAGCAAAGTTTTAGTGGTGTCAGTGTCGACTGCTAAGAAGCCTGTAGGAAAGTAGTCAAGTGGTTTTTTCAATAATTACCCAGGTGGTGAGAGGAAAATTGTTAGCGCAAGGATCTGAAAGTGCATGGTACAGACCCGGAAAAGGGCAAGGTACAGTATTGTTATTATAAGACATACGTATACGTTACATTAGATAGGTACGTTTGGATCTGACGGAAGAATTGTTATGGTCTTTTAGAGGCAGCTGTGGTGTTCGATCCTACTGGTCATAGTGAATTTGGAGGAGTTGTCGACGTGTCCAGAGGTATGGGCACTTTTAGGAGATTGGATCAACTCTTTTAAGACAAAGAAAGGAATTATTCCAATAGTTGTGAGATCAATGATAGGACAATAAATATCCAAATATTTGATAGAGCAGATGTCTTGTGGTATGTCTCGAAGATGCGTAGGACTTTGATTTCATTGAGTATTCTTGGCTCTAGAAGATATGGATATTCGATGCGATGGAGAGAGAGTTCTGAAAGTGGTATATAGGATCATGATGTTTTAATGAAGGGCTAGAAGTGTTGCAACATATATTAGTTGATAGGGGGTATTTGTAGGTAGCATTTCAATGGAGCCATGATGCTTGGAATGGTACGGTTTCAGATAAATGATCATTAAGAGTAACTTTTGCCATGGGATAATGCACTTCTTCTGAGAAACCTCAAGACATGCAAAGTTATAGATGGCAGGATAAGCAGATTTGAGCAAGACTCGAGTTCTTGCCAAGCCAGCTAGGAGTTGAGCTAGGTATTGCCCCACAGAAGGGGGGGGGGAGGTATCATGTGAGAGATTGTTATCCGGGGCTTCTATTGATTCTCTTGATCGGCCCTGCAATGGAAGCCTAGAGGTGGAGAATGTTGGAACATGGCTTTCCATTGCGACTAGAATACCCCAAGCCCATATCATGCTCTAGACTTGGCCCCGCAGGATTGGATCTTCTGTTATAAAGTGGAAGACTCGCAATGGCGTTTTGTTTATCCTTTTGTGATGTGAACCATGGTTCCACAAAAGAGACATAAAAAGAGCGGAAGAGAATGGGAAAAAAAAAAAAAAAAAAGAAAAAAAAAAAAAGGAAAAAAAAGACTTTGTTTTGGTATTTTGCTTGACTTTTGATAATTTAACAATTTCTTGATGTGTTTTTGTATGACTTGTTATATTTTTTTCTCCTCTTATATTAAACTCTTAACGGTTTACTTTTTGTCGGTGAACGCTAGAAAGGAGGAGGATTGCTAGAAAAAATACCTCCCTCGATATTGGGAGACAAACATGAGTCTTATAGATAGAGCTGGCGATCATCCCTGCCACTCTCCATGAAATTTTAGCATTCCACTTTATCCAAAAAAAAAAAAAAAAAAATTATACTTTGTTTATAATAATAGACCTCTCATTCCTGTACTGAACGTAGCCAGGTCTTTAGATGGACCATGCTAAATATCTATAATTTTTGCTGCCAGGTCTTTGGACGGTACATGCAGTCGTAACAAAAACATCAATTATCCATACCGAAGAAAATAATAATACAACTACCTAAGCTTTAACATGAAACAATACAATTTTGTTTGCGATTTTGCGTTTAGAAAAATAATTCAAGCCTTGTTTCTCGTTGTGCTGTGTTAAGGTTGCGCACCACAGACGAATGAGCATGATTTTCCTTTAAAAAAAAAAAAAGGAGCATAATTGAGGACGAGGACAAAAGCCAAACTCAGCTTAGAAACCATCAAAGGCAACAACTAAGTCTAGGTCACGAGAGCGGACGGTACCTGCCACAAAAGACGTGTTTCAGGTTTAGATTTTTCCAAAAAATTCTTCCAGTTTCCTTTTCGATTTCGTGTGTTTTTTTTTTTTTTTTTTTTTTTTTTTTGGCATTTTACACCTCAGAAACACCTACTTAAATTCTTTAAATAGGCTCTACGACCCTACATCCATTTTATTGTAAGGTAAGGTTGCATATTGAATCCAAAAGAATCAAAGAAGAAAAGAGTTACCATGATGCTAGGTTAATGATAGGAAGATTACATCAAAATGCTCTCAAAATATATAAGCATTCCTGCTTGAGATCATATGTGGCATGAGTCCAGAACACAATGCAACTAGAAAAAAGACCCACATGCATGCAAATCGATAACAGGAGTCGTCACCATTTCGGATATCCACATAAAGAAAGGCTTACCTGCAACTTTAAAGCCACCAAACATAGAAAATCACTGAGTGATAAGCTACTTATATCACGCTAAACGAGTCATTCACATAAATAATCTCATCAACACTGAACTCCTGAGGTAGGGGCTTAGCAACTAAAAGAAAGTGCAAAAAACCACAAAAGCTCATCCGGCAAATATACGAAAAGGTGGATAATGGGGAATGCTGATACATATAACAAGACTTCAAAGTAGAGTTAGAATGCCCTCCATGGAAAAGATGGGGCACTCACTTGGCCAACATCATCCTCACAAACTCCTCATAGTTCACTTGCCCGTCACCATCAATATCTGCTTCTCGTATCATCTCATCCACTTCCTCATCCGTTAGCTTCTCTCCGAGGTTCGTCATCACGTGGCGGAGCTAGACATCAAAAAGAATCAACGTTTTGTCAATCAACAAAATTTTGATATAGAAGTCCCACTAGCTTC
This sequence comes from Cocos nucifera, assembly GCA_006176705.1. Taxonomy (NCBI): domain Eukaryota; kingdom Viridiplantae; phylum Streptophyta; class Magnoliopsida; order Arecales; family Arecaceae; genus Cocos; species Cocos nucifera. The sequence goes on from QRFJ01001919.1 coordinate 465,437, forward strand.
TTTGGAAAGGCAATAAAGTATGGGAAAACAACTGATGATGGTAATAAGCCCACTTCTTCAAGACATCTAATATGATCGAACTTTGAAAAGAGGATAGGAAGCTCACCTCTGCAGCAGATATAAAACCATTCTGATCCTTGTCAAACACTTTGAATGCTTCCTTAAGTTCTTCCTCAGAATCAGTGTCCTTCAAATATTGAAGCTCCATAAATTAGAAACACTTGAACAAATGGATGCAGAAGTCATTTGCTTTCTGTTCATGCACGTGATGCTAAAAGAGAACTTTCATATGGATGGGCAAAAATTTCTGTGCATTGCAAGATACCAAATTCATGGTACCAGAAACTCCAGAATGTAAAAAACAAAAGAAAATAATGTGTTCGCATATAAAAACAAGACCAAGTAGTCTAGCAACAAGGCAGGAGGAATTACAGCTTAATTCAGATGCTTCCTTACAAAATGTGCAAAATAAATAAATAAATAAATAAAAGCAGACTAAATTTATCAGAAAGGCACAAACGAAATATTGTTATCAAAAAGAAAGTAGACACAAGTAATTCTGAGTAACACATTCTACTTATTGACCTGGAATAAATTACCAACGACAGCTCGTGGAAAACTCAGATCCTGTATTCGTTAACCCAAGAATCAAGACAGTCAATTGGGCATGAATGATCCATAGGATGCTCGAAACAAAGATGCACTAACACTGTGAAGTAATTGTTACTTTGAAAATTGCAGGTAATTGTATGCACAAGCCAACTTAAGATTAGTACCTTTTTCTTGACAGAATTCCTGAAAACATATTTTGGATCTCTAAATTCTCACTTTAAGCAAACTGAGACAGAAGAAATGTAAATTACACAAAGTGATGAATTCCCAAATCCTACCTTGCTTTCTGCCTTGTGACTGAACAAACAATCACTAACAGCTTACCAACATAGAAAAAGTATTATTTCTCAAAGCTGACCATTTCTAGTAAGATATTTGATACAAATGGAGCAGCCAATTGACAAATGAGGATCAAGGAGAAAACCTTAATAAGTCTGGAACATTAAGCAATTTATGTGACAACATAACCATAAAGCACACGCATTATTCCATCAAATTAAGATTAATTTTATAAATCTTTCTTTGCTTTATCACGGGCTAAACAGTCCAAAAAAACAAATATATTTGAACTTCTCCCACATTCCCACAGATTCTCTTAGACAGGAAGGAAAACCCTTCTCCTAACAATGTTCTTCTCTACTCTATCATACATGCATCTCAGCTGGTTCTGCATCTCTCTAGCATCCAGTGCGGCTCTGATGTTTCATCTAGTTTGCTCTTATTGAACTTTCCTACCGCCAAGAGCATACCCATCTCAGCATTCACATCTATATGGCTGGAATCCCATAATCTTGTGGCTTAAAACTGGCTGGTTGGTCCAATATTTTTGCCTACACATAACTCTCAGCCTGATTTCATAATGCAATTTACCCTTTACTTCTCTTAAGGCATTTAATGATCAAATAAAACATAAACACCTTGACTTCACCTAGACCACTACAATCTAAAATTGAAAGTTCTAGTCTACCTCTCCATTCATCAGTGTAAAATGCACAGGAAAATCCATAGTTATCACATCAACATTTTAATGGTTACTGGGGCCTCCTTTTTCATTTGCTTCTCTCCACCAAAACTACATAATTTTCATGATATAGGCTAGGCTATTAAAAGCCAAAATCTAGTTGTCGTAATCCAGATATGCTGTGACTGACAAAAGCATAACCAGAATCCAGGTAATTGCAGATGGGCATATCTAACAGGATCCAGCATGTATTAGGAATTTGCAAGATCTACTGGGAGGACTGATTTCCACATATTTATCCTTCAGGCAGTTCTTGTTATCACAAAAATCAGTGATAAATATAATTTACAATTTACCCACACAAGAGATACATCTAAGTCAACCTTACAGTTTCCAATTATACAGTCCTCACATAGGCCTCAGAGTTCTCAGTTGATCTAGGCCTCAATCTTGGTCCTACTTCCCAAAACTCAAGTCAATCAAATGCATTTGATTGCAACAAAATCTAATCCGCATATGGTAGAACATATATCCAATTATACTAGAACATACCAAAGTAACATATAGCTAACTTGCAGGATATAGAGAATGGACTTCAAACACTAATTAAATATTTCGTCCCCCCCCCCCAATCCCTGCTAAAACTGAAGCGAGCTGCTTTCACGACAACTTTCTTAAAGCTACAAAACAACAAAAACATCACTTTTTACTAGGGGTGCCATTGAGCCAAGCCGAGCCGAGCAACTAGAAGTTCGAGCTTGACTCGACTCAAAATACTCGGACTCGAAATTCGGCCCAAGCTCGACCGAGCCTCAATATCCCAAACTCAAACTCGGCTCGATAAAAAATAGGCAAAGCTCGAGTTTGAAATCGAGCCTTATCTTGCTAATACGACTCGAATATGAGCTAATCCATACTTGAGCTCAGAGTTCGAGTTTGAAATCAAGCCCATACATACATACATAGAGTTCGAGTTTGAGATCGAGCCCATACATATATACATACATACATATTCAAGTACTCTGCTACTCGAGCTAGACTCGAACTCGATAATAATCGAGTCAAGTCAAGGCCGAGTATTCTGCTACTCGGGCTCGATAATAATTGAGTCGAGTCAAGCTCGAGTAGCTCGCAAGCACCTCAACTCGTTTGCATCCCTACTTTTTATCATCCAATAATTTTACCAGACTTACATGGCTTAGGTAAAAAAAAATGAAATATAAGCAACAATTCAGAGTCACAAAGGATGTAGAGCTGTAGCACCACAATGGTAGATGAATGTCGCATCGGTGTGGGTAAGAATCCTTGTGACGCTACAAATCTTAAGCAAGAGCATAGTAAGTCATTCGATGTAATAAGAGTTGACTAAAGTATCACAAATTAAGACCTACACAAAGCTAAAATTCAATATCAAGTAAAAGGATCATAGGTAGTGATAGACCTAAGGATGAGCCATCCATTGTGGTGGTGGCAACCCAATGGCAGCTCGACACATGCACTCGTTGAGGGATGCTAGAGCGATCACCAAGCTGCTACCACCGAAACCTTTACGATCGCCCTAAAGGAGTTCCATAGTCTTCCAGATAAGCGACTAGCCGCTCCCTAGCTCCTCTCGACTTAGTAAGATCCGTAATCTCAATAACCTCTGGAATGTGCAAAGCCATTATCCTCTAACAACCAGAGCACATCTCTACGTCTCGGGGGGGGGGGGGGGGGGGGGGATGGCGCGCATTCCCTCAGGTGACAGGCATCCACATTCGTCTATACAATCCAAACTCCTCAAGACCCTCCGGGTAAGTGAGGACTGACTTTGTATGCTTTCTCTCGAAGACGGGTTCCATATGAACTGGACCTGCCTCTTCCATAAAGCCTTGAGTAATCTTGATTGTCAGCATATATCATCCTCTATATGGCATCCACTGAACCTCCATTCCCTCTCTCTCCATCTCAAGTCTATTTCACTTCATACTTGACTTCACTGCTATATTCTGTCTTAGAACTCAGATCTCTCCTGTTTGCTTCCATGGATGACTGACTTAGGCATCGAAGGATCTATCGGCGAGGAACCCTCAGCATGAGGACTTTCCTATCTTTGACGATTTTTGTAGGATTCGGCTTGCGGAATTAATCGAGGACCAAATGCTAGCACCCTTTCCGGAGGTCCTGTTTGGCTATCCCATGACCACCTCTCTCTTTCTTTGACTTTGACTCAGCGGCCCAAGTTAGATTAGCCCCTTGATGGCAACAAATTAGTGCTAGAGGAAGAACCCGACCTAAATCTGAGGTCTTAAGTTCTCTCCCCATCATCCAAATATGAAGAACAAGAAGACCGTGGCGACATCTTCCGCCACCCTTCCAAAGGCACTTGTGGAACCCACTGACCTCGACTAGGGCCATCGAGATCTTAAAATCTTGGAGGCATCGACTACCCCAGCCGTCACCTCTGAGCAGTTTTATCAACTCCTATAGCAGGTCCAAGCACCATGGTGCATGATTTGCAGTAGTCGAGTCATCAGCCTGCTCCAGTGCCGAGCGACCTTCTATCTCCAGTGCACCCTGATCTTCCTCCTACCTTGAGGAGCTAAAGGTGGAGTGACCTATCTCACCCCTCCAGCCCAAAAAGAGTACCTCGAGTCCCCTAATCTACCCATCAGAGCCCCGAGCAAATTTCACTCCATTACCACCCTTGCCCCAGGGATAAGGACCAAGGTAAGGAGCATGAGACCGCTCCTTTTTCACTCTCTTCTTCCTCACAGGACTTGACTGCAAGCGGATCTACAAGCCACCAATCCAGCAGGAAGACCGACCGATAGGATGAGCTGGACCGAAAGATCCAGGTGGTGGACCGCTACCTTGAAGTCCTCCATTAGCACCAGTTGACTTTAAGAGGAGAGTCTACCACTCATCCTCACTTTATGGAGTAGATCATGAAGGAGATGATCCCTCGCCAATTCAAGACACCATCTATGAGAGTCTACGACGACAACACTAATCCCTACGACCATCTGGAGAGCTTCAAGGCCCTCATGATGCTACAAGGAGCCTCGGATGTACTGCTATACAAGTCCTTCCTTGCCACTCTTCAAGGCGCTGCTTGAGCTCGGTACACCAGGCTCCAGCTGAACTCCATCCATTCTTTCAAGGAATTCGGCTACTAGCTCGCTACTCAATTCCAGAGTAGCAGAAAGATGAGAAAGGACGCTTACACCTCTTCTCCATCAAGCAGGACGATGAAGAATCTTTCCCAAGTTACATGAGTCGCTTTAAAGCAGCCATATTGGAAGTCCATGATAAACACCACAAATATATAACTAAAAAGCATTAAATTATATATTAATTAATATTTATTTTAAGAATTGATACTTTTTATTATGTTTTGCAGGAAAGATCCTCACCAATGCAAAGAGCTCGATTTATGGGTTAAAACGAATCAAATTTGATATAAATCGAAGCTAAAATGGAGAAGAAACAAAGACCGAAAGTTTGAAATGAAAAAGAAAAAAAAGAAGTTAGGCCGGTTCAATCCAAACCGGCTCAGCAAAAACTGATTCAAACCAACTGCGACCCATGTGAACCCAGTGCTTGATCGAACCAGCCCAATGGAGCACTGATGTCAGGCCAACGTCAATTCTCATGCGGTTCATAGGGCGAGGTACTATGCCAGTGGACCGGGCTTTCATGCGGTCCACCAATAGGCACTGGCAATTTGCACCATCTGACAATCGACGACGTATTCTGCATACAATCCAATGGTGGGAATGATAGCCAGGTTTTGATCCAAAGTCTCCAGCTTCATCAGGTGCTGACGAACGACCGAAAATCGTGCCGATCGCCATCCAATGATAGGGACAAGTAGCCGGTTTGATCTAAGGTTCCCAGGTCCCTTTTATGCAATCCAACGATGCAGAGCAGTCCAAGACAGATCCAACGGATGAGAGAGAAGCCGATTTTGATTCAGACTTCTTCAGGCCTTCTACGTGCGATCCAACGACGTATAATCACCCGATCAGGCGATCCAATGGTCCAGAGTCAATCCAACATTGACCTAGATGCCAGGGGGCGATTTTTGTTGGGTTTTTGATCCATTTGAACTCTAATCAGCCGATAGGATGCAACAGACAAGGGAAATTCGATCAAAACTTTGAATTGACTTCGAGAAGGACACAAAATCCTAATTTTCCTCTATTTAAAACCTTCTTCACATTGGAAAAAGGGAGACCCTCCCTTGGGAGGATTAGCCCTCTCTCAGGCCCTTTCTTTCTCTCTCCTCTCTCCTTTTTTTCTTTTTTCTTCTTCTTCCTTCTTTGTTTTTTTTCTTTTATTTTCTTTATCCGAGTTTGAAGATGCCGAAAGCAAGAAAATTTCACAACATGCATGGCTAAAGGGCTGAATTCCAGAGAAATAAATGAAGTCTTCTAGCATGGGTTATATTTTTTTCTTTATCTTTTGCAATTACTTTTTCTGCAACATGTTCTCCTGTCTAGTTTTTAATGAAATTTAATTTTATGCATGAGATCTTGACTTTATGACATGCTTGTTATTGATTCATATTTAAATAGGCTATATTTATTAAGACGGGTTGTGATCGGAAAGATATAATCCGTACTCAATTTAATAGTTTATGTTAGAGAAAATCATTAAAAGTCATGTTACAGATTTTTAAAAATTAAAGTATTGAATAATTTATGATTCTACTGAGATAGATCGTGATCGAAAGATACGATTCATGCTCTAAAAAAATTAGTTATAGTCATAACTAAATTCTTAAAATATTAAATTCTTGCAATAAAAAGAATTGCCACAACTATGCTAAAGATGGATTCGAAATCCTAGAATACTTTCAATTAATTTTAAAATCCTAATTAATTATTCTTTGCTTTCTTTTATTTTAATTTACTAAAATTCAAATTAATTCTCTTTAATTTACTTATTTAATTTTTTATTTTATAAATTAAATTAAATTAAAATTATATTTTTAATTAAAATTGAACGTAATTTAGCCTTCAATCCTCGAGGAAATCAACATCCAACTCACCACTATTCTAATCAATAGTAAAATCGATTTAAATTTATATTTGTGCTGCAACGACAAGCATCGGTCCACCATCTAGATCACTCGATCGCAATGTCGGCCTCAAAAAAGGGCTAAAAGTAAATAGTTTCTACTTCTCCCTTTCAAAGTTCTCCTGTGACTTCTCCAAGCTCCTTGCCCGAGCTGACAAGTACATCAGCAGCGAAGAAGGGATGATGAAGAAATGAAGGGAGAAGACTAACCAAAAGAGGGCTAAGGAGGATCACTTAGCTCTCCCGCCAAAGAAGCAAAAGCACGACAGGAAGCCTCCCCTTCATCTTAGAGCCCTCTACGTTTTGAGGACTTCACGCCTTTGAATGCTCACCGAAGGCAAATTCTGATGGAAATAAAGAACTAAGACATTCTTCGATGGCCTGGAAAGATGAGCGAGTGGTTTCAATCCCAGCATGACCAGTCAAAGTACTGCCATTTCCATCGAGACCATGACCATGACCATAACAACAAAAACTACTCCTAGCTCAAGAGAAAGATAGAAGCCCTCATCCGACGAGGCTACTTGTGGAAATTCATCGACCGCTTGAAGGACACCAAGGACTCGGGTTGTGAACTTCAATTTGCGCCCGAGCCTTCGGTTGACAATTGACCCATCATTGGAGTCATTCATACCATTGCAAGAGGATCCACAGCTGGAGACGAGAGCTTGACCACAAGAAAGGTCTATGCTTGTGCGGCCCAAGCAGGAGTTCCTACACCAAAGAGGCAGAGGTTGGGTGGGTTATCTCCTCGAATGTCGATGCTGAGGGCATCCAAAACCCTCATGATGATGTAGTTGTTTCCATGACCATTGCAAATTATGATGTAAAAAAAAAATTAGTGGATCATGAAAGCTCTACAGAAATCTTATTTTATGATGCTTTCTGTAAAATGAATCTACCTGCAAATCAGCTCCGAAAGACCAATTTCTCCTTGGTTTTTCAGATGACTCTATTTCCATCGAAGGTGTTATAGCTTTGCCGGTGACAATAAAGCAAGCCACGATCCTACTTGACTTCTTAGTAGTAAAGATTGCCTTGACCTACAATACAATCCTCGAAAGGCCCGGCCTGAATGCCCTCCGAGCCATCATCTCGATCTACCACTTGTTGGTCAAGTTCCTTATTGCCCAGGGTGTAGGTGAGCTGCGGGGCAATCAAGCTCTGGCCAAGCACTGTTACATCGCCTTCCTCAAGGGCAAGAAGCCCAAGGAAGCCTTACCAATCAAAAGCCTCAACGCCCATGACGAAAGGAAGCGACAACGTGGGGAACCGACTAAGCAACTTTTGTAGTTTCTTTGCACAAATCAGATCTAGACAAAATCATCCAAATTGGATCACAGCAAGACGAAGTTTTCCGAGCCAGGCCCCTAAATTTCCTACAAGCAAACTCTGATGTCTTTGCATGGTTAACCGAGGACATGCTTGAAGTCGATCCAAAGGTCATGGTCCACCATCTATATATCAATCCATTATATCAACCGATGCAGCAGAGAAATGGAGCTTCGCCCCCGAGCATTAACAAGCCATCAAGCAGGAGGTAGACAAGCTCCTAGCAACTGATTTCATCCGCGAGATGGACTAACCCGAGTGGCTGGCAAACATCGTCCTCATCAAGAAGGTGAAAGGTAAATGGCAGGTACGTATAAGACTTCACTGATTTAAATAAAGCTTATCTAAAAGATAGTTTTTCTTTGTCCAAGATAAACAGCTTATCGATGCCACTCTGAAGCACCAAATGGTAGGCTTTATGGATGCTTTCTATGAATATAACCAAATTTGAATGGCATCCGAGGATGAGGAAAAGACATTCTTCATCGCGGATCGAGGCTGTACTGCTACAGAGTTATGCCCTTTGGTACAAAAAACGAGGAAGCCACCTATCAGCATCTCATCAACAAGGTCTTCAAGGATCAAATCGAGCACAACATAGAGGTATATATGGACAACATGTTGATGAAAAGTTGCCAAGCAGTACAACATGGGGCAGATCTCGAGGAAATCTTTCGGATCCTGAGGAAGTATCGCATGAAGCTCAATCCGAGCAAATATGCCTTCAAGATATCCTCAGAAAAGTTTCTTTGCTTCATCATTACCCATTATGGAATTGAAGCAAATCCAAAGAAAATCCAAGCCATTATGGAAATGCCACCTCCAAGAACTCGAAAAGAAGTGCAACACCTCACGGGACAAGTGGCTCTGCTAAACTGGTTCGTGGTTAGGTCAACGAATTACCTGCCCTTCTTCAAGTCCTCGAAGCACATCAAGGACTTTCAATGAACGAAAGAATGCCAATCCACCTTTGATCAACTTTGCGAGTACCTTATTTCGGCTCCGCTTCTAGGCAGGCCATCTACTGAGGAGATGTTGTATCCATATCTTGCCATCTTCCCCATAACTGTAAGCTTAGTTCTTGTCTGAGAGGAAGAGGGTGTATAGAAGCCTATCTACTACACTAGCACAATGCTGAGGGATGCAGAGACTAGATATCCCAAGGTAGAAAAAATCATCTACACCTTGGTGATTTCAGCGCGAAGGCTCCGACCCTACTTCCAAGTGCACTCCGTCACCATGTTAACAGATCGACCCTTGAGACAAATCTTACAAAGATTCGACGCCTTCGAAAGATTGACCAAGTGAGCTGTGGAGCTAAGAGAGTTCGATATCCATTACTGACCCTGACCATTCATCAAGGCCTAAGCTCTGGCAAATTTCTTCATGAAGTGCATCCTTTCAGAGGAGACTGAGCCTATACCAAAATCCCCTACCTCAACGCTTGCAAATCCAGGGATGTTGCATGTCGACGGATCATTCGACGAAGGTGCCAGGATTGGGTTGATTCTCACCACTGTCGACGGCTTTGTGGCGGAGCAAGCCCTCCATTTCAACTTCAAAGCCTCGAACAACAAGACAGAATATGAAGCACTCTTGGCTAGGATAAGACTCGCTCAGAAGCTCGAAGTTCAGCACCTCTAAGTCTTCAATGACTCCCAACTGGTAGTTGGCTAGGTCTGGGGAGAATACAAAGCTAAGACACTTTTTATGGGAAAGCATCTGCAGAAGATACGAAAAATTATCCCTTCAATAAATTTGAGATTTTGCAGATATCCAAATCAGAGAATACCCGAGCAGGCTTGCTATCAAAGTTGATGACCTCAAAGTGCACCAATATTCAAAGGACAGCCTACTTGGAGATCCTCGATAAGCCCAGCTTATCCAATGCAGATGGATCACAAACCCAACTGGATGGACCCGCTGGTTAAATACCTGCAGGATGGATCGTTACCGAAGGATCGGGTAGAGGCCTAAAACATCCAATTCAGTCGCACGATATGTAATTTTCGAGGGAAAGCTCTACAAGCGGTATTTCTCCATGCCTCTCCTGCATTATCTCTGACCTTCCAAGGTAGAGTATGCCCTATGCGAAGTCCACGAAGGCATACGACAATCACTCAGGGGATAGAGCCTTAGCATATAAGATCTTGTGGCAAGGATATTACTGGTCGAGCATCCATGAAGAGGCCATCGAGTTCGTAAAGTGCTGCGATTAGTGCCAACAGTACTCGAACATTCAACATCTACTAGCAACTCTCCCCTCTCCAATCAGTTCTTAGCCATTCGCTTAGTGAGGGATGGACATCCTTGGAACCTTCCCACAGGCCACCGGACAAAAAATTTCCTATAGTGGCAATCGACTATTTTACTAACTGGGTTGAAAACAAACTACTTGCCCGTATCACTAAGAAGAACGCCTGTGACTTCACTTGAAAGAGCGGAAGAGTGTCATTTGTCACTTCGGCTTACCTTGGGTCATCATAACCAACAATGACCGATAGTTTGACAATACCTTCGTGAGTTTCGCCAAGAACTCCATATCAATCATCGCTTCACCTCCGTCAGGCATCCTCAAACTAATGGAAAAGCCAAAGTGACCAACCAGACCACCCTCCAAGATTTGAAAACCCGATTAGATAAGGCCAAAGGACTCTGGGTGGACAAACTGCATAGTGTTCTTCGAGCTTACTGTACCACACGGGTTTCCGACGAACAAATCACCATTCAATCTCACCTTTGGAATCGAAGCAATCATTCCAATGGAGATAGGCCTACCCTCGCACTGAGTGGAGACCTTCAGCATAAAGAAATTCAGAAGACCTATGGGCAAGCCTAGATCTTTTAGAAGTTTAAAAGAAGGCACGAGTTTGGATGGCAATGTATTGGCAACACGTCGCGTGCTATTATAACTCCAAAGTGCAGAAAAAGCACTTTCGACCTAGAGACCTAGTGCTTAGGAGGGTTGAAATTAACCAACCCACTGAACTAGAGCTCTCACCTAACTGGAAAGGACCATACCATGTAGCCGAGGCCATATGCCTCGGAACTTATCATCTAGAGTAGTTGGATAGGACGCCTCTCCCTCACACCTGAAATTCTGCTAATCTCCGGTCCTATTATCAGTAAGATGCCTCATGTAAAATTGATCCTACAATAAAACTCCAATTTTTCTATGAACAAAAACATTGTCGAGCAAAGCAGTTTGAAGAAGCAAAACCTCAAGCTCGACCAGGCCACCGCGCCTTTTGGAAAGCCCTGGGTGAGCGACATGCCCCAGGCCCGGTCACTATGCTCGAAAGACTCATCTGTGTCACATGCCTCCAACGACGGAAGACTCCAAGCCTCGGGGAAGAGTAGGCCGATGTCGGCTAAAGAACCTCGAGAAAGTTGTGGCCAAGCCACACGCCCCAAGCCGAATCACCATGCCCGAAAGACTAAACTGTCTCATATGCCTCCAATGGTGGAAGACTCCGAGCCACGAAGAAAAGTAGGCCTACATCGGCTGAAGAACCTTAAGAAAATCCTAGGTAAGCTACGCACCCTAGGCCAGGCTACCGCGCCACTTGGAAAGCCCTAGGTGACCTATATGCTCCAGGCCGGACCACCATGCTCGAAAGTCTCAGCTGTCATGTATGTCTCTAATGATGGAAGATCATGAATCTCCGATAAGAGTAGGCCCACATTGACTGAAGAACATCGAGAAATCCTTGGGTGAACTAACACACCCCAAGCCAAGCCACTATGCCTACCTTCTTCAAACTTTAGAAGTCATAAGGCACTTAGACTCTAGCATGAGCACCTCTCAAGATCCAAAGTAAAGGACCACTGAGCCACCGAGATCCTTCGCCTGCAAGTCCAATGGGAGACCAAACACCAATCTCAACCAGTCAAGCCTCGAAGCTTCTATTTGAGTCCATAAATTCGAAGGAAGATGTAACCTCGGCTCGCAAGCATCAGGCAATCAAGCCTAAAGAACGCCCCCACCTTCAAAGACAATAGGTCATAAAGAAAGTGAGCCAACACCTCTGCAACCCCTCGCCAACCCTAGGAGGGGCAAAGCCTCAGAGGAAGCGCACCAAAACAGAAAAACTAGGGTTCAAAAAGAAGGCAAAGCCTTGGATTGCAACACACGCATTCGAGGGTATTCACAGTAATCATTCACAACAAAGGACAGAGGGATTAAAACAAGTTCTTTGTTAGTGATTCAATATTACAGGACTTCAATTACAGGATGTGTGGACTTAAAGTACAAAGATATTGGAGGGTAGAACCCCTCATGTTTGACCTTGAAGAGACTTCCTTGCCAACCCGAGCCAAGAGATACTAGGGACGGCATGAGATATGTCGAATTGATGTGCCCATGGAACCTACCCATCTCCTGAATATTCCTCGATGGGAAGCTCAAGGTAATATCTCGAGGGGGGAGTGGAGGCTCAACTAAAAGATCTATTTCAGCTCAACTGAAAGATCTATTTCCTTTCAAGAGGACCCAATACTGAGAAGGCCCCCCAACCTGCCGCTCGACCCTCACCGGAACCAACGACGAATACGAGCTACCTTGTTCTCCACCTTGTTCTCCACCGACTCCACATCATGTTGGAATGGTTGAAACTTTAGCAGCCCAACACTAGAATGATTGGAACTTCAGCAGACGGTCCCGATCATGGCTTCACGACTGGCGCGGCAACATCCATCAGCACCTCCCTCCCTAGTTTTGGAGGCTCCGCAGACAGTCAGAGGATGGAGGGAAAGCCCTCCAAAGAATGGTGAACACCAGCAATGGCAACCCCGCCAATGGGAGGCTACATCGAAAATATCTCTCCAAAATTTTTGAAGCAACCCTTCATCTCTCAGGTCAAATGCCAAGTGGTGCGACAACAGCAACCTCAAAAGACCGTGCCTTCCAGGGAAGGATGCACCAGGTGCCCCTTTCGGCAAAATATCGTTTCAAGGTCTACAATAATAAAGAAATCACACAAATCTTCTAGGATAGAAGACATGTCAATTGGAGCAATAAATGCACCCAAAAATCTAAGATGACGCCCGCGTCAAACTCGTATAAGGCAATGTGGACAATTGGGATTGGTGTAGGCCACAACATCCTATGCCATTGGAAGGTGAGCGAAGTGTCTCGACACGAGTCCCAAATCAACACAAGATGAACACTGAACAGCTGTTCGTCCTATGTTATCAAAGGGTCGGGACATAAACTCGTCCACATAGAAAGAAGATAAAAAGTAAGAGAAAGTTTCCTTTTAATCAAAAAGATTACAATAAGTCAAGGTAAAAGGAAATCAATCAAATCTTGGCCGCTCTTCTTCCTTTTCTTCTGAGCCTTCTCTGCTTCTTCAAAATAAGCCAACTGAGGGATGAGGGAGTCCAAGGCGTCCTCCAGCGCCCAAAGATGGCCATGAAGAATCAACCAACAACAATCATAGCTTCAGCTGAAATGATCGTGCGACTTCTTCATTCCGTGTATCAAAAAATCTGCTCACAATGATTGCCTTGAGGGACGGGGCAACCTCGATCCCAGACTCTAAAGGCTTCCATTCCACGATAGCAAGGTCAGTGCTGGTTCAGCGATGAGCTTCATCCACCGATCTCGTCCAATTGGGCCGAATCTAAGAACCTGTTCGGAGATCAGCCACTTCAGCCTCTAACTGGTCGATCTTCCTATTGCAGTCGGCCAACTCAGTCTTCATGTCAGTAACCTAGCGAAGTCCACGAGCTCTGTCAGCTTGAGTAGAAGAAGCCTCATCCTTCACTGCCCGAAGCTTAACCCCAAGTCTTGCGACCTCACGTCGAAAGTTGGCCTCCCTACAAGCAGCTTGCCGAAGGCAATCGTCTTCCTCATGCACGCTGACTTGGATTCCCCGCTCTTGGAAAATGGGATGAGGAACCTCAATTGATTGAGGACCTTTCTTCTTTAGCTTTTCAACCTCTTGTTAAGAAGCCTCCAAGGTGCTCTTTAGTTTCTCGTTCATGATGAGGGAGCTATAAAGTTGCCTTTGGAGGTTCTACTGGGCATCCTCGACGGTGCTCTGCCCCAACTCTGCTAGAGTTCGACCGTGCTCGGCAATCTTTTCTCGATGCTTGGCCTCTGACTCTCGCTCCTCTGCTGCCTTTACACGATCATGCGAGATGACCAGCCGAGCCTCTAATGCTCGAATTGCCTGCATGGTCGACCAGTTGGTCCACTCAAGGCACAAGGAAGGACATTGAGCAAATACAGAAAACTTACCATCATGGTGCTATGATATGCACTCAAAAACTCTTTTTTGTTAGTCATCCTTGCGAGGTACTTTTCGTCTTGGGGAGGTATCAAGCCTTTGATTATCTCTAAGGATCAATGATATTTAAAGATCACCTTTTCCTCTCTACTCGTCTGCTCATGAGCTAAAGAAGGGAGCGCCCACTCAGAAGGGGTGGGGAGAGAGAACTCGACCGGGGGGCAAGAAGCCGACACCTTACCAATATCTTGAGAGGGACCTGCCATCGCTTCTCTAACCCTAGCTGCAGCAACAACTGCCACTTTCTTAACCTCCTCAACTTCCATCAAACCCATTGTAGCTATTATAGTCGCCTGCATAGGTTGGCCTTCAGTTGCTTCGCAAACAGAATGAAACGCTCAATCTCTCACATCTAAGACTCTGATGATGGCGGTGGGCGTGGATTCCATCACGCCCCCTTGGCCTCTTATCTCTCCCGCATCCAGAGTTGCCCTGAGGCTAAATGCATTCGGTCATAGCTCAATCAACCGCTCGAACACCTTAGCCTGGACTACAACATCAGTAGATCCAGCCCCGATGCATTCAAAAGCGGTTCTGCATCGAATGGAGCTCCTATGGTTATCAACAGACTCGACTCGACTCAACAGCCTTGACAAGTTGGCCATCGACCTAAGCCTCAACCACCGGCACATCCTTAACTGCCCCTGAGGAGGGCTCGATCAAGGGAACTTCATCAAGAACACCAAGGGCAACTGAATCCTATTATCCCGATCCTCGACTCAGACCAGTGCTCGAAGCAACCTCTGCTTGGCTCAATCCAGCAGCCCCAATAGGTTGAACATCAACTTCTACTCCAACTTGATCATTCCTAGTTGCATCTGGGGAAGGCTCAGCTAGAGGAATCCCATCAGGAATGCTGGGCACAATAGAACCTTGCCCTTCTATCCCTTCGCTCGGCCTGGTGCAATTGGTCTTCCTCTTTTTCACCTTCAGAAGACTAGCCAGCAGTTCCTCTTCAGTGACTTCATCTCTATCCAAGTTAAGGAGACACGAGAACGAGGACACACACACGAGGGGAAAAGAAGGAAGCTGAAATTCCAAAAAAAAATAATTCCCAATGGCTTCTCAAGTTATAAGATTTTTTCGCTAAGCTACAAAAAAAGAAAGAAAAATCACTGAGAGCATGATTTAGCATCGCCCTTTACTTTTTCATCTCCTGCATCAACCAAACGACTACTCAGAGAAGATGAGATGAACGCCAACACAGAACTGAGATCGATCTCTAAGAAGAGTGCTCCTAACTTCCTCTTCCACCGATTGAAGCCTATGAGGAAAGCTTCCTGACATGATGCTAGCAACCCTTATAGAAGGCCTTGCTCTTCCTGAAGGACTCCATGCCTTTGGCGACAACCTCTGTAAAATAGCACTCAATGTTAGCAACTCTATCCGCCGGCTTAGAGTGAGCTTCCCTTGCCTCGGTCACCTCATCCTTAGCCAGGCGCATAGCTCTCTCAATCTTCACCAGTTGATCCCACAAGCATGCAACTTTGGTCTCACTCTCTTGGAGCTGAGCAATCCTTATCTTACGAGAGTTCTCGACTTCCCCCAGAGAAGCCTTGGCCCCTTCCCAAGCAGCTTCGGCGACATCAGCTCGAGACTTCTCCGCAGCTAATCGCTCCTTTTCCTGTACTAAGAACGAACATGGTTCCTTCTTAGCTTCGTCCCATCCTTCCTCGACCTTTCGAAAACAACAGCAGCACCGAAGAGCCTCCTCTTCCAAGCATTGGGCCTACTGAAGTAAGCCCCACGTTGCAAAGGCTCCCTGCAAATCACATGCAGGTCAGGAAAAGACAGGCCAAAAAGAATTGACATCACAATTTTTACCTCAATGGCATCCTGGAGACAATCCTTAGAGGACCGTGCCAACAGCCTCTCCCTGTCGACAAATGGCACTAACTTGGCTAGCAACTTTGCATAGGCCTCGACGATTGGCGCCAAACCGTCAATGGAAGACCATGGAGCAATTGAAAGAGCAAGAGTGTTCTCTTATGAGCCGCCCCAGCAGGAACCACATTAGTCACGACAGTCACAATGATTCCAGACAAAGGGGCCGCATGCTTTCTTTTTTATCCCTTCTCTCTCTACTTATCCGCGACCTCAGATACTTCAGCTCGGCAGCCTTAAACTCGACAGCCTCAGCCTCGATAGTGATAGCCTCAACCTCGGTAGTCTCGAGAGGAGATAAGACGAGCTTCTTCCTTTTCTTCTCTTTTTTGCTTTTCTTCTTGAGAGGGTTGACACCAGCTAACTCCCCCCAGAAAAATACTAAAACTGCAGAAACACAAAAAGATTAGCATGTTTTGCCCCACAATTCAATGAAGAAAAGAACAAATGCTAGAACTCACCCTTTGGAGCCAAACCTCCGAAGTACAGCCTCTTCAGGAAATCCTCGAGGAGTTTAGAGTATGGCAGTACTTCAAGCCATTTCATTTCTTCTACTACCACCTCTTCCATCTTAATCAACTCTTAAAATGTAGCAATGCAAACTTTGCCAATGTGCCCTACTCAGTTGGAAATCCTCATGGGGTTAGAAAGGATGCGAAGAAGAATCGACTCTTTCACTAATGAATGGAAAAGGGACTAGAAGGGAAGTTGGTGACATCCTTCCGAGGGGAAGTGCACCACTAGCCTCTGCTCTCGAGGTGTGCCTTCACCTGGAAGAGCGCCCCAAACATCTTCATTTCAAGAGGTACTCAATGCAGAAAGAAACAGAAAAATCCAACCATCATCTGTCAGGCATTGGGGACGAGTTGAGCAGGACAAAGCCGATACCACCCCAGGTCCCCAGCAGTTCGGCAAAGACTTCAAGAAGTGGGAGACTAAGGTCGGCTCTTAGAGCCTCTTCATATATGGCCACCTGGTTCCCTTGAGAAAAAGTAACCCTACCAAAAAGGTTAGACACTTCAAGAACTATACTTTCTGAAATCCCATATTCCCTCCAGATTTGCTCGAGGTCATCATCTTCCAGAATAGTTTTAAGAGTGTCTGGAGTCTGATGAGCCCCAGACGCCTCCATGGTGGGATCCTCAGAAATCAGAATAGGGGACTCCGACCTAATGGACCCTTGAAGCCTTGGGGATGAACGCTGATCAAAAAGGAGGAAAAAGAAATCAAGAAGAAGGACAGCACAACCCATCAAAGACCCTAAGCTGAGAGGAGGACAAGGATGACGGCTACCACAACACTTTACCCTAACTTTGCAAGCAAAGGACAAAGTGAGCAACATCCGTCTCTCCTATTCCTTTTATAGCACGACTTGATAGTAGGGATGATTCAAGCGAGCAGTCCAATCAGCTCACACATGTTGGCATATTGCTAAACACCGCAACGCCATCCAGATTGACGCCACCAAAATGTCCAATCATCGCACCTCAGAACCTATATACCATGATGACCCCTTGAGAAAAGAGACAAATGCATATCCCCTATAAATGCGCGCATTCGATTGTATTTTCAAGATGTGACCCCCAAGGAGCAATCGCAATGTCAAGATACATCCCAGCATAGCACCCAAAGTAACCTCGAAGAGTCAACCTCGAACACCACGACAAGCACAGAGGCATCCTCTACTTCCTTCACCCGAGCCAAAAGATACCTCGACCTTAGAAGTGGGCGGCAACTGATACACCTAGGGATGACCCATCCATCATGGCGCCAGCGACCCAATGGCAGCCCGACACGTACCTTTGTTGAGGGGTACCAGAGCGATCATCAAGTCGCTGCCATCTGGGCCTTTACGATCGTGCTGAAAGAGTTCTAGAGTCTTCCACTCGCTAGGCGACAAATGGCCAACCGCTCCCCAGCTCCACTCCACTCAGTAGGATCCGTAATCTGAACAAACCTCGAAACATGAAAAGTTGTTATTCTCTAATAATCAGAGCACGTCACTACGTCTTTTTTTTTGGGGGGAGGGGGGGATGGCACACGTTTTCTAAGGTGACAGGCACCCATCTTCACCTATAAAACCCAAACTTCCTAGGACCCTCCAGGTAAGTGAGGACTGACTTCGCATGCCTTCTTTCGAAGATAGATTCCATACGAACTGGACCTCTCTCTTCCATGAAGCCTCGAGTAATCCTGATTCTATCCACTGAACCTCCATTCCACCTCTCCATCTCTAGTCTATTCCATTTCATACTCGACTTTACTGCTAAATTCTATCTGAGAGCTCAAACCTCTTGTGTTTGCTTTTATAGGAGACTAACTTAGGCATCGAATGGTCCATCGCCGAAGAACCCCCCAGCATGAGGACTTTTCCTATCTTTGATGCTTTTTCAAGATTCAGCTTGTAGGATTGATTGAGAACCAAATGTTAGCGCCCCTTCCGAAGGTCCTGTTTGGCCATCCCGTGACCATCTCTCTCTCTCTTTGACTTCGGCTTAGTGACCCAAGTCAGATCAGCCCTTCAACGACAATAAGTAGAGACCATGATCGGGATTAGGTTAGAGTGCTCTAAGTCAACACAGTCTTCCGAAAGTAATGGAGAAAATAGCATAAATACACAGTTAATGTCCACAACCGGAGCGAAGATTAATATAATCCACATATTCTACAAAGCAAGACATGGCAAATAGTTAGACATCAAGCACATGTAAAATACAATTAACTAATTGATATAACAGATGAACCATGGTTACATTTTGAACAGTAATCAATCAGTCAGTTGGTCTAAAACTAAAAGAGTGAAACTTCCCCTTCACGGTAGTCTTGCCAAAGCTGCTGCTTCTTAAACTATAATGTCTCAGTGGATCACAAGGTGGACTTTTACTTTACCTAGACATGAGACATTAAACAAATGTATGGATGCAATGGTGGTGTTAAGACAGCGGACTATCATCTAGTTAACAGCATTTCAAATCAAGAAGAACACCTAGAAGGTACAGATTATCAGTTGAATCCATCAAGAAAATCCTAGACTGATGTAGCCATAGACGAAAGATGATTCCAAAGTCCAGAGGAAAAAACCAATGATCACAAAATTGTTATCAATTACAAGGAGAAACCAGAGCACAGTTTAAGCCTTGACAGATTAAGGATATTCCTTATTCTTCAAATATAACAAATATCTACTGCTGAGAACAAGTCTGCAACAAGACAATCAGAAAGGAACATCAAAACGCAACTTTACCAAGTCTAGAATATTAAGCCATGACTTGAATAAGCTCTTAAGCTGCAAAATGGACCCTGGAAGAAGATATACAGCTTACTTTCATTTTGCGGGCCATCAAATTCAAGAACTCAGAAAAATCAATGGTTCCATTTTGATCAGCATCAACTTCATTGATCATATCCTGCAGTTCAGCTTCAGTGGGATTCTGTCCCAAGGATCTCATCACAGTGCTCAGTTCCTTGGTAGTTATGCAGCCTACATGGAAGAAGATCAAAAGCAAATTAATACCTAGTAATGACCTCACTAGACTTCTTGTTCGAAGGCAAAAATATGTAACAACACCAGATTGTTATCCAATTTATTTTTTAGAATACATAACCAAGCCAATTTGAAGTTATGATACTGGATCAATTTTTGTCTAACTCAAGAAAATACAATTGGACATTATCATATACCTGCATACATGATACAACTAATTCATAATCTTAAATGCAACTCTACATATGGATGCACAAATATAAAGAGAGAACCAGGGAGGTGTTGAACTCAACTTGGAAATAGATGAAATGAAGAGGATGTCAATAGAACTGATTGTGGCAAGGCCGAAACCCCACTACGGGATGTACGACACATGATGTCAGGAACCTAAATAGAAGCAATGGCAAATCTATGTGGCCATTATATATAGATGGCTACGAATGGTTGTTGGAGGGAGAAGCACAGCAAGTCTTTCTTTTCCAAAGCCAAATCACGACCTTGGCAGGCCACTCTAAGGATGCAGCTCTCACATGCTCACTCAAACCTTAAGAATCCACCAAAGTAAGGGGAGAGAGTATAGAGAGAAAATGACAGAAGAATAATTCCAAAAAAAATATTCACTATTCAGTAAACTCAAGGATGTTGTCTAGTAGGAGCCCAAGGGGGAATTTATAAGTAATACAATAGGAAACCTTTTCTTCCACTTTCCACTGTGGGATTCCCCAATTTTAATAAAATTCTAATTATTAAAAGAACAAATAACTAATATTAAGAACCCTACTAACATCAAAGCTTCACTACTAATTAAATAAATGAATTAGCGATAAAACTTAGATGCTTCCGGTGTCATGCTTCCCGGGTTGTAGAAGACTCGCCATCGAGTCTTGTCTTCTTGGTCTTCATGCTGGGGAGAGAGATTAGCTGTTGAAGGTTGCAAACATGCCATAATCTCTAGGAAGTTCAATCTTGGAAGCATTGTCATTGTCATAAACTTGGCATTCACAGAAGGAAAACACTCTTTCCTCAAGTATACTCAAACAAGGTCGCCAACTTCAAAGACGGCAAGTTTTCTATGATTGTTCGCATGACACTAGTAATTTGCCATTTGTCTAATTATTCTCTCTTGTACCTCTTTATATAGCTTCTTTATCTTCTTAGTACACTCGTCAGCATCTCCACCGGATTGGCATGTTGTTTGTAGTGGCATAAGGTCTAATGGGCTCAAAGAATGTCTACCATAGATGATTTCAAACAGACATCTCTCTGTTGCTTGGCTCATTGAATTATCATAGGCAAACTCAACTTCTGCCAACAAAACATCCCATTGTCACATATGTTTGCCAAAAAAGCTCCTCAATAGATTTCCTAAGCTTCAATTCACACAATCAATCCGTTAGTTAGTGGATGGCTAGTAGAGCTGAATTGAAGTTGAGCACCCATCTCCCTCTGCAAGGTGCTCTAGAAATGATACATAAACTTCACATTTTGATCAAAGGTGATCATCTTAGGAATACTTTGAAGGCAGGCGATTTCACGAAAGTAGAACTCCATGATGTGAGAGGCATCATGCGTCTTGTGGCATGGCACAAACTGCACCATTTTGGAGTGATGAATGACCACCATGATTGAATCCTTATTGTGTTATGTGTAAGCCTACAACGAAATCCACAATTGCATTTGTTGATGGTGCTTATGGAACTAGCAATGGCAAATATAACCCCATATTCTGACCTCTAGATTTGGCAATATGGCAAACTCAATATCATTCAATATGGCACATTGCATCTTTTTCCATACTTCGCCACTAAAAATTTTTCTTAGTAAGCACCAATGTTTTGTCTGAAATGGCCAGCAAGTTCACCATCAAGGAATTCAAACATAATAGGTTGGCACAACAAGCAATGAGGCATGCATGGCTGGTTGCTCTTGAAAAGGAACCCTCCTTGGCAATGGAATTGCCGATGCGGACCCTCAACACTTAGCTTCCAAATCTCTCCAAAATCTGGATATTGCTCATACAACTTCTTTATGACTACGAACCTGCCAACTTTCAATTGCATGTTGGAAAGAAGTGCATGTGCTGGCAAAGGATCTGCCACTTGATTCTGGGTGCCAAACTTATGCTTAAGGCATAACGGAAAAGGCTGAAGGAATTCACAATGTATGTTAGTGACTAAACTTACACTGGAAGTTCAAGTACTTAAATGCCTCCTGATCGAAATAGAGAATAAAGCCCTTATGCAATAAATAATGGCTCCAATGATCCTAGATGTGCACCATAGCATAGAACCCCAAGTCATACATTGAATGCTTAAGCTTGGCATCGTTCAACTTCTCACTAAAAAAGGCAATAAAGCAGCCTTCTAGACAGTTGAGGACAAAATTAATGCTGACATTGGAAGCATCACAATCGGCTTCGAAGACCAAGTCAGAGTTTGGAAGTGCCAACATTAGTGCTTCAGTAATTCTCCTCTTCAATTCTTTGAAGCTTCTTTGAGCTTTGCCAGTCCATTCAAAACGATCTCCCTTCGTACACTCAATTATCAACACGACGATGGAACTAAAATTCTTGATAAATCACCGACAAAAGCTAAGCCATAAAAGTGGCTCACCTCATCAAGCGACTTTTGCATGGGCCAACTAATGATGGCATCAACTTTGCTAGGATCCACCTCAATGTCTTCTCAATATGACATATCCAAGGGACTCTAGCATGTTGGTGAGCAATTGGCACTTCTTCAAAATTGGTAAATAGCTTCTGCTCTCTCAAGACTTGAAACACTTGTTGGAGGTGTACCATGTGCTCTTCCTTGCGCAGTAGATAACGATGTTGTCAAAATAGATAACAAATCATCTAATGAATGGCTTGAAGACTTGATTCATTAGGCGCATGAATGTACTTGAGGCATTGAAAAGACTGAAAGGCATGACCATCCGCTCATACAAACCATCTCAACTCCTGAAGGTGGTCTTCCACTCATCACTAGGGCGCATTTGAATATAGTGATAGCCGCTTCATAGGTCGATCTTAGAGAAAATAGTCATGCCATGTAGTTAATCAAGAAAGTCATTAGGTTAAGGAATGGAAAATCAATACTTGATTGTAATCTTGTTAATAGCATAGTTTTCTATACACATACACCATGACCCATCCTTCTTGGGTGCTAGTAGTGCTTACACAACTCATTGACACTCTCCTTGACTAATTCTTTCTCCATGAGCTCTTTCACTTGTTGCTGAAGCTCTTCATGTTCTTTGGGGCTCGTGCGATAAGTGAGCTTGTCGAGGATGATGGCACTAGGTATAAAGTCGACGCAATGTTGGATATCGCACATAAATGATAGTCTGATTGGAATCTCATTTGAAATGACATCAACAAACTCTTTGAGTGGTGATTGCGCTAGTTAGCTCAAATGACTCATTATTCTCTTCTAACACCACCAACTCACACGCAACATGAGTCTCCTTATACTCCTTGACAAGTCCAAACTTAGCGATGAAGGCGTTGGTTTCCGCTAGAGGCTTGGACCGTTATTGATCTTCAATGCTATTAGAATTATTTTTATACCATCATTCTCAAAAGAATAAGTGTTCTTGAATCCATCATAGATAGCTTGATGGTCATACTGTTGGGATTAGAATCCTCATACGGACCGGCATGGGAACCTAGTGATTAGCCAGCAACCAAAAGGAGATCGCCTAGATGCAGAAGCTAAGAAATAGTAGATCGAGAATTGAGAGAGAAAAGAGTGCGAGAGAGTTTTAGGAGAAAGAGCTTTTATTCAATCTGTATTCAGCATTACAATCCTTGACCTAGTTACTTGTATAAGTACCTATATAATAGGAACAAGCCCCAAGCTCAAGAAAACTCCCAAACCCAAATAGACCCACGTACAGTCCTGATCTCACGACATTGAGTCGACCCTATCTCAAACTGAGTCAACTCACCTAGGACTGAGTCGACTCACACAAGCACTGAGTCGACTCACCTATGTACCATGCCAGAGGTTTCAAAAACACTGCTCTCTGTTTAGCTGTTCCTCTGAGACATAGTCGACCCATCTCTGGACTGGGTCGACCCACCCAATCTTAACGTGAGTCAACTAAGTTGCTGATGAAGCTCCTATCTTGATTGATGCTTCTGCTGGCTGGCTTTCTTCTTTTCTTGGCCTCTTCTCATGTGTTCCCAAGGCTTGAAAGTGCCACACCTGAGCTCACAAACTCCATCTTGGTGCTTCCAAGTTCTGGTGAACTCAGTTATCCTGTAGACTCATCCATGCCACACATCTAAAAGCTATGTCGGAGAAGTACCTTCGTGAGTGCATCCAACTAGTTCCTCTTGGTATGGACATTCACCAGCTCCACTTCACCTTCCTCTACTAACTCCCTGATCTTGTGGTACCTCAAGTCTATATGCTTTATGCATGCATGATAGATTAAATTCTGTGCTAGCTGCAGGACACTCTGACTATCACTATATAGTGTAACCTTGCTCTGCTCCACCCCCATTTCAGCTACAAGCCTCCTCAACCAAAGAACTTCCTTTACAGCCTTTGTGATACCTATATACTCAATCTCCGTGATAGACAAGGCTGTAATAGGTTGAAGAGTTGATCTCCAAGACCCTGGTCCACCAAACATGTAGAAAAGATATCCCGTGGTAGACCTTGTATCAAGATCATATGCATGGTTTGCATCCATAAACCCTTCTAGAGGATCCAAACCTCCATATGACTCCTTGAAAATTTTCTCAAATCCTCCCGATTGCCCACCAAATGCCAGACCATAGTCCCTTATTCCTTGCAGATATCTCAGTATCCACTTCAATGCCTTCCAATGCTTCTTTCCAAGGTTAGCCATATACCTGCTAACCGAACTCACTGCGTGTGCTATATCTGACCTACAGCATACCATAATATACATAACACTGTCTACAGCATTTGCATAAGAAACTCTATCCATATACTCTCTTCTTCTAATTAGGAACTTTGATGCTTGGAGAGAGATGTGATTAGGCAATAGTGTCTCTATAAGTTTAGCCTTCTCCATCCCAAACCTCTCCAAGACCTTCTGAATATATCTTTCCTGTGACAAATGGAGTACTCCTTTATTTTTATCCCTGCAAATCTCCATTCCAAGAATCTTCTTTGCTGGACCCAAATCTTTTATCTCAAATTCTTCCGATAATATTTTTTCAGCCCTTTCACAGCCTTCATACTCCTACTGACTATAAACATATCTACATACGATAGCAAGTACAGGATATCCTCCTCATCTACATCTTTGACATAGACGCAGCAGTAATATTCACATCTGATAAATCCCAGACTCAGTACAAAACTGTCAAACCTATGATACCACTGACGAAATGACAGTTTCAAACCATACAGTGATCTAAGTAGACACACCTTCTCCTGTCTAATCTTCATGAAACCATCCGACTGTCTCATGTAGATCCTCTTCTCTAAAGTTCCATGAAGGAAAGCTGTTCACATCCATTTGCTCCAATTCCATGTTATGTTGTGCCACCAATGACAACAATACACGAATCGAAGTATGGCGCACCACAAGAGAGAAAACCTCAGTGTAGTCTATCCCTTCCCTCTGTAAGTATTCCTTTGCTACTAGTCTTGCTTTGAATCTGACTCCACCTTATTTTGAAGTTACCTCCTTCTTAGTGAACACCCATTTTAAGCCAATGGACCGAGCACCTCTTGGAAGATCCACCAGCTACCATGTCCAATTTTTCTTTAATGATTCCATCTCCTCCATCATGGCCTGCATCCATAACTCTTGATCTTCACTCTCCATGGCCTCTGCGTAGTTCTCCGAATCTTCATTTGCAGTGATGAGAGCATAAGAAATAACCTCATCAATATCATATCTAATAGATCTTCTGATGGTACACTGAGGCTTGTGCGGTGCCACTCCTGGCACATTCCTACTGTCTGAAGTCTGTGGCTCCTGTATCTCCACCTGAACAGTTGGCTCTCCATGCTGGTCTACCTGAGTAAGTCCTCTTCTATCCAACTCTACCTCAACAGGAATACCCCTGTAAATAAATGTAGACTGCATGCCATCTATCTCTGACAAACCACCACTGTCCACATTCACTTTCCCAAATCCACCACTACTTCCAGACCTCTCCAACATGCTCTTCTTGTCAAATATGACATCCCTGATCACTGACTTCTATACTTGAGAATCCCATAACGGGTACCCCTTAACTCCTTGTGGATACCCAATGAAAATCATCTTTTAAGATTTTGGATCCAACTTGCTCCATTAGGTTGCCTCCATATGTGCATAGACTAGACAACCGAAGACCTTCGGATGGCCAAGCTCCATCTTCTTTCCACTCCAGACCTTCTATAGAATGCCTCCATTCAACTTACGATGAGGAGACCTAATAACCAAAAAAAAAAAACAAAAGTTATAGCATCACCCCAAAAAGACTTTGAAAGTGATGTCTATAGCCTTAAATTTTGTGCCTTCTCCGTCAGTGTCCGATACATTCTCTCCGTGACACCATTCTATTGGAGGATCATCTTTACTATGTAATGATGTTTGATGCCATTCTCCTTACAGTACTTTCTGAACTCCAGACTAGTGTATTCCCATCCATTGTCTGACCTCAGGCACTTCACTTGTCTTCTTGTCTTCTTTTCAACTTCAGCTCTTTAGGTTCTAAATCGGATAAATATCTTTGATTTCTCCTTGATCAGATATAACCACACCTTCCTTGAGTAATTATCAATGAAGATGACAAAATACTTTATCCCACCTCTAGCTGATATAGGAGCAGGTCCCCACACATCTGAGTGCACTAAATCAAACACTCTTTTGCTGCACCTGGTATTGTTGTCAAACCTCACCTTATGCTATTTACCAAATATACACGATGACTCACATAAATCATTGCCATCTTTCTTTAGGACTGGAATTTTTCTCTTATGCATAACTCCGTGAGCCCTCGATTACTCATGTGATCCATCTGATAGTACCATAGTCGATATAAAAGCTACTCCTGTACCGTTGCCAGCACCTCCGCACTATCACTCACAACTGAGCCTTCCATCTTGTAAAGATTGTTGCTCACTTTTCTACCCCTCATCACTACTAATGCTCCCTTAAAAATCTTCAAGCATCCACTCCCAACGTGGCTACTGAAAGCATAACCCTCCTCCAAATAGCCCAAAGAAATCACATTCTACTTTAATTCTAGTACATGCTTGACATTTAAGAATGTACGAATGACCCCGTCGTACATCCTCATCCCAATAGTGCCAACTCTGACCATCTTACAAGGATAATCATCTCCAAGACCAACATTTCCTTCATCGATCTTCTTATAGGTAGCAAACCACTCCCGATGGGAAGTATAATGATATGAGCATACTGAATCTAACGTCCACGTAGTATCACACTCTGCGGATCTGTCTGATAAACTAGCAAGTCTTCTCCACTGCTCACCAATTCTGTATCATCGCTCTTGCTCGCCTTTCTCTTCTCTAATTTCCAAAGGAGACAATTTCTCTTCAGGTGTTCAAGCTAATGACACTTGAAACACTTCAAGATCTTCTTCTAATCCCGAGATTTTGACCTGCCTTTGGATTTACCCTTAGCTTTCTCCATTGATCTTTTCTGCCTTTCGTTCATAGTCAAGACCTCAGACCTAGGATCTTCTTTGCAGATCTTCTTCCTTTGCTCATTAGACCTAAGCACACCAACAATCTCTTCATGGTTTAGGATCTTCTTCCTATAAACTAAGGTTGTTATAAAACCATCATAAGAACCTAAGAGATAACATAGCAGCAATAGTGCCTTATGTTCCACATCAATCTTCACATCCAAGCTCATCATCTCAGAACAGACCTGATTGAACTTCTGAATATGAGCGACAAAATCTCCTTCGGACATCCTCAGACTGTAAAGTTGCTTTTTCAGCCACATCTTATTAGTCATATTCTTTTCCATATAAGTATTCTCAAGTCTCGTCCAGAGCCCTTCGCTGTTATCTCTGCACAAACCTCAGGTAATACCTGGTCGGCCAAACATATCCTGATTGTGCTAAAAGCAATATTCTCCAACTCCTCCCAGTCCTTAGCACTGATCCTTTCTAGCCTTTTCCTAACCAACACCTTGTAGATCCTCTGCTGAACCAGCAAATCCTTTACCCTTTGCTGTCACATGATAAAATTTTCCTTGCCATCAAACTTTTCGAAGTCTATCTTGAATCTGCCTGACGCCATTACCACAATCAAGCCACAAGCAAAATTCTAACATCATTCTACAATCATACACCAACAAACAAAGCCCTTTCAAGAAGATCTATATGCCCTAGATGTTTCTTCCAACCTTCTATATCACCTCTCCCCCATGTAGCACCTCTCCATCTTAATTAGAAGATAACCACGAAGAAGACAAGGAGATTTAGAATAAAAAACCTAGTACAGCAGATGCAGAAACCCTAGGCGACTTTCTTCTCTCCACTACACTACCCCACTAATATTGGGATTAGAATCCTCACGCAGACCGGCATGGGAACCTGGTGATTAGCCAGCCACCAAAGGGAGATCGCCTAGATGCGGAAGCTAAGAAATAGTAGATCGAGAATTGAGAGAGAAAAGAGTGCAAGAGAGTTTTGGAAGAAAGAGCTTTTATTCAATCTGTATTCAGCATTACAATCCTTGACCTAGTTACTTGTATAAGTACCTATACAATAGGATCAAGCCCCAAGCTCAAGAAAACTCCCAAACTCAAACAAACCCACGTACCGTTCTGATCCTGCGACACTAAGTCGACCCTATCTCAGACTGAGTCAACTCACTTGGGACTGAGTCAACTCACATAAGCATTGAGTCCACTCACCTGTATACCGTGCCAGAAGTCCCAAAAATACTACTTTCTGTTTGGCTGCTCCTCTGAGATATAGTCGACCCACCTCTGGACTAGGTCGACCCACCTTGAACTTAGCCAAACCAGTCTTAAGGTGAGTCGACTAAGTTGCTGATGAAGCTCCTATCCTAGCTAATGCTTCTGCCGGCTGGCTCCCTTCTTTCCTTGGCCTCTTCTCATATGTTCTTAAGGCTTGAGAGCGCCACATCTAAGCTCACACATACTGCTATGGACGTCCTAATAATATATGATAGGCATCCAAACGGATAATATTGCACCATGCTTCATCTTGATATCATCTCCCCAATGGCAAACTGGAGCAGATAGCATTTTGTCCCCTTCACTTTGTTGCCTTTCCTCAACCACTGCAGCTTGTAGGAATAGGGTTGATCCTTGGTGGGTAATTTGAACTTGTCGACCAACAATGCAACAATGATGTTTTCCTAACTCCCTCTACCATTAATGGCATCACACACCTTGCTGCATGAAATGCACTTAGTGTGGAGAATGTTGTGGTGCAACCAGTCTTCTTCATCAACTACCATGGTGGTGCTAAGGCTTCAATACACTACTAGTGGTTCACCTTGATCGGCATACACCACCTCTTCTTCTTCATCAGCCCATTCAACCAGCTCCTCTTCTTCTCCTTCCTCTTCACAAGCTTCCTCCTCTACAAAAGATATGATATTGTGGTTTGGACAGCCAGCTGCAATATGTCTAAACCCTTGGCAATTAAAGCACTTGCAGGTATTGGAGGAGGTAGTGTTGGAACAGCTTGAATTGATGTCCTTGACCTTCTTCACAGTCGACTTGGAAGAGCTTGCTTTTGTAGATGAAGATGACTTTGATGTGGAACTTCACCAACAAGATGCACGATCTCTATCCTTTCAAAAGCGTGAGCTAATTCCTTTCAATTCCTGCTTCTCAAACTCCGACACCAACTAGATCATGTCATTCATTGTCCAATAAGGTTGGAGCTACACAATTTGCTCAATATTAGGTTTTAGTCCACCAAGGTATCACACTATGGTCTACACTTTAGGCTCTTTGATACTACACATCATAAGAAGTTATTCACATTCCATCACATTCTTCTCTATATTCATGTCGCACTAACGAAAGTAGTGGAGCTTACGAAACTTATCTTAGTCAGCAGCAACGGTTCTTATTCCTTTGGATAGGCAACGTTAGGAAGCTAGTCCCAACCAAATAATCTTCAGAGAAGAACTATAGCTTGAGCTCATTGTGCATCTTATCCCAAGTCCTAATCTGGCTTTGCCCTTCACACTCATGTCATTGCTTCAAATTTTCCCACCATATTGACACGTACTTTTGAGCTTGATGGTGATAATCTTAATGCCTTGATCATCAAGAACTTTCTTAAGCTCGAAAACTCATTCAACGGTATAAAGCCAGTCTATGAACTCATCTGGTTGCATTCAACCCTCAAAGTTGAAGATGTCTGTGTTGATGCTAAGGTTGTGATGGCTGTGCTGCAGTTTTTATTTGCACAGGCGATCGGTTTCTTCTACACTTGACAAGGACTATCTTTCATTGTGGAAAGGATTTAGAACTTCAGCTTCTTTACAAAAACGTTCGCTTTCATAAAAGAGCTCCCTGCTATAGTCATAATCAGAATCTTGACGAAGTAGGCATTCACCCTACTCCCAACATTGTCAAAGCTACCGATTTTCTTGTCAGAGTTGTTCAAGCTAGCAGTCTAGTTCTTCCAATTTGATGTCATGCAGATCTAGCTCTTCCTAGCCCAAATCATCATCATGATACCACTCTAAGGATACATCTCTCACACGCACACTTACTAATCCTACGAATCCACCAACTGCAGAGGATAGAGAGGATAGAGAGAAAACAAGGGAAGAATAGTTCCTAAAAAATTATTCACTATTTAACACACTCAAGGATGTTGATTGGAAGGAGCCCAAGGTGGTATTTATAAATAATACAATAGGAACCCTTTTCTTCCCCTTTCGAATATAGGATCTCCCAATTTTAATAGAACTCTAATCATTAAAGAACAAAAGACATATATTAAGAATCCTACTAACATCAAAACTTCAATACTAACTAAATAAATGAATTAGTGATAAAACTTAGACACCTCCGGTGTCAGAACTCCTCTTATGCTTATTTCAGATCTGTAGAGTTGCCACGTTTGACATCTATTTAGCCATGCCTAAACTACAATGCAATTCTCTTGTCTTCTCTAGACAGACTATAAGCACACTGTCTCAAATAGTCACCCTCTATGAGTTCTAAAAGATGTATACTTGCTTGCAAAACACACAAGCACCTAATTAAGATATGGAAGAAATATCACTTCTCTTGAAGATAATGACAAATGTCAATGATAAGAACCCAATTCAAAAAGATTGTCACCCTTCTAAGATTATTAGAGATGAAAGCACTTCTACTACAGGACATGCATTAGGTGAGGAACAGAAAGCAACAACAAGACACAAACTCCAAACCCATCTTATCTTTATTTCCATGGAAACCAAGACAATACCGGGACCACCAGGACTACAATCCTTGGGAACACCATTTCGCTCTAACCACAATTATTACCTGGACCACAGATCCTCTCCTGCAACCAAACTATTATTTTTCTTTCACACTTATATATATATACAAAAAAACTTGCTGGCTGGCCAGAGGAAGTGAGCAACCTTGTAGCCACATGTCAAATTTCGACGAAAACGGACAGCAATAGCTCAAAACCAACAGCAAAAGATCAAGACAAAATCCTCGACCGCCTTTCAAGCATAATAAATAAAATTTACAAAAGAAAAAATGGAAACATATTCCAAGTCAACATGTCTAAGATTCAAAGAGTAGTACCGAAACCACCTAAAAATTCGGCAACAAACAAGATTCTTATTCATCTACCCATCCCGTCACGCAGATCTTTCCTAATGCCAAGCGTATCACTCAAGATCTTTTGTACGATAACAAAACTACACAAGAAATCAAGCCGAATAATTTCAGATCCTAACCCGTCACGAATACAAAAACTCTACCGCGCAAACCGATCTAAAGAAAACAGATCTCACAAATGAACAGCAAACAACTGCAATCCAGTTAAAAGCCTCCTGTCAACACAAAGAAAGCAAGAAATCACCAAACCTATCAAAAATTCCAAAATAATCCTGTCACCCGAAACCAATAAAACATGATATAAACTCATCTAAGCACAGTTCCGCATCAGAAACGAAGAATAAGACCTTATCAACCAAGATCTAGTGCTAGGGTGTCGAAAAAAGAACAAGACAAAATGCATCGAGAGAGGGCAAAACGGACGATACCATCTCCGTCCTTGTCGAAGAGGCTGAAGGCCTCCTTGAACTCCGCGATCTGCTCCTCCGTCAGCTGCTCCGCCATTGATTCCGATTCCAAGCTAGTAGACCACGACGACCTCTTGCTCTCGCTTCGTCTCTCACACCGTCTCTTGCTCTCTTTAAAGTTTTTTTCCCTTTTTCCCCGTCGGTCTCGCGGAGAGGGTTTCTTCGTCAAAGAGGGAAACAGCATGGAAGGCTGGGGAGTCAGCTATTTTAAAATGGGAGGAGATTTCCATTCGCAGGTCTTCAGGGAAGTAGGTAGTCAGACACGTGTCAAGATCAGGGAACTTGCAGCGAAGCATGTGACGGCTGGTAAGCATCCGCGTTTGAAAATGCATAGTTTTTATATATGCAGAAACTCAAATCAGCCGTCCAGTTTCCCCCGAGTCAATCGCTTTTTCGCCTTGAAAACCTTGGACGGTGGTTCTAAAATTCTGGATATGCATTTTATACGGACTTTCGTATGGACCACATTGTCAAAAAGGCCAAGCTGTACGGTGGTGTGGATGCCAAATGGACTTGACGAAGAGATAGAAATAGGAGTGGCGGTCGGTGGAACATGATACGGATCAGATTGGGTGTATAATGGATTAAAAATCCGTCAACCTGGACTTAATTTATTTATTAAATAAAAAATATAAATATAAATTTAATTATTTTATTAAATAAATAATTTATTTTAATTTATAATAGATTGAAATAAATTAAATGGGTTAAAGAGTTAACCACTATCATTTCTAGATGGAAAGTAGCTTAACATTATAAAAAGACTCATTTGCGCTTGATAATGTCATGATTAAATTCTTTAGATCAGCGCTCACTGGTTACAGCTTTATGGAGCAATTGTTCAAGTGCTCGGAAGGGTTGTTTCTTTAAAGATTACCATCCTTCGTGAAAAATACTCTTGACTTAAATGAAGCTACCATGAAAAAAAGGCTTGATGGAAAATAATTAATCAATTGGTCCACTTTATTTTGCTCCATTTAATAATTAAAATATTAATATAAATTGTGTTATTATTTTTTTATTATATATCAACATGGGCTTTGAAAGCTATCAAAGTTCAAAATATCTTACTTTTTTTTTTCCGATCATCCTATAATTATAGGAACGAAATCAAACTTTTAATTTTAAAAAATGATAAGAATGATGGAGGCAATGCAAGTTTTGTCTAGCACCAATGAGTGAGAGGTGAAGAAAGTCAGAAATAGAAGGAGAGCAGGCAGAGGGAGAGGACGATGAAAATGAGCCTTTGGACATAGATGTTATGACTATTCATATATGGAATATTATGTAGATCTATTTTTGAATAGATGTTTTATGCATATATCTATACAAGATTTTCAAATCTATTTACCTACAAGCATACGAACATATGCACATTTATTTTTATATATATGGATTATCGTTGACATAAAAAATGGTATGTTTGTGTCCACAAGTGAACCCTACATCTAGCCATCTCAAATATCTACATGCGAGGCCAGGTGCAAAAGTTCGTATATTTATTTCTATGCAATTTAGTTCTATATGAAATTTTTTATGCGAATGCATGCATGTGTCTTCCAAAAATCTATCTAGTTCTGCATTGGATGAGTAGATCGGGATTAGATATCCATTTGATAGAAGGGACTGAAAAAGAGATGGCAACTTTGCCACAAGTAGTGGGATGGATTCAGGATTAGGAGGAGCCACCATCAGCCATCCACTTCTATGTGATATTTGGAGGTTGCTGCGGGAATACACCTCCTTAGCAATCAGTCATATTTATCGTGAGGCAAACGGTGTAATTGCTTGGATCGCCTTTTTCATTGCAGAACATCTTAGATAGGTGATATGGACACATATGAGAGTAGCTTTCTTGATATTCTTGTTTCTAATTCTTTTGACTACATTCATACAAAACTTGTATGAGTACTCCATCTCATTAAAAAAAAAAAAAATAGAGATGGGAGGAGGATGTCAATGCCTCTCTAGCTACATGAGATTCCACTCTTTTCGAGTATTATCTTGTTCACCCACTCCTTTGTTTTCTCTTCTATTCTATTCCTCGATAATATCCACTTAGTTCTTTTGAATAAGGTTCTGCTCTTTATTCATGAGATTGGGAAGATATATTTTATAGGTTTGTTCATATTATATCCTATGATTTATGCTTCCTCTTGCATTTGGTTGTGAATTATATGATAAAAAGAAAGGTCGGCAAAAGCATTGATGCTGATGAAATGTATTCCCATGGTGATACGGACACAAGGGATAATTCTTTCGACATCGCCTGCGATGTAAAAAATCGGATATGAAGCGCACCGCCTCATTTAATTGATCCATCTGGAGCCTTTGTGGCACGACGTGATGAAAGTCGCTTTCCCATGGATAGTGCCATCATTCTCTATAGCGTAATTAATCCCAATTTTTTCAAATATATAAAAAAACCCTTTTGCCCCTATTGCACCATAAAGAAAAGAGACCAAAATTCGGATGGATTTTCATCATTCTCCCAGAAAGCTTTTTAGTTCTCCCACCACTTCGGTGATCAGCGATTTTTAAGATTTAGGTTTTTAGATAAGCGGAGCATTTCGACCTACCGGATCTTTGGTGAGCCTTTTGATATACTACGGGAGGAGTTTTATTAACGTCAGGAAGCATTTTCAAATTTCTACCGTGGAGAGTGTTTTACTCATAAATGGCCTCTAAAAAGTTCAAGTTTAGAAGTCGTCGAGAAGAAGGCAACGAAGAAGAGGATATGATCTCAAAAAGTACAACAATGATTGTTTACAAGAGAGAGGATGCCCCTACAACCTGTGGAAGACATGATATGGAGGAAAGAGAAAAAGGTAAACTCCTTTTAAACGCACTCCTTTCAAGGTTTAAGGCATCCGTTAAATCTGACCCATATGCTAAAAAAAATGATAAAAATTTTACTTAAGACGTATTTTACCTACAGAATGTCATAATACTAATACTTAATGTCATAATATTAATCTAGGATGTCATAATATCGGCAAAACTATCTTCGGATTGTATTTTACCAATGAGATGGTATAATGTTAACATAGAATATCATAAATTTGAATCAGGATGTCATAAAAAATTCAAAAATTATACTTGAAAGGTATTTTACCTATAATGTAATAATTTTTACCTATGATGTCATAATATTATTAAAAGTATCTTCGAAGGTATTTTACCAATAGGATGTCATCATTTTAACCTATAATATCATAATTTTGATAAAGAATGTCATAATTCTACGTTCAAAAATATTTCAGTATCATGATATCATAATTTTGATCATTAACGTCATAATTTTGACACATGATATCATAATTCTACGTTTAGAGAAGTTGCATATTTCGAGATGTCATAATCTTGATCGTTAATATCATAATTTTGATATAAAATATCATAATTCTACGTTCAAAAATATTTTAGTGCCAGGATGTCATAATTATGATTCTTAATATCATAAATTTGACATAGATTATCATAATTCTGCTTTAGGAGATCATTCTATTTTAGAATATCATAATTTTAATACTTAATATCATAATTTTGACATAGGATATCATAATTCTATTTTTTATGTTATTTTTATTTTAAGATATCATAATCTAGATCATTAATATTATAATTTTGATAAAAAATATCATAATTCTGCGTTCAATAATATTTTTATTTTAGGATGCCATAATTTTGACATAGAATGTTATAATTCTGCTTTCTATGTTGTTTCTATTTCAAGATGTCATAATTTTAATTTTTAATATTATAATTTTAATATAAAATATCATAATTTTATATTTTATAATATTTTTATTTTAGAATATTATAATTTTAATAGTTAATATTATAATAATATTAAAATTATGATATTCTAGAATAGAAACATCATGAAGCATTGAATTATGACATCTTTTATCAAAA
This sequence comes from Cocos nucifera, assembly GCA_006176705.1. Lineage (NCBI taxonomy): Eukaryota > Viridiplantae > Streptophyta > Magnoliopsida > Arecales > Arecaceae > Cocos > Cocos nucifera. The sequence continues at coordinate 501,245 of QRFJ01001919.1, forward strand.
TTATGATATTAACGATCAAAATTATGATATCCTAAAATAAAAATATCATAAATATAAAATTATGATATTTTTTATTAAAATTATGATATTAAGAGTCAAAATTATGACATCCTGAAATAGAAATAATATGAAAAATAGAATTATAATATCTTATATCAAAATTATAATATTAAAAATTAAAATTATGATATTCTAGAATAAAAATATTATGAAATATAGAATTATAATATTTTTTTATCAAAATTATGATATTAATAATCAAAATTATGATATTTTGGAATAGAAATAATACTGAAAGTAGAATTATGATATCTTATGTTAAAATTATGATATTAAGGATCAAAATTATGATATCCCAAAATAGAATGATCTCCAAATACAAAATTATGATAATCAGTATCAAATTTATGATATTAAGGATGGTAATTGATCCAGAAGGTTAGTGTATAATTGCTTCTTTATGGTAGATGAGTCTTGAGTCTATGATATAGAAACATCGGAGCGAGAGTACAGATACTCATTAGAGAATAAGGGCACTGAGCGTGACTACCTCGAGTAGTCATAAGGAAGTCTACCTTCTCGTCGATGACTGACTCGAAGCTGCAATGGTGTGTCTGATTCTTTGATCTGAGGTGCATCGATAGTTCATCTTGAGGATGTTATAGTTTGACTACACCATAACTCGGTCTCCTAGTCATTCAAAATTCTGAGGTATATGTTGGCTATAGCATATTCATTATAGAAATTGGATTACACCTAGATGAAATCTATCTACCTCGGTGGATGAGGAGCAGTCCTATAATGATCATGAGAATCAAGTCCATAAGCCCATGGCCATGGCAGAGAGTGAAATAATAGAAAGAGTTTTTATTAAGATTTTTACATCAAACTTGAATCGAATAATTAAATCATATGATAGAAATTAGGATTTGATGAGTTCATCTTAATCCTACCGATCGGAGCTCAAGATAGAAGAACTTAATCATACAAGTAGCTGCACCAAGAGGTTCATTTTTAGTTTTGATGGATTACCACCATATACTGCTAGGTGTTACTGATGAATTTTGGAAGCAATTAGAATGAATTAGATGATCGATCATTCTAGTTGTCTAAATCAGAAGAGTTCTGATCTAACGAAAGAAGTTTCGATGATGTTGATGATGGAGATCACGACATATTCTATTACCATATAGAACTGAACATAACTGATCACACAAATAAGGATTTAGATTTGGATATCATCAATTGGACTAATCTAGTTCAATTGATTTGAATTGGATTCAATTAGGTTCAAGAAAATCATGTTAGTACATGATTGAGCCTAACATTCTCCTTCTATTATCATTTGAAGTTATCTTGATTGAGCCAAATGTATTTATGCTCACTCAGGTATCTTTACCTAGTCTGATTGAAGCTTATCCAGATTAAAAAAGAGTTATCTTAATTTATGAGATAAATTTGAGATAAGACCTACCATTTTTCATTACCTGCTAATTCTTGTTTTTTAATTTTGGTCAAACGTTGATCTTTGATCCTTGGACATCTGTCCATGTGTCATGCACTTATTGAAGAGTAGATAGGGGCTTGTCCCCTCACTAAAATTTGGAAAGAAGAGGGTGCATGCCTAAGATGGCGTGCGCCCATGGATAGGGACGCCTGGAGTCCCATACGGATGGAACTCCAGATTGCTTCTTGGATTCAAACTAGGTAACCCTTACCTGTAGACTTTGACCAGTCTAAGGCACCATCTAAGGATGAATCTATGGAGCTTTCATCCGATTGGATCAGATGATGTAATTTCACTAATCAAATTTAGATCTGATTGTACGAAGCAACGTAATTGGCTGGAGTGATGCAGCACTGCATGGTGCAGTAGGATCTATAAATAAACCCTATCTGCACCCAACCAGAAGAGAGCCTTTTTCTAGCCATGCCCTAAGGCTATCCCTCTCCCTCCTCCATGCCATCTTTTGATCCTCTCTCTCCTCTCCACGTCCAAGGGAAGTTGGGCACGAGTTTGGTGCGATTCAAGCAATCAAAAGGCGACGAGAAAGCAAGAAGACAGTCCTGCTACAAGAGACAGCAACACATCTTCAAAAAAAGTTTTGAAGATCCTCCAAATTAGATCCAGATCTAATTTTTGAAGAAAAAAAAGAAAAGGAGAAGATCTTCAAATACAGTCCAAGTGGATACCGGTAGAGGCCAAGCGCTTGCATGGCTAGATTTAGAACCTCAGACAATCAGCAGGATCATCAACGGGTAATCGAATTATCCAAAATAAAATTAACATTAATTTAAATTTAATTTAATTTAATTTTTTTATTTATCAAATTATAAAATTAGATCTGAAAAATGTTAGATCTAATTTGAATCTAAGAGAAAATTTTTGAACTATGTCTTTCGATCCAATCAGATTTGAATGAACCTGATCCAAAAAAATATGATTTTTTTCTTCAACTGGTATCAGAGCCAGGTTGCATAAAATTTATTTAGATCTGATTTAATCTAATAAATTAATAATTTTAGATATCACATGAGATATCATTAGATCTGAAATCAAAAAATTAGAAAGTTAAAATTAATTAATTTAGGTCTGAAATGTATGAGATACATAACTAGACTAGGAATAGAATTATTCTATATGTAGTCTAGTATAATCATAATTTTTTATTTGATTAAATATAATTTTAAGATCTATTTATTTATTATTTTTTAATCTTATAAATATTATAATCAGATCTAAAAATAGAAAATAAATTTAATTTAATTTATTCATATGAGATATGATAGTTGCATGTTTAGACTAGTTGTAGAATAGTTCTATGAAAGAATCTAAATTAAATTTTATTTGATATGATCAAATTTAAATTTAATTTTTTAGATGATTATGAGATAATTTAGATCTGAAAAATATGCATGATATGATGTATGCATAAGCATGTTTTAATTAGATCAAATTTTTATATGAGATATATGCTTAGATCTAATTAGTTTTGTAAATTAGTTGTATTTTTTATTAAGACGTTCCCCTTGGTCGTCCGGTCATAAGAACAAAGTAGAATTTAAAGACCCTTTCCTTTCATTCGATGGGATGTTCTTATGACGTGTATGGATGCTGCACATTTATTCTTAATTAAAAATTAAAAAATTTATTTTTTGTAAAATTCTAGATCTTGAAACCCCAGGATCTTATTTATATGTTTTATTTATGAACCTTAAACTTAATTAAGAATTAAGATTATAAAATATATTAGGTCTAAAATTGAGAATTTTAGATCTAAAATATATTCATAATATTGGATTCGGGCTTGGGTAGCTCAATTAGGTCTAAGCGGTTGATCAAACTGAATCAAGAGTTGGTTAGATGGGATCAACAGTGCTTAAATTGACTAGCCTAATAGGATTAAGTCTAGGTTAAGATTAAATCACGTGAGTGATCGATCAAGCTAAGACCTAATTAGGCTCAGTGGTTAGAGTCTGGATTGTAGGCTAATCCGATTGGTTCTGGCTCAATAATTTGATGTCTAAGATAAGTTTGGCAGATACGATCGATTGGTTTTTAATTGAGAGCTACTCAACTCGAATGCGTTCTTATCAAGTTAATGGCATATCCCTTCCATCGGTCTCACTTATCTAACCATATTTATTGACTCAATTTTGATCTAAGATGGTCAATAATCCGAGCTAACCCATGCCACTAGATTAGTCATAATGGTTATGACTATGTCAAATCTAGTTTAATGAGACCTAAATCAAATCTCTCTAAGAAAAGATTAAGTCAAGGTCTTCCATCATTGTAGATGTGCGGGCTCTTTCCGGGGTTGATTGTTCTCGACTGGTTACAGTGGCTCAGTTGCACTGAAAAGATGCAACCATGTCTATTAGGCATTGGATGCTATGGGACTGGAGGATGGATTGGGCTCAATATTTCGGATACGGTGAGAGACTCAATTAGAAATTCAATCTGTGCAAATGGTGGGTCTGACTTAACTAAGGAGTGGATCAATATTTCGGATATGGTGAGATTCATGAATTAGAGATCAAGTTTGGGTGCACCATGATTAGAGAATCATTGAACAAGAGTTGTTCACTCATTGGCTAACCCATCATCAATAACTATTAGGTGAGGTGATGAGTCAGTTGGTGGGACCGCACCACCCACTAGAAATCATTAATCATGAAGATTTTCGCATCTTTACAGAGGAAGTGTAGGGATCCAAAAAAATAATGAAAGCTAATTTATTTAAAAATAAAATTTTTAAATAAATTGGTTAAGTCTTAATTACAATATCTAACTAAAAATTTTGACTCTCTACAAAAAAATATCTACATCCAATCTACTAGCACGTATCCTGAACATCCATAGACTGATCGGACTAAATTACAAAGATTGATTCTGAAACTTCAAAATCATTTTGAATTTTGAGAAGTTAACTCATGTACTGGACCAGGATCCTCCTATCTTACCAGCTCGTCCATCCGCTGAATAGAGAGTGTCTCTGGATAAGTGGTAGACAAAGATAACAAGATCAGATACTACATGTTGGACTCGATATCTGATGAACTTTAGTGCCAATATGAAGATATCAGAACTGCTCGCCAAATGTTGGCTCACCTACAGAAGATGTTTGGTGAACAGAGTCACGTAGCCAAGTATCAAAGTCACTAAAAGACTATTTAAGGCTAAGATGCGTGATGGATAGTCAGTCCAAGATCATTGTCTGATGATGATCAAGGACTTGAAAGACTTGAGAAACTCAAAGTGAGGTTGGACATGGATCTGCATAATGATATAATTCTGCAATCCTTGACTAATGCGTATGGGCAGTTCATCATGAACTACCATATGCATAAACTTCAAAATTTCTTAACCAAACTTATGAACATGCTGGTTACTACTAGCTTTCTATGAAAGGTTCTAAAGGCTCAGTATTTGCTATGGAATGGACTTCTTCCAAGAGAAAATCTTTTAGAAAGAAGAAGAAGTATGCAAAAAAATAGAAGATGGAAGGAGGAAAGAAGAAAAAGGCAGAACTGAAGAAGAAGGCCGCTGACAAAGGAAAGTATTTTCATTGCAACAATGACGGCCACTGAAAGTGAAACTGCCCTACTTACCTGGCCATCCTAAAGAAGAAGGAGGCAGGTCCTTCTAGAGGTATGCTCGTTATTGAGTCTAACCTTACGATTTCTTCTACATCCAGTTGGGTGCTTGACTCTGATTCTAGTGCTCACTTGTGTACTTTCATGCAGGATCTTAAAGATAGCAGGAGGCTGAGGGATGGTAAGATGATCCTACACGTCGAAAATGGAGCAAGAGTTGCTATCGTGACCGTGGGAACATACCATCTTTGACTACCATCTGGTTTAGACTTAGTATTAAAAGACTGTTATTATATGCCTGTAGCAAGTAGAAATTTGATTTTTATTTCTTGCCTTACATTAGAAGGCTATGTAATTAGTTTTCTTAAGGACCATTATAACATTCTTTATGAAAAAAATAAAATTATAAGTAATTTTTTTATTAACGGTCTTTATCAGTTACATGTTGATGTATCTATTTTTAATTTCGAATAAAATATGAATGCCATGAAATCAAAACGATCTAGGGATAGTCCAAATGATAGATATCTATGGCACCTAAGACTAGGTTATATGATAGAAGATAGGATTAACAAATTGGAAAAAAATTGGACTATTGAGTTCATTAATTTTTGAGTCATATTCAATTTATGAATCCTGTCTTCATGGCAAAATGACTAAGCTCTCTTTTATAGGACATGAGGAAAGGGCCATGGATCTTCTTGCCTTAGTACATACTGATGTGTGCGACCCATTTGATGTACCGACTAGAGGCAATTTTGTCTACTTCATTAACCTTTACCGATGATTTATCTAGGTATGGGTATGTGTATCTTATGAGACACAAGTCTGAAGCTTTTGAAAAGTTTAAGAAATTCAGACATGAAGTAGAAAAAGTAAACTAGAAAAATCCATTAAGGTTCTTCGATCAGATCGAGGAGGTGAATACCTTAGTCGAAAATTTTTAGACTATCTTAAGAAAAATGGCATAGTCTCTCAATGGACTCCACCAGGAAATACCTCAACTCAATAAAATTTTCAGAACGGAAGAATCGGACCTCTATTAGATATGGTTCGATCCATGATGAGCTTCACAGACCTTCCTGATTTTCTTTGGGACACTGTTTGTTAACTGCAATATACTTACTGAATAGGGTTTCTTCTAAAACCATTTCTACCACACCATATGAGATATGGCATGGTAAGAAACCAAGTCTGAGTCATCTCAGAATTTGGGATTGTCCGGCTCATGTCAAAAGACAACAAGCGGACAAGTTAGACTTTAGGTCCTTTCAGAGCTCGATTTATAGGATATCCTAAAGAGTCATTAGGATATTATTTCTACATTCCAGAAGATCACAATGTGATTGTGAGTCGACATGCCATTTTTCTTGAAAAATAGTTTATTCAAGATAGTGGCATTGGAAAGCAGATCAAGCTCGATGAGAAAGTCTCACAAGAGCAACGAGCTAAGGACCTAATGGAACCAAATCAGGTTGAGCCAATCCATTCACTACCTCCTCCACCTCGTAGATCGAAAAGAGTTTTCCATCCCTCCTGAAGAGATACTTAGGTATTATTTCAGAGGATGTAGAGAAAATGTTCCTCATAGGTAATGGTGCTCATGGTGATGATCCCAAAACCTATAACGAGGCGATATCAGATATCGACTCCGAGAAATGGTTAGAGGCAATGAAGTCAGAAATTGACTCGATGCACTCAAACCAAGTCTGGACCTTGGTAGATCCACCAGAAGGTATAGTACCTATTGGGTGTAAATGGATCTTCAAGAGAAAGATTGGTGCAGATGGAAAATGTGGAGACATTCAAGGCTAGATTAGTGGCAAAAGTTTATAGTCAACGCGAAGGCATTGACTATCAGGATACCTTTTCCCAGTAGCTATGCTAAAAATCCATCCGCACATTGCTTGCTGTTGCAGCCTATTTCGATTATGAAATATGGCAAATGGACGTGAAAATGGCATTCTTAAATGGATATCTTGAGGAAGATATCTATATGGAACAGCCGCTAGGTTTCACATCCAGTGATGACTGATCACAAGGTTTGCAAGCTGCAAAGGTCCATATATGGACTTAAGCAAGCATCTCGGAGCTGGAACACTCGTTTTAATGATGTGATCAAAACTATTTGGTTTCATCAAAAATGAAGGAGGAAGCCATGTATTTTCAAAAAGGTCAGTGGGAGCGCTGTTGTCTTCCTCGTATTGTACGTGGATGACATCCTCCTTTATTGGAAAATGATATTCCCATGTTGACCACAGTCAAAATGTGGTTGTCCTAAAGAATTCTCCATGAAAGACCTAGGAGAAGCATCCTTTATTCTAGGAATTAAGGTCTATAGAGATAGACCGAATAGGATGCTAGGACTTTCACAGAAAATGTACATAGAAGAAGTACTAAAGAGGTTTAGTATGGAAAACTCTAAGAGGGGTTTAGTACCCTTCAGACATGGCATTCATCTTTTCAAGAAGATGTGCCCTAGCACACCTGAGGAAATAGAACGCATGAGCAAGATCCCTTATGCTTCAGCAATAGGGAGCCTCATGTATGCCATGTTATGTACACGACCTGATATAGCCCATGCTATGAGTATCACGAGCAGATATCAGTTGAATCCGGATGAAGAGCATTGGACTTCTGTGAAATGTATCCTTAAGTACTTGAGAAGAACTAAGGATATGTTGTTGGTCTTTGGTAATGGAGAACTCCAAGTCCAGAGATATACAGACTCAAATTTTATGTCCGATGTAAATGATCGAAAGTCGACATCTAGGAGTCTGTTTGTGTGCAATGGTGGAGCTGTTAGTTGAAAAAGTTTCAAGCAGATAGTGATAGCAGATTTCACCATGGAAGTAGAATACATCACTGCGTCAGAAGCTGCAAAGAAGGCATTCTGGTATAAGAAGTTTGATGCAGAGATCGAAATGATGTCATCAGATGCCATTCCTCTATACTGCGATAATAATGGCGCCATAGCTCTTGCTAAGGAGCTGAGGTCTCACCAGAAATCCAAGCATATCGAGCGGCGATACCATCTCATCCATGATTATCTCGAGAAGGATTATGTCGAGGTCAAGAGAGTCGACTCCGCAGATAATACGGCGGATCCGCTTACAAAGTCGTTGGGCTAGCAGAAGATCGAAGCCCATCTTGAGAAGATGGGACTTAGAATTGTAGCCAATTGGCTTTAGGTTAAGTGGAAGTTTGTTAGATATATGTGTGTCCTAGAAGCTAGAATTGGCTAACACTTATAATACACTTCTAGGGACAAAATTATAATTTTGATTATAAATAATAAAATAGATTATTTTCTATCACATATGTGTATTTAGTGTCTGTGATACATTTCTTGATTTAATGGTAATGATAATTCTTATTTTCAAGAGTTGAAAATTTAAGACAAGAATTTTCATTATTAACTCATAAAATGCTCCTGACCGTAGGATCATCATGAGGATGGTGATTGATCCGAAAGGTTAGTGTACAATCGCTTCTTTTTAGTAGATGAGTCTTGAGTCTACGGTGTGGAGACACCGGAGCGAGAGTATAGGTACTCGTTAGAGAATGAGGGCACTGAGCGTGACCACCTCGAGTAGTCATTAAGGAAGTCTACCTTCTCGTCAATGACTGACTCGATGCTGCAGTAGTGTGTCTGGTTCTTTGACCTGAGGTGCATCGGATAGTTCACCTTGAGGGTGTTATAGTTTGACTACACCATTACTCGGATCTCCTAGCCATATCGAAATCCTGAGGTGTATGTTGGCTATAGCATGTTCATTGTAGGAACTGGATTGCATACCAAGATGGAATCTATCTACCTCGGTGGTAGAGGAGCAGCCCTATGATGATCATGAGAATCAAGTCCATAAGCCCATGGCCATGGCAGAGAGTGAAATAATAGAAAGAGTTTCTATTTAAGATTTTCACATTCGGACTTGAATCGAATGATTACATCATATGATAGAAACTAGGGTTTGACGAGTTCACCTTAACCCTAATCTGATCGGGGCTCAAGATAGAAGAACTTAATCACACAAGTAGCTGCACCAAGAGGTTTTTTTTCAGTTTTGATGGATTGCCACCATATACTGCTAGGTGTCATTGGTGGATTTTAAGAGCAATTAGAATGATTTAAATGATCGATTATTCTAGTTGTTTGAATCAGAAGAGTTCTGATCCAACGAAAGGAGTTTCGATGATATTGATGATGGAGATCACGATATATTCCATTACTATATAGAACTGAATCTAATTGGATCACACAAATAAGGGTTTGGATCTAGATATCATCAATTGGACTAACCCAGTTCAATTGATTTGAATTAGATCAATTAGGTTCAAGAAAATTGTGCTAGCACTTGATTGAGCCTAACATTCTCCTTTTATTATCATTTGAAGTTGTCTCGACTAAGCCAAATATATTTGTGCTCACTCATGTACTTTTACTTGATTTGACTGAAGCTTGTCCAGATCAAAAAAGGATTGTCTTAATTTATGAGATAAATTTGAGATAAGACCTGCCATTTTTCATCACCTGCTAATTCTTGTCCTTTGACTTTGGTCAAACATTGACCTTTGATCCTTGGACATCTGTCCATATGTCATGTACTTATTGAAAAGTAGATAGGGGCTTGTCCTCTCACTGGAATTTGGAAAGGAGGGGGCACACGCCTAGGATGGCATGCGTCTATGGATAGGGACACCTGGAGTCTCATATGGATGGGACTCCAGGTTGCTTCTTGGATTCAAACTAGATGACCCTTACCTGTAGACTTTGACCAATCTAAGGCACCATCTAAGGATGAATCTGTGGGACTCTCATCTGATTGAATCAAATGATGTAATTCTACCAATCAGATTTAGATCTGATTGCATGAAGCAATGCGATTGGCTGGTGTGATGCAGCACTGCATGGCGCAGCAGGGTCTATAAATAAATCCTGTCTGCGCCCAACCAAAAGAGAGCCTTTTTCTAGCCACGTCCCAAGGCTGTCCCTCTCCCTCCTCCATGCCATCTTCTAATCCTCTCTCTCCTCTCCACGTCCAAGGAAAGTTGGGCACAAGTTTGGTGTGATTTAGGCAATCAAAAGACGATGAGAAAGCAAGAAGGCAACCCTACTACAAGAGACAGCATCACATCTTTAAAAGAAGTTTTGAAGATCCTCCAAATCGGATCCAAATCTATTTTTTGGAGAAAAAAAAAGAAGAAGGAGATCTCCAGATCCAGTTTGAGTGGATACCGATAGAGGTCAGGTGCTTGCGTGGCTAGATCTAGAATCTCAGGCAATCAGCAGGATCATCAATGGATAATCGGATTACCCAAAATCAAAATAACATTAACTTAGATTTAATTTAATTTAATTTTTTTTATTTATCAGATCATAAAATTAGATATGAAAAATATCAGATCTGATTTGGATCTAAGAATTTTTTTTTGAAATATGCCTTTCGATCCAATCAGATTTGGACGAATCTGACCCAGAAAAATATAATTTTCTCCTTCACAGAATATATTTTTCGATATTAATATAACATTCTATATTATGACATTCTTTAAAATTATGACATCTACTGATTTTTATTTTTTTTTTATATTATCAGGTCGAAGATATTATTCGACCTGTCCTGCAAGAGTACTGACTTTTCAGTTCTATTGAAGAAAAAAAATGAGCACTTATAGTACTGATGAAGCAAAATTGAAGGAGCCTATTTCGGTTGGCTGTGCCATGTGTGCATGGCTAAGAATTGAAATTGAGGAGCTTAAAAAAAAGGTCATCAATCATGAAAAGTTACTGAATTTCTTGATCAGGAAGAAGATAAAGGATAAAAAGTGAAAGAAGAAGAAAGAAAAATTCGGGGTTGAAGAAGAGAAAGATGATGAAGAATATGATGAGAAAGATAAACAGAATAAAGAGGAAAGAAAAAGTTTCAGAAAGAGAAAGAAGAAAGAAGAAAGAAGAGGAGAAGAAGAGGAAGAAAGAGGATGAACAAAGGAGAAAAATGGAAGAGGATAAGAAGAAGAATGAAGAGGAACAAAGAAAAAGAAAGGAGGAGGAGGAGGAGAAGAAGGATGAGGAGGAAAAGAAGAAGAAGATGAAGAAGAGGGAGGAGGAAGAGGAGAAGAAAAAAGAGGAGAAAAGGAAGAAAAAAGAGGAGAGCAAAAGAAGAAGATGATGAAGAAGAAGGAGGAGGAAGAAAAAAAAGGAGGAAGAGGAGAAGAAGGAGGAAGAGAAGAAAAAGAGGAAAAGAAGAAGATGATGAAGAAGAGAGAAGGAAAAGAAAAAGGGAGGAGGAGAAGGAGGGGGAGGAAAAGAAGAAAAAAAGAGGAAGGAAAAAAGAAAAAGAAGATGAAGAAGAGGGAGGAGAGAAAGAAAAAGGAAGAAGGAGGAGGAGGAGGAGAGGAAGGAGGATGAAAAGAAGAAGAATGAATATGAAAGGAAGGAGGAGGAGGAGAAGAAGAAGAGGGAGCAGGATGAAAGAAAAATGAAGGAGGGAAGAAGGTGCAAGAGGAGAAGAAGGAGGAGAAGAAGAGAGGAGGAAGAAAAAAAGGGAGGATGAGAAGAAGGTGGAAGAGGAGAAGAAGAAGGAGGAGAAGAAGATAATAGAGAAGAAGAAGAGGGAGGAGAAAGAAAGAAAAAAAGGAGGAGAAGAAGGTGGAGGTGGAGAAGAAGCTTAGGAGAAAAAGAAGAGGGAGTATGATAAGGAGGAAGAGAAAAAGATGAAGCGCGAGGATGAAAGGAAGAGAAGGGAGCAGAACAAGAAGACTGATATTGGGGATAAGCCAAAAATACTGATATATTCACTCGAGAGGAGGGTAAAAAAAGAACATCGGATGCGCAAGGCTTTCCATCTGACAGAAGATCCAAATTATGACACCTTTCTACCAACAAAAAATTCTAAGACAGTCCCCAAATCCAAAGAAGTATCACTTTTGGACCTCTCAAATATATCAAGCGAACAACGAAATGAAGAACATGTAGACATACATTCAATTTTTATCAATATTATGAGATTTTTGTGCAACGTTAAATTTTTTAACCTAATCTTTTAACAAAGGGATTCATTAAGCATTCACGAGAATATCAAGACAAATGTCTATTGTCTGAGGAGGATGATGCCAGCATCGAAATATTCTTGATTGAAAAAATTACCTCATAAGTGATTTATGACATCTATAACATCTTATATATGATAGTACCCACTATTAATTTATGATATTCTTGTATTTTTCATTACAGTGAGGTTGTTTTCAACAATGCTGAAGGAGGCAGCATCACAAGATTCAATATTCATGATCTTCTATTTGCGAGGATGATAATTGATGATATAAGAATTCAACTCTTTTTAGATCTCAATTATCATTTTTTGTTCTAGATATCATGTGTATTAATGTGGCTGCTATTTTTTTGCATCATAACATAATACTTTGCATGAACAGATAATTGATGCTAGGCATAACTTTCTTCGCAAAAAATAGAGTGAACGATCAGATCTGTGCCACGAGTGCATCGTTGCCCCCGTAATGACCGCTGGTATGTGCATTTAATAATCGACATCACCATATCATGAGTTAGCTAGGATGGCAGGAGAATTCATTTTCAATGGAGTTAGTGATGAAGAGAAGAATGAATTTAGGCTCCTATTCAACATTATCAATACAAAAAACGTCCACTGGCACTTGCTGGTTATAGATATGGTTCAAAAAAAAATTTATCATCTAAACTCCATCAAGCACAGTGCCAAATATAAGGCTAATACCAGAAAGTGGCATAAGATCCTAGGAGCCATGTTCCACATATATTATGACAATGCAGAAATGAGTGAATGGAATATAAAAGAAGATGAAGACTGCCCTTCCCAGCCTCCGAAATCTTTAGATTATGGTTTATATTGCTTGAAGTATATGGACTTTCTTGCTCGTAAGGATAGATCAGATAAATAAGACTTCATACAAGTTGACATCTTTCAATATCGGAGAAAACTTGCTATGAAAATAATAAAAAAAGAGCTCGAATAGAGAGTGACTGCTGTCATCGACAAACTTGAAGCCCTCTGATAGAAAAAATTCCTTGTATGATATTGAATTTATCATTTTATGAGAGTCAATTCTTTGTAAGAGAGTGAATTCTTTGTATGACACTGAATACAAGATATCAAACTGTATATTTATGATAAGAGCAAATTTCACTTTGGAATATAATTTTTTTAACATTTTATGTTTGATCATTTTTTGTTAAAACTGAATATAGATAATCAGAGTGTTATTTATTATCTTGACTAAAGAATGTCAATATATCAAAATAGGATGGCATAATTATGCATTTCTTAAAGTTTTTATTCCAGGATGTCATAATTTTGATCCTTAATTATGACATTAAAGATCAAAATTATGACATCCTAGAATAGAAACATCACGGAATGTAAAATTATAACATCCTTTATCAAAATTATGATATTAAGTATCAAAATTATGACATCATGGAATAGAAATATCATGAAATATAGAATTATGATATTCTTTATCAAAATTATGATATTTAAGATCAAAATTATGGCATTCTGAAACAAAAACAATATTGAACGCAGAATTATGATATCTTTTATCAAAATTATGACATCCGGCATAGAAAACATTTTTGAATGTAGATTTATGACATTAAGGATCAGAATTATGATATTAATGGTCAAAATTATGACATCCCCAAATGCAGAATTATGACATCCAGTCAAATAAATATTCTCTTACGCTGGTTTATGACATCCTGATCAAAATTATGACAATATAGGGGTACAATTATGAAATTCAGTCATAGTTAATGTTCTCGAAGGAATGAATATGAGAACTTAGTTTAGAATTATGATATTGTATGTTAAATTTTTGACATCTTGGCATAGGAATATAAGATCGTGTATAAATTTTTTAAAGTAGAAATTATGACACAATTACGACATGTGCAAGCAATGTCTTCCAAAAATTAGGAAGATATTTTATTATTTATAATATATTTATAATATATTTTATAGTTTGATGAATATAATCACCCATTTTACAAAATAGGATAAACAAAGTAAATAAGAAAATTAAGATTGATGCTTTTTTCCTAGGTCAAGGAGCTTGAAATCACTTCCATTCATGTCGACACTCTCCTTCTTTCATTGCTTTTATGCTCCACACATTATCTGAGGCTATGTGGAGGCACGACAATTTTCAATACCTTCCAATCCAAGACGAATGTCGGACAAAACACCCCTCTCGAGCTCCCGACATCGATCCGGAGGGTGGGGGGAGAAATCCTTCATCGAGTAGCAGTGTCATGGTGACAGCATCTTCACCTGAAGTGAAGGCCACTAAGATCTCCTTTTGTCCATAGCTGGTAGCCCTAATTTCTATTTATACAGGATCTGAGGATCCGTGTAAATATTATACCATCTTAATTATTTTTTTTCTCTTGTATTATTTGGCTGCACATGTAAGTATCAAACTCATCCTATTTTTAAACTATGACATTGAATCATAGAAAACATCCCAGAAAGAAGAATTATGATATTTTTTGTCAAAATTATGACACCATGATGTAGAAAACATCTTTGAATGATGTACTTATAAAAATATGATATTGTAGTTTTACAATATGTGATAGAGATGCGATGTTGTAGTTAAGACACCGTATTTATCAGTTTAATCCGACTTCTTAAAATCATTAAAAATGCGTAAATAGCAGTGAGCCGGGTCGAATCTACAGGAAAGGTAGTATTTTAGATTTGAAATCTTTGATTTTTAAAAAGAAAAAAAAAATTGAGTTTTGAAATTAGGAGTGAAGTCGAAAGATTAAAAATAAAAATTAAAAGATGCAGAAATTTAAACTTGGTACTAAGATCTACTAATTAGATCTTAGCATCTACTTGCAATAAAATAAAAAATAATAATTAAAGTGTAGAATTAAATTGCAATAAAAATAAAAAGCAAGAAATTAAAGTACAAAAATAAAATTTTTATTAATTAAAATTTTAGAATTTAAATACATAAAATTTAAAAAGAAAAAAAAATAAAATAAAATAGCCTGATCTCTGATTTTAGATCGGCATTGGCAGAAAGATGGTGTAGAAGTCCGACTCTTCTTTTCGATATCCGTTGCTTCGAAGCAGCCTTTAATCCATAGCCTAGCTTCGCCATGTACCAAAGCTCATCTTGATCGAAGATCTTGATTTCTGAAGGCCTGGGATCCTTTTTATAGAGCTGGGAGGGCTGGATATTTATTTCTAAAGGTAATGTGGGACTAATAGCCTTTGTAATTATCAAAATATAAAGAAATTCGAATAAAATTTGAATCAAAACAGCTCTGATACGACTCTGGTAAGCCTAGTGAAATCTGGCCATTCAATAGGAATCCAACGGTCTAAAAATCATCAAAATCAAATGCGTATTAGCCCAGATCAGATCGGATCAATTTTTGACCGTTGGATTGCGCTTGATGGAGGAAATCTAGCCACAAATCGCGCTTCGAGAGTCCTGATCACCGTCGGGAGCATTCTGGACCGTTGGATCTTCATCTCTTGGTTTTTTGGCCATCGGATCGCGCCAGATCGCTGATAGAATTTGAATCAAATCTAAAAATCACCACCGTCGTTCGATCTTGACCGCAATCAATCGCAGCCGTTCGATCGCGTAATTACTGTTCCCATGGATCGCATGGACCGACCGCACCGCACACCGCAGCCAATCAGCGCTCTTATCGCTGGATGAAAAAACCAAAATACCTTATGAGCTGCGATAAATTTTTGTGAACCCTTTAAGGGTCTAGGTCCGCCACGTGGCAATCTTTGATTCATCGGTTTCTGCTGAGCTAGCGGTCCACGTCTGGATCGTGGACCGACTGATGGCTTCAATGGCTGAGTCGACTTTGATGGCTTGGCTTGGCTTGGTGGCTCGGCTTACGGAGCCGGCTGAGCCATTTTCTTTTTTTTATTTTCTTTTTTTTATTTTATTTCTTTAAAAATTTATATCTTTTCCGTTTTAGCTTCGTTTTACTTAAAATTTATTTCGTTATGATCAAAAAAATGAGCTCTTTCTATTAATAATAAAATTTTATTTTTTATTTTTATTATTTTTTAATTAATTTTTTAATTAATAAAAATATAAATTTTTTAAAAATTATATATAAATTGATTAATAGTTCTTAAAAATTAATATAAATTAATTAATAAATTAATACTTTTATTGATAAATTTATGATGCTTATCACACCCCCCAACTTAAGCTTTGCTCGTCCTCGAGTAAAGAAAGAATTTAGTTTTAAATACCTTTTTAACTTTAGAGTTTCGAATTTTACCTAAGTAGTTTTCAAAATGGCCATTGATATTCAGTAGAGCTTAAATGAGATATATCATTGGGGTATTAATACTTATCAATAGAAAAATTAAGTAAAGAATATTAAATTTTTTTAGAATTTTTTTCTAAATTATCCTATCTTTATCTCTGATTTGTCTAAACTTTCATATAGGACAAGTGTATTGCTACTTTCATCCTTCATTTATTAATTTTTTATTTTCACATTGCCCACTTTTTGATGCGAATATCATTGCTTACTTAGGCAACGGGAATCCGGTTACTCGGATGGAAAAATCAATATTTTTTTTTTTAATATTTAACGTTGTACCACTATTGAGTGTCTTAACTCCTTAAGCTTTCTATTTGATCCATGTAGCGAGTCTTGGGCCAATGACTCCCAAACCAGTTGGCTTTAGGGCACTAGGTATAGAATACCCCTCGGGCTTACTAGCTCGAATCAAATAGGCTACGAGTTAAGACTAGCTTTACAACGAGCTTCTTTGCCCTTCCCATCTTTTGACATGAAACTCAATGCTTGCTTAGGCAAAGAGGCCCGGTTACTCAGTGAGAAGTACTTAGAAACTATTTTATTAAAATAAATTTTTATATGAAGAAACGTATAGTTATCCTACATAAGGCTATAAAAAGTAGACTTTTCTTTGATGCTAATAGAAATAATTAGAAATACTTCAAAAAAAACTTTTTATATTCTAGACTTAACTTTTTATTGAATTTTCTTAATACTTGATTCCTCAATATCTCATAGATTCTCTAATCTGTGCATCAATTTTATTTTAAAAATACTTAGTTTAATTCGATTCTTAAGTATAATCAGGTGTCTAAATACTAAATACTAACTTTTTCAAAGATTTAAAATTTTAAAATTTTTATTTTTCTCTCCTCCCAACTTAATCGATATTATCCTCAATGGAGAAGAAAAAAAATAAAGAGTGTAATAAAGAACATGAAAGAATATACCTAACTCAAGTGTATTTTTGGTCCAGCACATGCCTTTAAAAATTTGAGCTCTTCCTTCAACTTATTCAAATTATTCTAAAAAGAAAATAAACTAAAAAGATAAATTAGATAAAAACTAAATATTGGGTTGCCTCCCAATAAGCGCTAAGTTTACCATCTTCAGTCAGACACAATGCAGCTCACTATCCTGTGTCGAATATTGGATTGATAAATTTCAATGATTTTGAATTGCCAATCTCAGAAAGTTAATTTATAATCCCATTATTGATATATTCACTATTAATTTTAGGGATATAATTTATGATTTCATTCTCAGATCCATGTTTATTAAGAATTTCTCCTATTTGTTCTTCTAAAATGCTCATGAATGGAGTTTTTATATTAGGATTTAAGTTTGATTCAATGGGTGCTGGAATGGTGACTAAAGGCAGTTTTAATTTTGGAGGTAAATTAATGTGATCTTGCTTAAACAACTCCATTATCATTTCATTACATGCCTCTTGATTTTTATAAGAAGAACTAGCTTCTAGGATTAAAGGAAATAGGATATTAGGTTTATAAGTCTTGGATAAATCATCTATTCTCTTTTTCTCTATTTCTATCTTATTTAAACTGAAACTAGCATCAGTACTAATTCTTAGCTCGGATTCTTCTATGTTGTTAGTCTCAGTACTAACCAGTTCCTCTAAATTTTTATTTTGGCTAGCATCAGTACTAGCCTCTCTCACCTGATCTTGGTATGGGTCCATAAGAATCCTATAGCTTTTAAGTTCAGAAATTACTTTGGCATTCTCAAATTGAAGATTCTTAGGTGAGACATTAAATTGATAACTTGGTCCAGGTGATTGGTGGACATTAGGTGGGTTGTTTGAAATTGGTAGGTTCGGTAGTTGATCTAGTTCTCTCCTCATGTTAGACTCAACTAATTATCCTATTTGAGCTTCTAGCCTGGCGATAGATTGCTGTTGAGTCAGAATCAATTGTTGAAGTTTGGTTAAATCTATCATCAGCTAGATTGGTCTGTTGAGGAGGTGGGTATGAGGGCTGATTATAATATGATGGCTGGATAAACTGACTAGGCTGACCATTATTATAGGCATAATTTTGATATTGGGATCTATTTTGATAATTTTGCTCAAGTAAAATTTGGGTCTGAGCCTGAGTCTGTTGGGATGTCCAAGAAAAATTAAAGTTACTCCAATCTGAATTATATGAATTTAAAAATGGGTCATTAATCAATTTGGAGTATCCTTGAGTAGCTTGAACTTGTTCTTGGATAAAATATGGAAACTGTGCAGTCATAGGACATTCACTCACATGATGGGTTGGACTAGCACAGATTGAATAAGTCTTCTGATAATTAGAAGATGATGTGAATTATACAGAAGATTGTTGACCTAGGATTAGGAGTTGATCTAATTTCTGAGCAAGAAGATCAACTTTATCTAATTTTTGGACTATTAGGTTCATATTAGCCATTTGATTATTAGGTTTAATATGAATCAACCATTCAATTAAATTCAACTAAATCAGAAAAAGCAATTTTCTACCGTGCATGTATTAGTGCAACCCTAATGTGTGGTTCAAAAAAAAAATTTAGAATTTTTTTAAATTTTTTTTTAATTATTTTATTATATTAAAAATTAATTTTTTTAATTATTTTATTTATTAATTTAAATTTAATTTAATTATTATTTTAAATATTTTTTAGTTAGTTTAATTTAATTTTTATTTTATTTTATTTTATTTTATTTTTAGAGGAGTAAGAAAGAAGAAAGAAAGAAAGAGTTCTAAAGAAGAGGTCCTAAGGAGTCCTAGAACTAAGAAGAAAGAGAAGAATTAGGTTTAATTAGATTTAATGTTGGTTAGCAATCAAGTTGGTCAATCAATCCTGACTAAGGGTTATCCTAGATCTAGACAGCTCCTAACTGTCAAGGTCACCTTCAAGCCCTCCAAGTGTAGGATTAGCCAATCAACTAGCCAGGTAAGTGTAAGGATCGGTGGGAGTCCCCCGTTGCTTGCCTTAGACACCAATTGTGCTTGGCCAGGTAAGCGAACGGAACCAATTAGAAACCACCTTCCTTCGGGACCCAGTCGTCCCTGAACCACTTTCCTAGACACCAGTCAAATTGACTTATCCTAACCCGTTCAACTCTTAGGATTTCTTGTCCTATTGAGCTCGAGTTCCTAGGGTTGATGTCTAATTGATTTTAAAATTAAAGGCTTAGGTCAATGCAGGATGTTGGTTGGTTGTTTGTGGGCTAAGGAAGGGTGATCAAATCCTCCACCTTATCTTATTTAATTGGGTTGTGCCCTTAATTTGATTTAATATGAATATGCACAAAAAAAAAAATTTTCAATCAAAGGGTTCTATGCAATTTAAACTAGATGCATGCAACTAATTGAATTCTGAAAGGACTTACCTTGCCTCCAGCAATCACCAAAAAAAATAAAAAATAAAAAATAAAAATAAAACTAATATGATGCATGCTCTAAACAGTTAGGATTTCTAATCTTATCATGAGACTTTTAATTAGATTTAAATAAATATTTTTTTTAAATTAATTTAAAAATAAAATAAATAAATAAATAAATAAAAAGAAAAGAGAACTAGGGTTAGGATTGATCTCACCAAGCAAAACTTCTGATTCTTTTTGTTTTTTAATCTTTTTTCTGCAAAATAATAAAAAAATTAGCAAGCAATATTTATAAGAAAATAAAAATTTTATTTATAATTTATTTATAAAAAAATCAAAGAGATCAAAAATTTAATGTCCGTGCCTTCCCCGACAACGGCGCCAAAAAATTTAGGTGTGCATTTGTCAGAATTATTTTTAATAAATCAAAGAAATCAAAATCAAAAATCAAAAATATTCTTCGACAATGGTGCCAAAAACTTGATAGGAATGCGATGTTGTCGTTAAGACACCGTGTTTATCAGTTTAATCCTGACTTCTTAAAATCATTGAAAATGCGTAGATAGCAGTGAGTCGGGTCGAATCCATAGGGAAGGTAGTATTTTAGATTTGAAATCTTTGATTTTTAAAAAAAAAAGAAAATAATTTGAGTTTTGGAATTAGGAGTGAAGTCGGAAGATTAAAAATAAAAATTAAAAGATGCAGAAATTTAAACTTGGTACTAAGATCTACTAATTAGATCTTAGCATATACTTACAATAAAATAAAAAATAATAATTAAAGTATAGAAATTAAATTATAATAAAAATAAAAAGTAAGAAATTAAAGTGTAAAAATAAAATTTTTATTAATTAAAATTTTAGAATTTAAATATATAAAATTTAAAATAAAATAAAATAAAATAGCCTGATCTCTGATTTTGGATCGGCATTGGCAGAAAGATGGTGTAGAAGCCCGGCTCTTCTTCTTGGCATCCGTTGCTTCGAAGCAGCCTTTAACCCATAGCCTAGCTTTGTCCTATACCAAAGCTTCACCTTGATCGAAGATCTTGATTTCTAGAGGCCTGAGATCCTTTTTATAGAGCTAGGAGGGCTGGATATTTATTTCTAAAGGCAATGTAGGACTAATAGCCTTTGTAATCGTCAAAATATAAAGAAATTTAAATAAAATTTGAATCAAAATAGCTCTGATATGACTCTGGTAAGCCTGGTAAAATCTGGCCATTCAATAGGAATCCAACGGTCTAAAAATCATCAAAATCGGATGCATATCAACCTAGATCGGGTCGGATCAATTTTTGACCGTTGGATTGCGCTTGATGGAGGAAATTTGACCGCAAATCGCGCTTTAGGAGTCCTGATCACCGCCGCGAGCATTCTGGACTGTTGGATCTTCATCTCTTGGTTTTCTGGTCATCAGATCGTGCTAGATCGTTGATAGAATTTGAATCAAACCTGGAAATCACCACCGCCGTCCGATTTTGATCGCAATCAACCGCAGCCATTCGATCGCACAATTACTGTTCCCATGGACTGCGTGGATGACCGCACCGCACACCGCAGCCAATCAGCGCTCTTGTCGTTGGGTGAAAAGACCAAAATATCCTATGAGCCATGATAAATTTTTGTGAACCCTTTAAGGATCTAGGTCCACCACATGGCAATCTCTGATTTATCGATTTCTGCTGAGCTGGCAGTCCACGCCTGAATCGTGGACCGACTGATGGCTTCAATGGCTGAGTCAACTTTGATGGCTTGGCTTAGCTTGGTAGCTCGGCTTACAGAGCTGGCTGAGCCATTTTCTTTTTTTTATTTAATTTTTATTTATTTTATTTTTTTAAAAATTTATATCTTTTTTGTTTTAGCTCCGTTTTACTTAAAATTTATTTTATTATGATAAAAAAAATGAGCTCTTTCTATTGATAATAAAATTTTATTTTTTAATTTTTATTATTTTTTAATTAATTTTTTAATTAATAAAAATATGAATTTTTAAAAAAAAATATATAAATTGATTAATAGTTTTTAAAAATTAATATAAATTAATTAATAAATTAATACTTTTATTGGTGAATTTATGATGCTTATCAATATGACATTCTATCATAGGTAACTTTTTTGAATGCAAAATTATCACATGAAGGATAAAATTTATAAAGTTAAAGTTTAAATTATTGGTTTCTATCATAGAAAATTTTTTAGAGCAAAAAGCTATGACATCATGTGTCAAAATTATGACCTCATTGGACATACAGAATATTTCAACTTAGATACGATATTTCATTGAAGTAGATAGTTTGAAAAACCATCCATTACAATGTACATCACATAAATATAATGAACATCGATAGGATTATAATGAGCAAGCAAAGTATTCCAACCAAAACAATAATATAAACATTAGCATTAAAACCATCCATCCCGACACGTACGTAGCCAGACACGAAGCTACTGAGCCACAATCCCATCTTCTCTAACACTTTTACCAGCAGCAAGCATTTTCTTTGATTTATAAAGAGCTTTATATGAGGGGTACCAATCCACCGCCCACATTAACATGCCATGTATTGCCACCTTATCGGCTTGGAAGACTGCGCCTCCAGAGTAAATGCATGTTCTCTTGGTGACACTTTCCGCGACATCAAAATATCGAGACTATCAAAAAAGAAAATATGGCATAAAAAATGACATAAAAAGAGATAAAAAATTTGGAGCATAGAATCTCATAAGGATAATTCTAGAAAGAATTACCCATCTCATAAATATGGCATAAAAAATTTAGAGCATACAAAATACGTCAATGAAAGTAGAATTTTGATAACCTGTGTCAAAATTTGATCCTTAATATTATAATTTTAACTTCAATATCACTAACATATCAAAATTATGACATCTTGGAACAAAAATATTATAGAACATAGAATTATGACATTCTTTGTCAAAATTATGATATTAACGATCAAAATTATAACATCTTGAAAGAGAAAAATAATGGAATATAGAATTATATGATATTAAGAGTCAAAATTATGATATCCTAAAATAAAAACATCACAAAACATAAAATTATGATATCTTTTATCAAAATTATGATATTAAGGATCAAAATTATGGCATCCTGAAATAGAAACATAATGAAACATAAAATTATGATATCCTTTATTAAATTATGATATTAAGGGTTAAAATTATGATATCATGGAATAGAAACATCATGTAACGCAGAATTATGATATTTTTATTAAAATTATGATATTAAAAAATTAAAATTATGATATTTAAGAGTAAAAATATTATAAAATATAGAATTATGATATTCTTTATCAAAATTATGACATTACTGATCAAAATTATGACATCCTAAAATAGAAACATCATGGAACATAGAATTATGACATTCTATATCAAAATTATGATATTAAGAATTAAAATTATAATATTATGGAATAAAAATATTATGGAATGCAAAATTATGAGAACCTATATCAAAATTATGATATTAAGAATTAAAATTACAACATCCAACATAAAAACATCTCTGAATGCAGATTTATGACATTAAGGATCAGAATTATGATATTAATGATCAAAATTATATCATCATAGAATAGAAATATTATGGAATACAGAATTATGATATTTTTTATCAAAATTATGATATTAACGATCAAAATTATGACATCCTGGAATAGAAATATCATGGAACATAAAATTATGATATTCTTTATCAAAATTATGACATTAATGATCAAAATTATGACATTCTAAAATAAAAACATTATGAAATATAGAATTATGATATTCTCTATCAAAATTATAATAGTAAGGATTAAAATTATGACATCATGGAATAGAAACATCATGGAACACAGAATTATATATCTTTTATCAAAATTATAATATTAATAGTTAAAATTATGATATCCTGAAATAAAAATATCATGAAATATAGAATTATGATATATTTTTAATCAAAATTATGATATTAAGAATCAAAATCATGATATCATGGAATACAAAAATATCATAAAATGCAGAATTATGACATCCTATGTCAAAATTATGACATCTTGTGTCAAAATTATGATATTTAAGATCAAAATTATGACACACTTGGATAGAAAGATCTATGAAGGTAGAATAATGATATTCGATGTCAAAATTATAATATTTAAAGTTAAAATTATGATATCTTGAAATAGAAAATTTTTTTGAATACTTTACCTATAGAAATATGACATCCCGTATCAATATTTTGAAATCAAGCATAGAAAAATTTTTATCGAAGGTTGATAAAATTTAACTTTTAATGTAAAATATTATATTTTTAATCTATAACATTATAAATTTGTCTCTATCTTCTGTGTTAGTTGGCTAGATATATAAGTATCAAACTCTTCCAAAAATGGATCGAAGGATGGATAATCGGTAGAGGTTGTTTGTTGTACTACCTCTACAACTTCATATAGAGTCATTCTTTATCTTTTAGTAGGCCTTTTATCATTTTCTTCAGTAGATGGATATTATGGTGTTTTATTCTCAGCTTTTTTTGATATTTTTGATTTCTTCGACTTCTTTTCGACTCTACTTTTTATTCTCCTCTCTTGGCCGTCCCTTTGTGGAAATATTAACTAGATCTTGGATAGAAAGTTCTAAATGAGGCTATGCTGAATAATTAGCATCTACTGCTCTTCTAAATAATAGAGTCAGATCAGCCATCACTAGGTTAAAAGTATCTTCAGACATTGAGGCAACCTTCGTAAGCTTTATCATCCAATGACTCATTAAAGCATACCTATATTATAATTATAGTTATGACAGGATATCCATATGCTGGAATAGGTTGTCATAATTATAATTATGAAATTATAATTCAAGTTTGGGATGAGTTACCTAGATTTTATGGTGCCTTTATCATAGAATTGAATATCATAATCTGAATTATCGAATCTATATTTCATATCCTTGCACCATCTGTTAAGAATATACTTTTCAGAAATACGAAATATTTTATTTGATGGAGGACTAATAAGGTGTGCCTGCACAAGTATCCTCTGAACTCAAATGATCGGCACTAGCATTTCACTTCTTTCAATTGGCTGGACTATGAAATAGTATAGTTTTTGATAATCTTCTTCTTAATTTTGTTAACTTCAAATCTTTCAAATGACTTCACAGAATATGCAGCGTGTTAGATATGTGCCCTGAAAGTCAGATTGACTGACACTTGTTAAATACTTTTTAGAGGTATTTTTATAATTTTAACTTAAAATTAATTAAAAAATTATTTATTCTATCATATTATGTATTAAAGTATCTGTGATACATCCATTGAGTTAATAGGTATGATAACGCATATTCTCAAGAGTTGAAAATTTAAGACATGAGTTATATAATTAACTCATAAACTGCTTTCGATCGTAAGATCATCACAAGGATGGTGATCAATTCAAAAGATTGGTGTATGATCATTTTCTTAGGATAGATAGATTTTGAATCTATGGTATGAAGATATCGGAGCAAGAGTACAGATACTTATTGAGAATAAGGACACTGAGCATGACCACTTCGAGTAGTCATAAGAAAGTCTACCTTCTCGTTGATGACTAAGTCGATGCTATAGCATGTGTCTGATTCTTTGATCTAATTAAGGTGCATCAGCAGTTCATCTTGAGGGTCTTATAGTTTGACTATATCATAACTCGGTCTTCTAGCTATTCAGAATTCTAAGGTGTATGTTGGCTATAGCATGTTTATTATAGAAATTTGATTGCACTAAAATGGGATTTATTAATCTCAGTAGAGGAGGAGTGATCCT
Source organism: Cocos nucifera (assembly GCA_006176705.1). Taxonomy (NCBI): domain Eukaryota; kingdom Viridiplantae; phylum Streptophyta; class Magnoliopsida; order Arecales; family Arecaceae; genus Cocos; species Cocos nucifera. Next base: position 526,885 of record QRFJ01001919.1, read on the forward strand.
ATGATGATCATAAGATCGAATTCTAAAATTCATGATCATGATAGTATGAAATAATAAAAAAAAGTTTCTATTAGAGTTTCATATCGTGCTCGAATCGAATGATTCATTCATATGATGGATGTTGAGTTTGAGAAGTTCATCTTAACCCTAATTCCATTAGAGCTCATGATAGAAGAACCCAATCACACAGATAGCTGCACTGAAAGATTCGCTTTTTGATTTTGATGGATTGCCATCATATATAGCTAGGTATCACTGATGAATTTTAAAATTAATTAGAATTATCTTGATGATCGATAATCCTAATTAGATGAATCGAAAGAATTTTGATCCATCAAAAGATGTTTCGATGATGAAGATCATGACATATCCTATTACCATATAAAATTGAATCTAACTGGATCATACAAATAAAAATTTAGATCTGGATATCATCAATTGAGCTAACTCAATTCGATTGATTTGGATTAGATCCAATTAGATTAAAAAAAATCATGTTAGCACACGATTGAACCTAATATTCTCCATCTGTCATCTTTCTGGTTCATCTCGATTGAGCCAAATTAAGTTTGGCTCATTCGAAAGCCTTGTATGGCTCTGTTCTAGTCTAATTGAAACTTGTCCAAGTCAGAAAAATCTTGTCCTAACTTGATCTAGGCTTATCCTAATTCATCCGATGGAAACAGGACAAGACCTGCTAATTTTTAAAACTATTTGGATAAGATTCATTCAGAAACTCTGTAGAAATTTATCTTGATTTGACTGAATCTTGTTCTGACCTAATTAAGACTTATCCTAAATTCCATAAGATGGAAACAAGATAAGGATTATCTTTGCTAGATTAGGATTTGTCCTAAAATCATGAGATGAAATTTGGATAAGCCTCTCTAAAAAATTCTAGATTAATTTTTTTTGATCTAATTAGATTGAGTTTTGGCCTAATCAAGACTTGTTCTAACTTGATTAGGACTGATATAAATCCATTGGATGGGATTTGAAAAGATTTTATCCTAAATCTCATAAGATGGGAATAGGACAAGGGTCAAATGTTGACCCGATCATGCATGAATTAAAGGATTGGTGCACACCCCTTGGGAATTCTCTTGGGGCATGCTCCCCCTTTGGGATTTCCATGAGGGAGAGAGGGCCACGTCTCCTCTTGGATGTGCGCCCCATATGGAAAAGAGAAGGTGCCCATTCAAATCAGTTTTGATTGGTCAAAGCATTTGAATTTGATTCAAATATCTAAGGAGATAAGAGTTTGCGCCATCTACTCATCTTATCCTTTATTTCACGTCATATTTCTAAGTTTTGTGTGATAAAATACAGAAAAAAATATGGTGTGGTGTGTGGAGATCAATGAAGAGTCCTTCTGCATGTTAAACTTTGACCTATTCAAAGTTATATATGAAGGAACTCTTGATTAGGTCTATAAATAAGATCCTGCACAAACTATTTATGCATAAAAATTATTCTACGATGAAGTCCTGCCAAAATCTTCATCTCCATGCCTTCCTCATCTGATCCTCTCTCTTCTTCATATCCAAAAGTTGGGCAAAATCTGCAAGCAAAGATCAAGTTCCGTTGGTGCGAAGATCAGCGAAAGATAATGGTGTTTGTGAGACGAACACGCAGCCTTCAAAGTTTGATTTGAAGACTACGGGAAGACACCAGATTTGATTTTTGGAGATCAGATTTAAAAAGAGGAAACTTTCAGATCTGACCTAAGTGGATACTGATAGAGGTCGGACACGTGCGCAGCTCAATTAAAACCTCGGATCTATGTTAGATTATCACAATGGATAAATGATTTATCTGATCAGGTGATATTAGATATCACTATTTTATTTTTATTTTATTTATAAATTTTAGATCAATCTAATCAGATCTAAGAACTCTTAGATCTGATCAAATCATAAAAAAATTTAAAATTATTCTACTGCAAATATGATCCGATCAAATACATCTTGTGGTAGGAAAATCATTTTTTTCTTCACAGCAAAGTTGTCAACTTCTTCAATTAATTTAGCATTTATACAGCCATCTCAAGTACCTCATTCTAAAATTTTTTGAATATGCACCTAGTGTACATGATTGTTGCTTGCCTCTCAAAAGATGAGGATGTTTTGAGAAAAGCATTTATTTGTAAGGATATAATGTCTTGCTCATTTTCTGCTTCGTATCTTTTTTCTTCAATGCATCCTCCTACTTCTCGATGAATTCCTTTAGTGTAGTCTTCGAATTCACAAATCCATCAAAGAAATGATTTATGCTCTCACTCTTTACAGAGGAGGACATATCTAGAAAGAAAGTAAGAACCAAAGAAGATTAGTGATATAATGTTAGTATTACTGGATATCATTGAAAACTTAGTAAAATTTTTTTTTATGATTCCAACATACCAGCAAAGAAGATATTCTTAAGATAAACTGGAACCTATTTGTCTCAGTATTCATATAGATTATGCAATCAATTTATAGTCTTGCATTCTTCATACTTGTCCATGAGTTGTCCCCATTTTTTTTCGAAAGACCGTGTCATTACAATGTCACATACAGCCTCATCGAATTCAACCATAAATTTGGGATGTGCTATGCATATATGGCCTATCTTTTTAGAGATCTTCTTCAAAATATGTCAAAGACAAAACTGATGTCGTGTATTTGAGAAAATCACCTTGACAGCAGCCTCGATTGCCTTATCCTGATTGGTGATGATGGCATTAGGTGCTTGGCTATTATTTCTATTAAGTCATAACTAAAATACCCATTTAAAATTCTCCATTATCTCATCTGACAATAATACACAATCAAGTAAGATGGATTGTCCATGATGGTTAACTTCAATAAATGGATAGAATGACATTTGATATGTATTTGTGAGATAAGTGAAGTCAAAGGTTAATACATCCTCAAAGTAAGTGCATGTCATTCTTGACCTTGGATAGATCTAAAACATCGATCTTAACTGTGCATTGTCATTTAAGTCCAATGTATAGAAGAAATTTACGTTCTTAACTTGCATTTGTGCGAAATGGGCAACCATTGACTGTGCATCTCCTTCTTTCAGCTGATTTTGACATTTCGAACCAATGTAATTATGAGCATTCTTCTCCATGAATTTCAATTGCCTTCTTTCTTCTTTCCTTCTTGCCATTGTAGAGTATATTTAAGTTGTAGGTATATTCACGGCATGCATGTTGCTAATCTCTACTTTTTTGGTGTTGATATTCCTATGGGACTGTAGAAAATGGATGCTTCTGATTGACAACTTATGGTTGTGTTCTAGAATAACGTTATCCAATCTCTACTTACCGATCTTGGAATCAAGTTTAGCTTTTATTGATGCCTTACAATCAATTTTGCTGGTGTCCCTGGGATTCATGAAATTATCTGATTTTTTAGATTTTTCTACCCTTCAGCATGCTAGATGTTTAAAGTAACATAAATTTTTATTATTGGATCTACTGCACACGGTTGTGATTCCAAAATCAACTCTTCTCGTATAAGCATTATAGAAATTATACACATCTATAACTAAATTAAATTCCATTCCAACGTAAGGATCTACATTATCCTTACCTGCACACGGTGCATTAAGAGAAGGTGGATTCTTAAGACAATCATCACATAAAGGCTCATCCATCTGATCATTTACAGGAATATCTATAGAATATGTACAGAAAGTTTTTTAAAGTCCAAAAATGCATATGGAAGTTATAAATACAAAGTTTTTTAAAGATATACCAAAATAAGTCATAATATTAACATATGATATCGTAATATCAACTATAGGATGTCATAATATTTAGCTATAATGTTATAAGTTATAGCCTAGGATGTCTTAATATTCTTAAAACTACTTTCGGGATGCCTTTACCAAAAGGATGTCATAATTTTGACATACGATGTCATCATTTTGATATTAGATGTAATAAAAACGTCAAAATCTAAGACTGGATGGTATTTTTGTTCATAATATTAATATATCATATCATAATTTTAAAATAGGATGTCCTAATACTATCAAAACAACCTTCAAGATGTCTTTTACTAACATGATGTTATAATTTTGACCTACAATATTATAATTTTGATCTAGAATATCATAAAAATATCAAAACCAATATCTGAATGGTGTTTTTGTCACAATATTAAAGTATAATATCATAATTTTGAAACATAATGCCATAATTTTGTCAAAACAACCTTCGAAAGGATTTTTACCAATCAAATATCATAATTCTAACCTACGATATCATAATTTTGATCTATAATATCATAAAATATGATAAAATCTATAATTTTGATCTATAATGTCATAATTTTAACCTATGATGTCATAATTTTGACTAGGATATCATAATTCTGATCGAGAATGTCATAAAAACATCAAAAATCAATCATGTGCTAAAATTATGACATCATAGTCAAACACGATGTCATAACATAGAATGTTATAATAATGTCAAAAACTATATTCAAAAAAAAATTTGACCATGTGATGTCATAATTTTTATCTGAAATATCATAATTTTAAACAAGCTATCATAATAATGTCTAAAACTTTCATTCAAAAGAATTTTGTATATAGAAAGTCATAATTTTAACCTATAATATCATAATTTTGATCGTTAATGTTATAATTCTACGTTCGAGGATGTTTTTTATTTCAGGATGTCATAATTTTGATTATTAATGTCATAATTTTGATTCTTAATATCATAATTCTGTATTCGAAAATATTTTGATTCTAGGATGTTATAATTTTGATCCTTAATATCATAATTTTGATCTTTAATATCATAATTCTGCATTCGAAGATATTTCTATTCAAGGATGTCATAATTTTGATCTTTAATATCATAATTCTACGTTCGAAAATATTTTTATTATAGAATATTATAATTTTAATCTTTAATATCATAATTTTGATCCTTAATATCATAATTTTATGTTTCGTGATGTTTATGTTTCATGATGTCATAATTTTGATATTATTATCATATTGTAGGTCAAAATTATGATATCTTATAATAGAATCATCTACGAATGCAGAATTATGATATTAAGGATCAAAATTATGACATCCTAGAATAGAAATATCTTCGAACATAGAATTATGATATTAAGGATCAAAATTATAATATTAAGGATCAAAATTATGATATCTTTAAATGAAAACATCTTAAATGCAGAATTATGATATTAAGAATCAAAATTATGATATTCTAAAATAGAAATATCATTAATGTCATAATTTTAGAAGGTATTTTACCAATTGAATGTCATAATTTTGATCCATAATCTCATAATATCATGCCATATTTTTGAAATTGTATATCATTATGACATGTCAAAAATTATTCTGGATAGAAATCATGACATCTCGGTAGGATTTTATATGATATTAACTTTCAAAAATGAAAAAAGAACTCCATTTGAATATACCTAACACATTAATTTTGTTTAAATACCAAAAAAGTTGTAGTCTTAAAAGAACTGCAAAAAAATTGTAATAAAGAATCTGCAAACGACATTATACTTCCTTATGGGTGGACATGTTGGTTGGATGGGATAATAAAGAATCAACAAATTTGGACGTGCAATGATTCCTGTAGACTAAATCTTGGACATTCAGATGCTTAGAAAATGAAAGAAGAGAGAGGAATACAGCATTCGTAGTGTTCAATCAGACTGTAAAATAGTAAAATATTTCATTTTGGAGGAAAAGGGCATTTTCATCATGTTAAATTTAAAAAAAAAGATTATTACATGCATTAAATGTATTCGGCAATCGAACCCTCCCAACCTCCATTTTCTTTGTGCCATCAGATGCTTGGTAGATGCGAAGCGACAGCCATCACGTTGTGCCATGAGGGCTCCAAGTGGACTAATCAAATGAGGCGGTGCACTCTATGTCTGATTTTTTACACCACAAGCGGTATAGAAAGAATTACCTCGAACATAAAAGGGACTGTTGTGGTGGGCTCCAGTTCTGAATTTAAGCCAATTTTCCATCCGCTTAGTCTAGCATAAATAAGCTCATCAAATGTCTAGACCTCAACACCCGACAATTAAGCAATTAAGAGTGCAAGAGCCAAATCAAGTGGTTGGAGGCTTGAGTTTGACTCAATTCAGGATACTTAGATTTAAAATCAATCAAACATTAATATTCAAGCTCGGACTCGACTTAATTTTTTAAAAATGTAATACTTGATATCCACTCAATTTAATTATGTACTTGAGCTCGAATTAGAGCTCAAATTCAAGCCTTGATTATAATTAAAAGATATGATTATGTATACATAGTTAGGTCAAAACTAGATAATGAGGGTTCTATATCGATGATACAAACTGTTGGATATAATCTACTACTTCAAAACTATTTGTATATAAAAAATCATATAATTTGAAAACTCCTAGCATATGCATCAAGTGATCAAAAAATACATCTAATTTAATTTTATTTAGGCTATCCAATTTTTGACTGTTTGATGCATAGGCTAGGGGTCTCCAAATTATATGATTTTTTATGTGCAAGTAGTTTTGAGATAGTAGATCATATTCAGTAGCTTGAATCATTAATATAAGATCCCTATTATAGAATTTTGATCTGATCGGATCTGAGTCTAAATTCGATCGACCTGATTCTAGTTTGGCTATATATATAGTGGATGAGATTTCGGTTGACCGAATTTCAATCCATATCCGATCAAATCTCCAATTGTTGGATCAGCAAGCATCTGAGTGCATGTGCCTGAAATAAATAGACGCACGCCTACGCTTGAAAAAAATAGGCGAGCGCCTGCATAAGAAATTTTTTTTTTCAATTTTTTTTAAGACATCTCTAGGGCTCCTGGCAAAAAAAAAAAGGCCTGCACCAGAAAAAAAAGCTTGAAGGTGCCTACATTTAATGTAGGCCCCATTTTTTTTCTTCTAGCTATAGGATCTTTTTTCCGCACCTGAAAAAAAAGCTACAGAAAGAAAAAAAAGAAAAAGGCGCCTTCTTTTCTTTTTTTTAGGTTTTTTCTAAATTTTTTTTCAGGTTTAATTTTTTTTTGAATTTTTTTAGATTTTTTTTCAGGTTCAATTTTTTTTTTCTAAATTTTTTTTAGATAGGTCTATTTTTTTTCAGGCGCAAGCACGCATCTTTTCAAATGCGCATTCAAAGATGTGCGTTGATTGAATGGTCAGAGATCCGACTAGATATAGGCTAGGCTTTGATCGATCGAAGTCCAATCTATATACACACACACTTAATTAAGTTCATACATCTTCAAACGAGTATCTTGCCACTTGAACTTCGTAGTTGTCAAGTCAAATTGAGCTTAAACTCGAATCGAGCACGCGCAGCTCATGAGCTCCTCAACTCATTTACACCTCCATTGACAATTAAAGATAATGGATGTTGGCTTCTCAAATGCGCTAATGATGCCTGTTAACTTATTTGAGCTATGGTATGTTGTTGGTCACTTATTTCTATTGTTGGTCATTAGATGCTTCATGCATTGTCAATTAGGAACTATGTACATGCTTGTATTTGTAGGTATTGTTAGTATGTAAATAGATTAAATTGAAACATAGTATTCATCGAAATGACCAATCTTATTTGCAATTGATTCACAAATAAAATATTTTAAAAATATATAATTTTTTTGATCCTAGCCATTTTCGTTGTCTTGGATTACTATTGACATTGCTGATTTTTATTTTGCAAGGTCCTTCATTATTTTTGGTAGGAAGAATTTGAAATCAAATGCTCTTATAAACACCTTTCTCCATGTACAGGTATACCTATGTACATAGGTATCCAAGAAAACTTGTTATCCATCTTTGGTTCCTAAAAAGTCCCCACTTCTTATCTGAATCATTTTGGAGTGCAAATCCTCTAATCAAGACGTGAAATATGACTTATCCCGTCTGCCACGCCTCTACGCTTAGCAACTAAAAGGATCAACTTTTGTTAGTCCATTTCAAAAAAATATTTGGATAATTATACTACGATGTGTTTTGTTCATTTCTCTTAAAAAAAAAACTCACTATAGTCAAAAATACGCGGCAGATTTCTATCACCATGCAATTTGGGCGTGCATTAATCACGCAAGATGGTTAATTTTAAAAGAAAAGAAAATCTTCTCTAAATTTTTAGTTGGATTTCAATATACAAGATAAGAAAAAAAACAATTGCAAAACACTCGACTCATGTTAGATAAGATAGGAGTTTAAAAAGGAAAAACCAATCCCATTCAACTTAATTTTCACAATTTTAAGATCATTATAAAAGTTGCCCATCCGACACAGATTTTTTTTTCTTTTTTCCGATACAGATGACGATTATCCTTAAAAAACCCCTGCCTCGCAAGTCATACTTTATATTATATTAATCTAAATAATTAACAAAGAAGTTAACTGTAAAGAGATAATTTAGTTTCATTTCCGATCGACACTACCATGCTCCAAAAATCCTCCCAGAGGCTCATTGATCTTCTAGAACCCTCCGAGCATTACTAGAAGTCTAGAACCTTCTCCACCTCTCCCAAACCTCCATTGTTAAACCCATACCGTTCCATACCTCCCTCCTCCGTCGCTCCTCGTTCCAATCCATCCCACATCGGAAACAAATAAAGCAGCAAAAGTAGAAGAAAAATGTTTGGTGTAGTCTTCCCTGACCGCAGCTTCCCCATGGACCCCTCCTGCTTCGCCCAGATCGACCCCCTCCATTGGCTCCTCGATATGAAAACCTTCATCGGTAATCTTACCGCCGACCTTCTCTGCCCTTTTTTTTCTTCCTCTAAGCTCCCCTCCTTCTTAGTTTAACCTGTTCCACAGGCGAAGCTTACCACGAGGTCAAGGAGCTCTGTATCTTCCTTCTAAACGCCGGTGTTCTTCCGCCGGAGAAGGCCCTCGCCGTCTATTGCCAGGCCCCTGGCCGCCCCTTCGTGTTCTGCGGTGCCATCCACGCCGCTCGCCCCTCCGCCGTCCTCTCCCTCCCCTGGCCCGACCCCGCCGACGACGCCGCCGCGGGACCCCTCCAGGTGGCCGTCCCCGATGCGGCGTCGGCCAAGATCGGGGTTTCGGTGGAGGACCTGGCGGCGCTGCCGCCAGTGCTCGACGCCGGGGCGGAGCGGCGGGTGGAACGCCTTGCGCTCCGGGTCGGGGAGAACCTGTTCAATTTTATGCAGTCCTTCTGTGGCGTCGATGGTAGCCAGCTGGTGGTGCCGATGGATATTTTGGACCGGTGGTTCAAGAAATTCCAGGAGAAGGCCAAGAAAGACCCCACTTATCTCAAGGGTTTCGCATTGTGAAGGGGCTATGGGTGGAAAGGTACGAGCTTTCTGGATTTGGAGTGTATATTTGTGTGTCCTTTTGAAGAATTTTTAGGGGAAAGGAGTTTTTTTCCTTTTTTTCAAATGAAGTTCCATGCTCGTTACAAGGCAATTTATTCCATCCTCACTTTTCTAGTTATTAGAAACGTTAACCCATGCAGAAATTTTTTGTTCATTAACCTGAGGGAGAGATTGGATGAATTTGATGAGAATAAATATTTATATGGTTAAAAAGATTGATTACAAATTGTTATCCTTTATTTTGAGAAGTATAAAAACGCTACAAAGCAGTGGATTTCATTTCTTTTACTGATGAAGCTGATTCTATTCGCGTCTTTGATCACTGGGATGACGGTTGCTTAGGTGTAACAGAAGAGTTTGAGCTTGAAGCTTATTAGGATTCAACGAAAAAATTGATCTTTTTTCAGATTTCGCCAGGAGAAATGTAAGAGAGGTTTAGTTGCCTGCACAAGCAACATGTTTTGAGCTGGGATACTCTTATAGGTAGGATGGGATATTGCTGCATACAGGAGTGGGGACTTCTTTTTGCTGATGAGAGTTCTTGTTTTCCAAAACATAGCAGTGGTGTTTTGGAAGCTTGGGATCGGAGGAGATGAGGAAAAATGTGATCCTCCTACAAGAACTCTGTTACGAAACAAAGAGGCCGATCCAACAAAAACTTTGATTGGGAAATCTTGAAGCATGCTGGGGAATCGTATTCAACTTTGTGGGAGTATGAAGGGGATACTCCTTACCTGTGTTTTGGAGGTCGAATATTCAGTCACTAATTTTGCATTTTATCTACCGGTTATATGCTTTTCTTTTGCCACTTGGATGATTGATGGTGTTTTCAAGGTGAGGCCAAACTTTGCTGCTGATGCTTGTCCTTGACCTTCCACCTCCAAGCATTTGCTATTAAATAACCAGCCAAGAAATAGAGGGCAGGAGACCAGATACCAACTGTTTGAGTGTAGATTAAAATGGAGGTTGTCGTGATACATGAGCATCCAATCCTTGGAGTTTGCATTATATATAAAGAGGAGTAGATGTAGACGATGACATGATGTATGTAGCCATGTATAGCTACACATAATGTGTTTATGTATTTAGATATGTGTATGATAGTCATAGACACATGTAGCTATCTCCAACATGTGTTTGTGTACGTAGATATCTTTACAGTAGCTGGCACGTGTGATGTTCATTCTATTTAATTAAGGAACCTGATAGATACACTTCCCGTTTTCAATACTGCATTTCTCTTGTTTCTAGTACGAGTTCTAGAACTAAACCAGGGAAATGTATGTATATTTTGGATAGGGGTAACTAGAGTTTTGGAGATAAACAAAATCAAAGACTTCTTTGGCCACCCATGTTAGGTCTTCAATCTCCACTTAGAAGAAAAAGACAACTTTTTGGGATTTGTTTATATAGCTAATATGGTAAAAGCATATGATCATGACCAATGTTGTTAAGATTGGGACTGAGTCGTAAATTGTAGAGGGGGCTAGATCAGATCAGATTGGATTGTTCATTGGACCATACATTGTAAGATTTTTCTTCTGATTTTTTTTGGTATTTTTTAAATATAAAAGAAAAGTGAAAAATTAAATACAAGTTAACTATAAAGTGGACAAATCATGTGAAAAATTAAATGCAAGTCAACTATAAAGTGGATAAATGGAGAATAAAAACCATGCATACGATAAGTTAGTTTTAACCAATTTATGCCCTCGCATAGTGTTTCTGATGAAACAAATGTTGTGATTTGTTATTCATTGATGTTTATATGTATCTGTTAATTTAATTATCCTTTTATGTAGAATGCTTTAGAATAAACAAGTATAAGTCTTTAACATATGGCTGTTAAAATACAAAATCTTGCAACTTAATTTTAACTCTATGAACTCCAATAACAGACTTGCTAGTTTTACTATTCAAGATTTATTAGTGATAAGAATTTTACTATTTGAGAATTATTGGTGATAAGTAATTTAAGGACCACATAGTCAATGAAATCGTAAAAAATGACATATACATGAGTTTTTTTTTGTTTTTTTGTTTTTTTTTTTTTTTTTTGTGTGTGTGTGTGTGGGCCTCTGTGTGTGTGGTATAATCGTAACAAAATCATACACATGTATGTAATGTAATTGAATTGGATCATATGATCGTTTAGGGCCATGTTGATCTATATTGTAAGATGTGGACTATGAATTGTGATATTTTAACAACAATGATCATGAAAATTGGAATTTTCTTCTATATGCAGTGAAAAGAATGAGTTGTAATAGAAAGTGGATTTGGTGGTTCATATTTGTAAGTCTTCTTTTAAGTATATTCAATGAGCCTCAAAGTCTGTTTAAGAGGGTTACACCTAGGAAGCCCTATTTTCGTGTTCTTCTAGGATTTTAAAGTTCTAAGCAAAAAAAAGTTCATGATTACAAAAGCTAACTTTGTTACAACATCATATTCAGGGTTTTGGGTAAACCCGTTGTCCACTTTGATGTACTAACAACATTTTATTACTTTGAAGGTTTCTTATTTGTAGTTGGTAGGATGGGCTTGATTTTGCAACTTTTTGAATCAGTCTTTTAATAAACACAACTGGTGTTGAACCATCCGTTCTTCATGTGAACTCTGACATAGTATTAGAGAATGTGGCAACACCATATTCTATTGCTTTTTTTTTTTTTCATTTTTCTTGAAGTAAAAGTGGTTGATAATGTGATGTATTGAAGTGACAGTTAATGCATTGAAAATCTGAAAAGATGTCAGTTGGCAAATCAGCTTTTCTATGTATAACAGAATCTCATATATCACATTTCTGTGGGTATTTTCAGTCAGTGTGTATAGGCTCTAAGTAATCTGGTGTACTTATGAGCATCCTTTGATACATGCGGAGAACTCTAGATGTAGGAATGCTATATTCAAGATATGTACATCTTCAAATCGAGGAATTTTCTTATGCAAAGTTGCAAATTGTATCAGGTCTAAATTTGATCTGTGATAAGGCATTGGATATTCTGCATATATGGGAGGCAATCTGGGTACTTGATATTGTAAGAGACTGTCGGGGTGAGGTGGGTACAGATACATACATATAGCCTGAGCTAATATGGTCAAAATGCTTTGATGAAGATAAAGATCATGGTTGAAGGAATACTGTGCTTTCACTGTAATGACTCCATTTTCGGACAATCCTATGTTTAGTGATAGAACGAAGCCTATCTGATTAGATTGCCACTTAGTCAGGGAGATGACTGAAAGATAATAGCTGGAAGCAATCAGCTCACTGACTGTTGTTCCGGTCTGCAAGCTTCCATATGCAGGTCTAGATTTAAAGGGAGTGCTGAAGGATGGATCATGCTTGCATCAAGTTATGTAACTTGATCTCAAAAAAAAGATCTTGGACCTGGTTAAGAGGTGTAATTAAGTATAATTAACTAGTTGATGAAGGAATTTGTTTATTTCTTCCTCTTCTTTCTTTCTTCCTCTTCTGTTTGAAAACCTTTTGATTGTTTTCAGTTTTTTCGCTTTGAGCGACCCTCCGATCAGCAGATTTGTGGACAGCCAGTATGCAGTGGACCAATCATAGCATTTAAGGCTTCCGTGGTCCGATGTGTTCTGCCCTAGAGATTTTGGGTCAAACAAAGCTTAGGAAATGCATCAATAGTGTGAAAATGATAGAAACATGATTGATATGGTTTTCTTCCTTGTCATAATGATCAGAGAAAGCTGCCATCTGGAGGTCATGTATTTTTATTGAAAGATTTTAATGCAAGCAGAAACAAAGCTTTGTATGATTGATGATTTTGTTCAACATACAAGTAAATTAAAATCTGTCGAAAACTGAAGGATGTTCATTGACTATGCTCATGCTCATCTACTATGATTTTGCAGAAATGAAGAGCCAACTTCGATGTTAGTTTGATCCAGTTAGATGTGTATTTGACTGCGGGCAATCCTGAGGATCTATTCATTGTGTAAACCTATGGTGGATGTTTTCTAGGAGGATGTAAGCTAACCATACATTGTGTTTTTAACATTGAGTTGGCTGTCTTGGGAGGGAAGGGAGTTCTATATTCGGGGGCTTTTACTGGGAGCTGCTTATATAGCTGCAAGGTTATTCGAATGAGGTTGTTTCATGGATTCCGGATGGTGGGATTGGAGAGAAGTGGTATCATCCTATACTCTCTATCTGTGAAAGCTTGCCAGATGGTCACCAATCCTTTCAGATGTCCATGCAGATGGGTGAAGATTTCTTGTGGATGGAATTGTGAAGTCAGAGTCACTCTTTGTTAATTCAGGCATACGGTATTGCTTATAGCTTTCTTAGAAAATGTAATCAGGGTTTGCCTCCTTATTTGTCCGCCAAAAAAAAAAAAAAAAAAAAAGAAAAAAAGCCTTTTGTGTTCGGTGTGCGGTCACTTGCTTTGAATACCAAAAAAGAGTTTGTAAGTCATGAGTTACTACAGCGGAGAATTATTTCCAAATGCATTTTAGATTTTTTTTTTTGAATCTCATGTTTATTATATTGTTTCAGAAAAATATATAAATCGGGTGACAGATTTCCTACATCATGAGAGTGGCTTAGAGGTAGTTTGTTTTTGTAATAATGTTTCACCGGAAGCTGATATTGAGGGATGCTATGGCTATTCTGATGCCGGTTTTCAATAATGCCGGTTTTCTTTGTGTATGTTCATCTACTCTTGCAGTTGGCTTTTTACCGAGACGACGGTAGGTATTGATCACGTATGGGGAATGGTTGACTCAAGCTAAAGGTGATGGCCATCGACATTTATTTGTTGTGAAACAGAGAACTGGATTTAAACTTAAATTCTGGAGGTCTTCCCAAAAAAATAAAAAATAAAAAAAATCTAAATGTGTGTTTACTTTTTCCTTTTTGCCTTTTCGGATTGTTGGGGGACGAGGCACACCAAATTTTATGTATCAAAAGTTTCTTCACTATGGCTTGTAACTACTGGGAGCCTGTGACTGCATGATGACCAGCTTGTAGATCTGTTGGTAAAGAATCCTGGTTGATGTTAAACGTGGCTTCAAATTTAAGGTTGTGCCTTTGCTGAAGGATAAAGCTAGTATGATCTGCTGCCATGGCTTGGATTCATGCTGCTGGGTTATGCTTACTACTCTGTTGACTATTCTATTCCACGTGGTACTGGAGGCCCGGTGCCATCTGGCATCCTCGTTTGGAATGGTATTTGTAAGGTTGTGATGCTGGTTATAATGGACTTCATGCCAAAAACTAGGGTGCCAATCGCATGCAATCGTTTATGGAAATTGTGAACCTGATCCGAACCATTTATCGGAGTTCTGCAAGTGGATCGGTGCTAACTCAATTTGTTTGGCTTTGAAACGAGCTTGAGTCGAGCTCGCTTCGAGCTGAACCTGATCCTAACGCATGCTTAAATTTGTCCTCTTTTATGATGTTCGTGCTGTTATTTTTTCTATTCTGCTTTATGCTCATGGATTATGCTTATCAAATCCAAAAAGCCTAGTGGATCAATTAAACTATATCAAGCTTGAATACCTGCTTCAAATATGGATCAGGAGGAACCGCGAATTCTTGTTTTCTAACCTGAGGCTTGAATCATGCCAAAACCCGACCCTTGATTCGTTCATTCTGAATCCTGAAGCTCTCACGGCTAGATTTTTTTTGAGCAATTGGTCAGAGATTTGAGGTACAGGTTAATCTGCCATGCAGTGAAAACTCCCCATCATTTCCAACCCCCGATTTCTGTCGGCGTGGTAATTCGCTGGCCGGTCACGGTTAAACTTTCAGTTGCAAAAGCTGCGAGAATGTTTCCTGCCTCTGTTTTAACTTGGCATGCGATGATCAGGAACCCCAAGTTCAAAAAGAATGATACAAACTTTTTCCCTCACAGGTGCGAAGCAAAGCAAAACAATCAAACAAGTCATTGCAGAAAATGCCGCACAGTTAAAATCAGGAGAAAAACAAGCAATGTTTAAAAACTCATCAACTTCATAGCAAAACATATAGGAAAAAAAAAAAAAAAGGATAAAAACCCCGGTAACCCCAGAAAGATACAAGGTTAATTGGTGATGCCTGAGTTAATCCTTTAAATTAATGACCTTGCCTTTCGAAAACAAACATAAATTACAGCAAGAGAAATTTATCTATCTATGTTAATCAAGATCGTCTCATTAGGTTAAATATAGTTTCGCTTCCACATTAGATCTTGAGAATCACGCAAGACCACAGAACCAATTGAAACTTCAGCAATACCGGGCACAAGGAAATCAATTCATCTGAACGCTACTTACGTACGTGAAGACTTGCATCCAAACAGCAACATTTTAACCGTGGTGATTCGCAGCAGAGGACTATTTAAATTTAGTTTGAAACAAAGCTACAACACTTCAAAATTAGTGCCTATATCTACACTCTAATCGTTAAACTTCGTTGAATGCTACCTGCTTCAGCCCAAATTGCATCTAGACTATCCATAGTTTCCTAATCCAAAGCCTAAGGAGAGATACACATCAACACGCTAGTATACATCCACTCATACAAGTGCTGCTTTGGTGCTTCACCGAATTCTGTCTGCTCTGATATGATTCTACCTGCACAAAAGAATACCCTTTTGATGTAAGTGGCATCTGTGAAATCTTAATTGACCAATCCTACAGACATACACATATGCAACTTTTGCTAATAAGTAATGTAGTAAAAGAAATAAATGCTAAGTAAAATATAGCTAGTTACAAAGAGTCGTACCAATTTAAATGTGGCATTAACCCAGAGGTGGTGACCCTGGCTCTGAACCACTGATTGACGCAAATGAAGATGTGGCATCCTCTTTAGATATAGCAACAAATTTCAAAGGTGCAGTTGACAACCGTCTCATCTCTTTGAAGTACCCATTGTGCCAGCCAGAATATGATCGTGGTGTGAGGAGCTCAGGAGTTGCACTGCCAACAGAAACTTGCCGTGGTTTGGGAGTCATAAAGCCATTTCCATTTCCATTTCCATTTGCATGATACCCATTTATTTTCCTGTTAAAACTGTTGCTCCTTTTTGGGCTAGGTCTGAATGCATACACTGCTTCCTTTTCTGTGAGTAAAATTTGTAACTTCTTCTGATCCTGCAACAAACACGGCAAATGTGTAACCATTTAATAGCTTTGCAGAAGATATGAGGGGGAAAAAGGATAATGAAACTTAAATTAACAGCTACCCGATGCCGTCTTGTTTCCTCTTCCCTTTGTTGTCTGGTAAGCTTGTACTCTTCCAGAATAGAAATCAGACGAACCTTGACCAGTTAACAGTCATAGTAGTAAGACATTAAGTAAATTGATAGATTATTATATATTGAAAGTAAAAATAGAAAAAGAAATTCATCTCACCCCATCATATAGAAAAGGCATATTTTGTTCATCCTCCCAGGCAAACGTTCTGCTTATTAGATTGTCGACAATAGCTAAAACAAAGTCCCTAGTTAGGTACTACATGTATACTCGAGTAAACTGGTTGGACCACACAGGAATTTGGAGCAATAAATACCTGGGATTTTGCTAATCATCACCCTGGCCTTCTCCGCTCGTTTTAGATTCAAGTGGGCACCTCTTAGAGCACTGTACCTGTTCTCATCCTGAATCCCAGTAGGTGCCAATATTTAGACTTGAAGCATACACGAGTTCAGCAAAGAACTTAACAAATGATTCTTAAACGATGTTACATAGGAATACACAAAATTACCTATTCTTATCAGTTTTAATGTGATGAAAAAATATTATCAATATGCAGCATGCTAGATTACATTGGATATGAATAGAAAGTACTCAGGAAAACCATCCCACCTGATTGTACTCTTCTAACCAACTTTCTTCCTCACAAGCTGCTAGCCACTTGTTTATTCTGTCCATGATTTCTTTTCTTACCATAGATTCTTCTTTTGCTTTCACGATTTGTGCCTCAATATTTGCCAGAAGTTCAGAAGGATCCACAAGACCTGGATGTTAAAGATAAGTTAGAAATTGGCTAAATATGTGTCACAATATTCTCTGTACTGCAGATGCATGTAGAGTAATAGATGTACCAGAGTCTATCAATGCAATGGACTTCTCTGGTGCGGTGCTCATATCGAGTTCCATGTGTGCATTTCTACATATATCTTCTAGTTCATATCTCCTCTTAAGAACAAGTTCTTTCATTCTGCTGGATTTTAGTTGTGTCAACCTCTCAACCTCAGCTTCCGTCTGCCAAAGTAATAATGATGATCTGACTAGCTGCACTTAGGTTAAAAATAAAGGATAAAGGGACTTCCATTAACCAACCTGCTTGATTGTCTCAAGTGACAGTATTCCAGAATATGTAACATTGCTTTCTGGTGATCGAAGAATGCTTGTTACTTTTCCAAAGCGTCTCCTCTCTTCTTCAGATGAATCCATCAGATTCCACAGTTCAAAGAGTGATTCCACTGTTTCTTGCAACTACAGTACCAAACCAAATGAGTTACAAACATATGACAAGGATTATCTAAGGACAGGACCAAAAAAATTATTCTTTTATTTTTTTTCTTTTCACTGTAATGCAAGAAATTGATTACCTTTTGTACCCGTATCTTCTTTTCTGTTTTCAGCTTCAGGATGGCTTGAGATAGACCCTCCAGAGTATTATCACTGATGTTTGTGGATTGCTCTGAACCTGTCTCATGCAAACTGGGGTGCACTTCATCCACTGTCTTCCTAAAATCCACTCCAAGCACACCACATAAAGAGTGCACTTCATTTACATACTCGAGAACCTTATGAAGGCGATCGGACTGGAAGCAGAAGACCACATGGTCAGGCATCCTTTTACATAAGCAATCATAAGATTTGCAGCAAAAAATGCAATTAACTTATAGAAAAAGATTAGGTACTTGAATACAAGCATTTAAAATCTTGGTAGACTAAGAAAATAATAGTAACATAATAATTGTATAGGGGCATTTATGATTTAACATTACCCACCTTAGACTGTTTCTTGTTGCCCTTCTTGTTACATGCAAAAACAAGCTTACAGCAGAAGTACAGGGAGGACCACTAAATTGTACTGATGCAATGCAAACTTTAAAGGGGGGCATGCATGAGGCAGGATGATGACACCAAAGCTTAAGAAGAAAACAGCATGAGGAATCATTTGGCCATAATAAAATCAGTGTCAAGACTAATACTGTAATAACCAGGGCCATAAAACCTACCTAGAAGACTCATAATAATTAGTACCTTAATAACAACTTTGTCTGGGATAAATTTGCCTGGGTACTCGGGATAGATTTGCCCAAAAAATTGCTTGCAACATTTGACTGATTTTTGACCCACTAAAATGTCCAAATCTGGCCAGCCTTACACCTCCCCCCCCATCCCCCCCACCCAAACCCCCCCAACAAAAAAAAAAGTCTGAAACTGGCCAAGAATTAGAAGTTGTAAACCCAGGTGTCTTTCAGTAGGTATATTGACATTTGGGTGAAAACATATGGCCACCTTTTTACGTTTTTTTGGGTCCACCATAGAATGTAGATGACTGTGTTCAGGAAACTCATAGGTTTCCAAGATTCTTTCTACAGCATTTACACGAAACCAGGCACACAAGCACAGTACGCTAATCATGTTTGTGGGGATGATACCCCAACCAATAAGGCCTGATGACTGTGATTACGGTTATGTCTAAGGGAATGATACAACTTAAAGTAAACTAGTAGTTATTTGTACATTAATGCAACTTAAGCCTGTAACATTGCTGTAATTCAAACAAATATATGATAGTGAGGTGGAATTAAATGGCATACAGAACATCTGGACAATCTAATCACACAATGTCTCACAATTTGTAGATTGTGTACAAAATGTTTAGCCCCCATGACCCCTTTTTGTGAATTTAACCTTTTTACTGCTGCTGCCATCTATTTGTAAGTTACATTGTCTGTATATTGTCTCCTCCAAAAAAGGAGCTTTGCAAATATTAGTTATTTACATTCAACTATTAGTTATGCTAGGCCTATTGCAAGCATCTTTCCGCTCTTTGGTCAGATTAAATTAGTTTTCAATGACAGATTAGCGACACCAGCATGCTGCATTCCAATGGTCTAAAGCAAAGGGGTTTCCTTAGCAAGCCACAAGGGGTTACATAAAGGAAGATAAATTATAAACTTGGCAGGTTAAAACCTTATCATGATGTGAAGCTAGGCAATTACCTTTCTTTTTTGGAGGCTGCGTAGCTGTGTCTGATATTCAGTAAGCTTTCTGATTGACAAATCATGTTCTTCCACATTAAAGGGACCATCTAGAGCATCAGACCAATGACCATAGCCTGTAATCTCTGCACTGATCTTATCAATCCGTGATTGCAACTCAGCAAATTCTTTGACCCGTTCCCCTTTCTTTACTCGTAATTCTTCCAAAAGAGGTGTAACTGAAGCAAGCTGCTCCCTTAAGGATGTTTGTTTGTCCATCTACATACACAAGTTTATAAAACAGTCAACTGCTGCAAGACTTGTGAGCCATGACTTGGAAGTGCCAAAGAAGTTAGCATAAGTTAAACATCATTTTCAGCAGCATGGAAGGTAAGGAACTCTTGTTTCATTGGCATAATATATGCTACTAAATCCATTGTAATGTTGATATTAGAAAAACATATAAATGATGGGCATTAACTTTTAGTACCTCCAGTGCCAGCCTGGTGCAGAAGAAAGTTGAAAAGGTACGACTTAAAAGATAGTTATATCAAATTGTATGTTTTAATAACTAAAGAACATCATTTTACTTCTTGCAGTTAGTAACTTATTTCAGAATATCAAGTACAAAATTATGATCATTACCAAGTAAAACCATAAAAATGTCTATATCTACTTCATAAGTCAAAGACTAAAAAAATAATAAAAACAAACATACACATAATGCTCCCTTTCGTACATGCATAATCAGGCACAATTTTTATAATGCCGTTAGTGAAAAGAACAGACATTAAAATATTATTGACATGCAAAATTACATGACTAAGTGGGATTATATAGAAGTTATGGGCAATAGTTGACCAAAAATTAAGTAAATCAAAAACAATTCAAAAGAACTATGTGGCTTATGTAAAATGCCAATCTATCATCCTGTATAATTTTGAGGAAATCAGATCGCCTCAGCAAGATCCTGTTTCCATACAACATTACCCACTGTTTGCAAAATTTTCCAATCACCCAGATGCTTGATGAGTGAAACAGTTCCCACGCTGTTCAATACAGTTTTAAAAATTGGCAAGCTAGCATTTGTGGTCGTGTAAGAGCGCCAAATATCCTTAAGAGTTGTTTTCCATAAACTAAGTCTTATCATTGCCTTAGGACCCTGTATCATCAACCAAACTTCCAAAATCAGGCACCTTTGGAAAGTCCAACATAGCTGTCAAATTGTGGACGGTGATTTTTGACGATGCATTCCTCTTCAACCTTCTCTAGAAGGAACTCTATCATCAAGATGCCAACTCCTTGTGAGTGTGATACTGCGATCTCCACGGACACTAGGAGATTCTCATAAAGAAGTAAAATTATCTATATCAATGTTTTAAATCTCGGTGGGATCCAGGGGCATTCATGCAATACTATCCAGTTGGCAGGATAAGTGTGGGACTTTGAAACCTATCCACGCAGGGAAAGAAGAAGAAAGAGGAAACAAAGAAAGCAAGGAAAGACGAAGAAAATAAAAAACGGAATGATGAGAAAAAGGAAAGAAAGAAAGGAAAGAAGGGAAAAGTAGAAGAAAGTTTGGAAGGAAATAAAGAAGAAGGGAAAGAAAGAAGAAGATAAAGAAAAGAAAGAAAGAAAGATTAAAGAAAAACAAGGAAGAAAGGAAAGAAATAATGAAAAAACAAAACAAAGAAAGAAATAAAGAAAAGAAGAAGAGGAGAGAGACAGAGTATCTACCTAGATGCTTGACCAGGATGGCCATCGGGACTGGAGAGACAATCGAACATCCTGTTCCATGAGTGAGACAAATGGACACCCCATTCCATAGAGAAACTAGAAAATCCCAGTTCCACAAGATTTAAAACCTTGATCTATATGTCCATATGAGAACAGTGGCCTATTTGTTAGTTGAGATTTTAGTTGTAAATGAAATACTCCTATAATCAGTTCAGATGGAATTAGAATCCATATTTTCTTTTAGTAAATCCCCGCCCTAGTGCCACCTTATTTCTGTTAATTTCATTTTCAAGAACACTTTGTTTATTCCTTCTAGTATAGGTTTAATGGGTCGAGATCCAGTACCTACAACATGAAGTTGTAAATTGTAATCAATTGCTGATTACTACTTTAGAATAACATAAGAATCAATTCTTAAGTTGGCAATAACACAAATGGAAGGAACATTCTAAGGGTCTGTTTGGTTAGAGGTAATCTGATATGGAAAATGAATCCCATGTTAGATTACCATATTAGGTATGAAAGATGAAAGAGACAGTAAAAAAAATTGGTGGGCCCCATGCTTATTTTCTAGAGAGAGAATGTAAAACAAATACCATGGGAAGGTTGGTATTTGGTAAAATTTTGAATGATGGTAATCCATACCGGACAAAAATACCCTCAATAAAGCTGCATATATAATCATTGAATTTATTCTGATATTTTTTCAAATTCATTTAATAAAGACTTTTTACAAAAAAAAGTTAAGATGGAGATGGTATTATGAAAGGGCCATGTGATTATAGTCATTATATAAAACTAATTGGAGATTACGATGCTATCTTAGTATTAAGAAAAGTATTTTATATTGAAGGGTATATTTATAAATTTTGTTATATTCCTATATAAAATTACCTCCAATTAAACATAGCAATCTTTTCCGGTATCATTTTTTGGAGTAATTTTTTTATCAACCAAACATAGTAAAAATTATTTTTTTTTGCAATTATTTTTTCAGATAAATGATTCCCATGAATTATCGGATTATCCTACAATTTGACATACCCCAGCCGAATGGACCCTAAATACATGTGTAAATGAGCAACACCTAAATAGTTGCCAATGACATTATTGAAGGTAACATGATTATAATACATGTCTTAGCGACTACAACTTAATGCGCATGCTTGAATGGCATATACTTGATTTTATATGCAACCAACACAAAGTGCTGGTGGGTGACTCAATATACATAATGATGGTTGCACAATTAGTCGTAGTCATAATGTTGCTTGTACAACTCTTTAAGTGTTCTCAGCTAATGTCCTCTTGAAGTTACTGGCCCTGGAATATTCATGGCCGGTCAAAATACGCTTCATTATCAAGCATTAAATATCTAATAATGCCTTCCATTTCTAGATCAAGAATATACAGCCTGCAAGCTTTATCAGCATTGATGCATTCATAGAGTGGATGATAATATGTTCTCCATTGACTACTTGCTGGTTTACAGCGATGGACAATTAGGGAAGTGCACATAAAGGTGAAGATGATTATGCAAAGAAATGGTGCACTAGATGTTTCAATAAACCTAACGGACTCCGTGAGAAGAAGGTCTTTGGTTGTTTCAGAGCCTATTGAAAAATATATCAATTCAAGATTTATTTTGATCAGACATGTATGAACATTGCTAATAAGACAATGCTCTGCACTATGATCTGGAACTGCTAAGCTGACTTGTCCAAGACAGGATATGGGACTCTGAAATTAAGTAGGCATATAATGTGGGATCCACTCATCATGTCATGTTGGGACATGTAACCTTCCACTCATTTAGTTTGGCCTATCTAACATGACCTATGTACCCACCTGTTTATCCAATCAACAATCAACAGGCCAGCTCATATAGCAATACAATAGTATCTGAGCTATTATTGACTATTCCCTGCAGAAAGATTCCCGAAAGAGTATATCAAAGATTTGTATAGCCGCGTCAAGACCCAAGATATGTTACTGTAGTCCAAATTGAGACCTTGAAATACATAAATACCTCTTTAATCACCTCCAGATCTAAACTTAGATTTGCAATTATTTACTAACAAGTTGACTGAAATTAAGTGTTTGATTACATGCACAAAATCCAGCAAAAGCACCTGATACCAATCCCACGGACAGGGAGAAGGAATGGATGGGAGAGGCTACCTTCAGTTGGAGGCTGTGTTCACCAAGAGAGGCAACGAGAGCTGCAAGTTCTGCTTCCTTTGCAACCAATGACTGATGGAGCCGAGCCCTTGCACTGCCGGCTTCATCAACCTTCCTCCTGTACACTTGCATGCACTCCCTCTCCAACTCCAACAACATGTGGTCTTTCTCATCTTCGCTCTCCCCAATCTCTGCCCATATTTGCTGCTCTTCGGCAACCATAAACCCATAATTAGATCAGTAGTATCAGAAAAACCAAAATTTGTAAACAAGATCTGACACAAGCATCATTATAAACTTTGATCCGATATTCTTAATCCTTGAAATTGCTCAAACCATCAAATAGAAGGATTTCAAAATAAGTAAGAAGAAAACCCTATCCTAAAGAAGACATCTCCTGGAAAAATACTAAGGTGTTCAAAATTTTCTATTTTTGAATAAGAACAATTAAGACAGGTATATGCAGTTAACCAATGCACAAGATTTAGAAATAGCATCATGAATTTCTTTAATTCCTAAGCATTTTTCTCCAATTTTTTAAAATATTTTTTCTTCTTCTTTCTGCAACTGAGAGATTGCTAAGAATTCAGGAAAATACGCAGTCAAAATCCAAAAGAAAGAAAGAAAAGAAAGGAATCACGAAAGTGTCCAACTTTGATTTCTAATTAAGAACACCCAGAGAAAAGAAGAGAAAAGAGTAGAAAAGGAATCAAGAGGACGGGCAAAACTAACACAAGAAAAGATCCCAAAAGCACAAGAAAAGACCGTAGAAGCAACTTTAAGACCACAAAAGAAATCCCATTTCCCATTCCCTTTAGGCTACGAAATAATAAAAAAAGAAGAAATAAAGAAGATATGAGAGAGAGCCGACCTCGAGCTCTCTAAGCAAAGCAGCACAGTTGGTCTCCATGCTGATACTGGTTCTCTCCAATCCTCCCATTCCCCTTTCTTCTCCTTCCCCTTACTACTGGAAAAAGAGAAGAGGAGAGAAGAGAAATAAAAGGAGAACAAAAATAACAAAGGAGCCGACTTTCCTCCTCCTCTCGGGCCTCACGAAAGGACGGCAATAGAAAAAACATAAGAAGAATCAAACAAACGGGCAAAGCTGGTTCTTTTACTTAAGAAAAATGGATGCATTTCCTCTTCTTTCTCCTCTGGGCCCTCTTCCCCGCTCCCTTCTGGAGAGAAAAGGGAAGAATGTGGAAGACTGATGTGAGTTCCCAAAAAACTGTTTCAATAGAGGGATGGAACGGTGGAGACCGAGACAGATGGGTGGAATTGATGTTGATAGAGTAGGACTAGCGAGGAGGCCTCGAGAGATTTGAGCTTAGACCAGCCCCTCCTTCTAGGGTTCGTTGCGAAGTCCCCAAAGATCAAGAAATGGGAGGCTTTTGTAGAAGGGTTTGGCAGCGGCAGGAGGTCGAGCGACCAGACAGAGAGGATTTTAAAAAAATAAAAATAATATATATATATATATATATATATATATATATATATATATATATATATATATATATATATATATATATTGGCTACCAGGAATAAAAAAATCAAATTGCATTGAGAATAAAAAATAAAAAAGAACAGCATTAGTTGAATAGCGCTAGTTATATACTAAAACAAAATCAATTAAATGTTATTTTTATACATTAGTTATATTATTTTTAATGTTCTTATATAATATTCATATTTTCTAGTTTTTGTTTCACATTCTTTTATTAATTATAATAATTAACTAATTTATTTGTTTTATTTAATTTTTTAATATTTATCTAATGTGTTTTTATGTTTTTCTATTTGATACTATTTCATTACTAATATTTCTATTTTTTTCTCTAACATGGGAACATTAATAGTTTCCTAATTGGATTTCTTATTTTATCTGCATACAAGGGAAGTAGGAGTAGAAATATGCAGAACATGTCAGCATTCTACAAACTAATGAGCACCAAGAAAGCCAGAAAAATAGCAAGCCCAGGGTATAAATAAAGCATTGGATCTGATATTACTCTGTATATTTTATCAGTTTTTTAGTTAATTTAGAATGGTGCATGGAATGAGATCCTGACAAGAGCTGATGCTTCTTGTTAGGTTTTAGAAGAGGGAGTCTCTCTCTTAGGTCATTTACTGTGGTGGTGCTTCATTAAATAAATAGGTGAATGAACAATTATGTCTAGATCGTTAATTCTATATTTTAATGATCTACATCTTTAGTTTGGGTCCGTTGGGATGCGTTAGCCTGAAGTCAGCCGTGAGAAAGGGAAGGGGGCCGTATAATGGGATGTTGGGTGTGTGCATTCTACCTACTCTCTACGTTTGGTGTTGTAAGGTATCTAGAAGATTTTTATTTATGTAGGTGAGGTGATGTTGTCAATCTTTGTTTCTTTTCGCTTTGTTATACTTCAAACGAGGTGCATTAAAACGGAATAAAATTACTTGGTTTGTGGCTCTTCTTGAGAGGAGTTGAAAACTAAGTATTTCTCATCCCTCAAAGAAGAAGAAAATAAGTATTTTTCTAGTGATTTGGAGAAAAGAAAGAAGAAATTTATCACAAGAATTGGGTATCCTAGATAATTTGGTGCACCACAGGCTCCTAACTCTTTCTTTTTTCTTGAGTAAGGATATGCTTTGTTTGGATATAAACATAGAAATCCTCCTCTTATACATACCAAAATTTAGAATCTATCTTTCTTTCTTGTGAAATGCATTTTTCTTACTTATAATTGTAATGAAAAATTTAATGTTGATTTCAAATATATTTTTCTTACTTCTAATTACAACGACAAATTTAATGTCAACTTCAATTCCAAAAGGATGGTGAGACATCTTTGAATGTCATGTAGGATTTTCAACACAAGTAGATAGTGAGTCCTTCTCTACCACAATTCGAACTTCCATACTCAATTCACAAAGGAAAATGTCGAAAAATAAGGAGATGCAAAAGGGGCAAAGATTGTGACCTCCGACCAATTTTCTTTAACCATTTTATGATTTGTTGTTGCTTTGACCATAGGATAAATAAAGCCAAAAGGAATATCAAGAATTTTTTGGTGGTACCATCCAACTATCTTATAATTAGTATCCATTTGCTCTCCAAATTTGATCTTAGCCCTCGTGGATATTTTCTGCTGGTGAGCTAGCCTTGTTATGTTAGGCGTAGATTGAAGGTTTCAAGGATGTTATATGCTTTCAAGTAATTGTGTTGTTTTCTTTGGTTCGATTCCAGGTCTCACACTCGGATCCAAAACAAACAAATTATATGTTTGAAATGGACTTGGGATAACTTTTGTCCAATCAATATTTATCGGTGAAGCTATGAATTATTTCTTGATTAGGGTTTCTTAAAGTCAAATCAATTTCCTTAACCTGCTTCAATGGTTCGAAAGTCCGGTCTAAATTTATGATCCTAATTTGAAGTATGTATCCAGATCTTTAGGTTTTTCTTTTGGATCCACAAGTTTCAAATTTCAAGTATTTTAATCTCTATGGGACCGGATAAATCATGAGTGATTTATTACAAACCTGTAATTCTTGGGTTACAATGTAGAAAATATTGACAAAAATATGTCTAGGAGAAGCTCTAACTGCATGCAGGTTCCTCTAAATGATCTACATTCAGTATATGCACAATCAACTAGACTTATTTCCAATATTTATTCACTCTCTTGTATGAGTTGAGCATGTTTAAGTTAGGCAAAGGACAAAACAATGGACACAAAATTAAATTTGAGAACAAACATAAAGGATTCTAATTCCAGAATGACTGTAAGCCTGTTCTATAGTTAAAGATAATGTGATCACACCATTTTCCTGGAATGCAATAGTATGGCAATGAGTGTTGTTATTATCTGTAATGAAGTGCTAAAGCTTTGGCAAAGAGGGGTTGTCACCATTAGGTGAGCACATAAAGCTAAAGGAATACAAATACCAACTAAAGCAAAACAATTTGGTGGTGGGGTATGAATGGCACAAGAACGCTAAGAGCAAAGATAGAGACAAGACAACCATATGACAGCTGGCATGGAAAATGATTGGGTTATCTAAGCATCAATTACATTCACCTTCATCTCTGCCATCACAATGATTAGAAAAAAAAAAAAAAAAGGGTTATTGACCATGATTCAGTAATTTAACTGCTTCTTTGGCATTTAAGTTTAGAGCATGTCCTTGGAGTACTCTTGCTTTTCTTAACAGCCATGAAGCATTCTCTCATGCACTCAAAAAGTATACACATGACATGGTGGTGAATTTTGGTGCTCTGCACCAAACATGGTTGTGAATTCAAGGAATAAATGAAACAATTATTTATATTGTAACATTTAGATGCTAAAATATCCATCGCATGAAGATAATTTTAAGAATTCGTAACCACCTTGCTTACTGGCATATTTTTGTTTTGAATATGTTCCATCCACCAACATCTGTGATTAAGCAAGCTTAAACATAAAACAAAGAAGCTGGTGGTTGGGGAACAAATATTCTGAAAATCTTTTTTTGAAGGCCTAAATTAGTTCTCCTGGCCTTGGCTAATAAAAATAACTCCAAGTATAAGTTAAATTTTTAAAAAACAAAAGGGCTTATTTTGATCCTAGCTATAACGTAACTATAGTTATCTGGTCCTATTTGTATCCTTTTCAAGCATATCATCCAAAAACACACAGATATGGTTCCAACGTTAGTTAAAGAATGCCAAGAATGGAGCAAGAAGCATAAATTGGTATGATCTTGCATGTATCCTTGATTCTAATCATGCATAGGTTACATTGCACTCAGCTCAATTACCTGCAGTTGAACAGAAATTGAAATACTCAAAAATGTTTTTTTTTTTTAAAGAAAAAAACTCATAAATGGTTTATATTACTTTTTTTGATGAAACTCATAAATGGGTTATAGCTTGTCAGCAAACAAATTTTTGAGAGAAATCACCAAAACAAATTAATAGGCTGATCCAAATATAACAGTTCATGGATTCATTCCTATGAGCAGTGTATAAAAGAAAAACCATGGATATGAGAGAGAGAAGCATGACATAAAAAAATTTAAGAATCTCATTAACTATTAGGATGAACCGGACTTAATTATATGAGAGGTCTAACGAGGCTTAGACGCTTTGATTCTTACAGCTGAGCTACTAATTGCTGGACCTGAACTTTCTCTTAGTCAACACATTAGTTTAATCACGTACGTAAACAATATCCATTGCCAACATGGAATTGATTTCTAGAGAAACTGTAGAAACTTTCGGCAAACCTTTAGAATATTATCACTTAATTTTTAGGTCTCCTATGAAACTGCATTTTTTGAGAAAAGATCTTCATAAAATTTGGTAGCGACTGCATATATGAATTAAAAGTTCCATACTCCAGACAATTAGTTGTTTACATAAACTCTACGTCACTCACTTGTAAGGCATATAGGTGAAAGTAACATACAAAGGGATGGAGAATTTCCATTGGTGATGATTAAGATAAGAATACCAAACAAAGGGCAATTTTGTCATTTTAATTAGCCATGATTGGTGATTTTATCTAGTAGCAATGCAACTAGG
This sequence comes from Cocos nucifera, assembly GCA_006176705.1. Classification (NCBI taxonomy): domain Eukaryota; kingdom Viridiplantae; phylum Streptophyta; class Magnoliopsida; order Arecales; family Arecaceae; genus Cocos; species Cocos nucifera. Next base: position 555,874 of record QRFJ01001919.1, read on the forward strand.
ACCCAAAAATGAACCTCTATTGGTTAATATACAAAGGGACTGTATGAATAGGTGCTCTAACCATGTCTAAAAAGATTTATTAGTGATGCAAAGCAGTGTGGGATGTCACATTCTTGGAGGCATTGCACAATGAGACATTCGGAGTAGAGCATAATTATAGATATATCATCTGTTTAAACCTTAAGAACCGTGATTGAGTCTTAATTATTTTACTTTTTTAGCAAATGAAGGCTTCATTATTAGGTAAAAGCTTCACATCTACAAATCATTAGAGAATGCTGATTATAGAAAAGCTGGTGTATTTCTCAACAAGAACTGACAATTGTTTTTAAAGTGATTTAGACCTTACAGAATTTCTGAATCAAAAAAAAAAAAAAAAAAAGTTCACAGAATTTAAAGGTTGTAACATAATTTTGATAAAGACTGTAAATAATGGCTACACTTATTAATGCTGCAGTCAAGTATATGGTAAGATCTTGACATTTCTAGATGGAAGTCCATGCCTTTCGATGTATCTTGAACACATTTTAGGACCACAATGATGCAATTAAAGTCTAACAGAAAATATGGCTGAGTTATGTAGTTTTATTCAGCCTGCCTTGTGTAAGAGCTATACATAAACTATCACGGCTGCCATGGATTTCTTAGGACTTCGGACGACATTGCTACCCTGGTCCTTAATATACTAATGATAAAAAAATATACTGCCACCAAGTTTGATATTTTGTGATAAAAAATATACTAATGATTGCCTCTCAGCTGCTACCCTGGTCCTTAATGCTGTTCCTAAGTCAATCTCTATCTGCTCCATTACATGTCTCTACACTTGGAAAAGACCATATCCTTCAACAACCGGTTGGACCATCCTTTAGCTGATATCCATCCTTCAGTTGGTTAAAATCTATTATTGCAATGCACTGAAGTCTGGGCCAGGGCACTACGAGAGATTCCTAGAACTGCTCTGTCTCCCCCCCCCCCCCCTCCTCCCCCCATTTGGAAAAAATTAACATGAATGAGTCCTTTCATAATAATTGGGCCAATCACATGGCACTACGTTACCTTTCAGTTTTTTGAAGCAGTTTCCTGGTGGGTTTGGATCTAAGAGAACACTGGTCATTGTCCTGTCTATGGTCACTGGGACCATCCCAAAATATCCTATAGATATATACATCTTGGCTTTTAATTTCTGACCCCTGTTAAAATTTAACTTTACCAGTGAAAACAGCAGCACCTGTTTGCCTGCACAACTTACACGTATGCATGCATGCATTTATATAGTATAACAGGTAGTCAGGATAAGGCTTGCTGGTTATATTTGCGATTCCGCAAAGACATTAATTGCATAACTGTATCATATGAATTCCCATCAGAACTTCTTCTTCCTTCGACTTCTTCTTCTTTTTAATTTACAGCTAATACAAGAATAGAGTGAAAATATAGAGATAAACATACATAATTGGTCTGTAACAAGGCAAATCATAACCTGAAACTTTTCATAGCAAATAACGAGCTCTTATTACTGTCATTCATTGCATGAATTAGTTATGAAAGTTGCTAGGTGCCAGTCTTAATTAGCACTCTTCCATTCCATGAGAAGCTTCACAATGAGATTACTCCATCAAACTTCTGCTCTGTTGTCTCAGGATCCAGCACATGTATGAGATTACCTGTCGCAGTCCGAGGTCATCTTCATCATAGGAAGCTACAAATTTCACTGCAACAAAAAAGGGGTCCTTAAGGGTTATATTAGTGGTATTAGCCCCCCCCCACCCTTTTTTTTTCTTTAAAGAAAATTTAAAGGAAAATGAAGAAAGGAGGAAGAAGAAGACGAGGGTTGCACCACTGTGGTGTAGGTTTTTCCACAGCTCTCTGCCGGCCAGTACTCCAACAACTCAGTTTCATGGTCTAGTGGGGCTCATACCACCATGTTATATCGCAATCAAGTGGTGCAGATTGATTGTTATAAGCTGTACTGTCGATTTGCCTATGATTTCATAACACTTATATGGGGTCCACCTTAAGGATGGTGATTTCAGGACCACTGCTCTGCATTACACTTGGACCCGGTGAAATTTATTCAAGGCTTTCCAAGTACTATCTTGTTTATATTTTAGAGGCCATTCAATGCCCTTTTAACATAAGATTTGATGTGGGAATGTAACTTTACACATGGATGGATAGGATAAGACTTGCTGGTTAAGCTCAGCCTCAGATAATGAGAGTTAAAGCATTATGACAACCGTTGCAATGATTTCTGCAAACCTATGAGATGTGCACTAAATAATGGCCATTGTGCTTGTCATTTAGCAATACACCATTTAACTTTGTTTAAATTTAGATGCCAAGAGGGTGAATGAAACTAAATGCAAATAAAAAATCGAAGGTCAATCGTGTAGATTGGCAAATAATTAGTTTTTATTTTGTTTTCTTACCTCACTGTAACAGAGTGACAAGGTGAGGAATAGGTCTTAAATATTGAAACATGTTGAAAAATCAGAAAGCAAGAAAGAAAGCAAAACAAGAACTATATAGAGGTTTAAGAAAAGAAATCAATCCATGCAGCTGCATTAACAGGACATAGCCTTTCTTTCAACTGACAGTTTTTAAGAAAAGTTACGTAACTATTTCAATCATACACCAGTCACATGTAAAATGGATCTTTTTCTTTTTTTTTCTTTTTTTTAAGAGAGAGAGAGAGGGAGAATCATGTAATATGGATATGAGTACTGCAATGCTGAAATATCCACCTAATTATATACTCCAGTAAATGATACAATTTATGCACACTCTGTGCAGGTTGGTCTTTGGTATAATGTCCATGTGTCCTATCTTAGATAATGCTGAGCAGGTGGCAGCAAAAAGCAAATTTGGTGAGGGTAAAATAATCAAAATTTGGTTTCTAATGTCCTTGATATCTTGCTGCAAACTTTCATACTCTAGGTTCCATAAAATTTAATAGTTAGCATCAACATTATGTCAATGTTTCTCTTCAAACATTCAAGCCATCAATTCTAAAAGACTCTTCATATTGTCCACCAAAAGATGGGCATTCCTCACTAATGTATCCTTATCTACAAGCAAATAATTCCTGAACCAGGTCGGCTGTCACCTGCTCCTAGGCATTCAACCATCTCATCATTAAGGATTTCAGATGATCAATGCATCGCAAAACCAAGACAGCATATTCCATCAGATAACGTATTTTGGTGGCCCCAATGCCTCCACTTATTCGGTCATTATTCGTAAGGTGGGAGGATTCCTCACAGGACCATATGAAGTGGGGGTACTACATACATAGATACATACATACGTATTTCGGTCTATTAAAGAAAAGCGTGCTTCTTGCTAGCGCTAAACTGATGTGCCAGCCTTTGAAGGAGCAAAAGAAGAGAGAGACCTAAGGATTATGCATCCCTCTATTTCAATGATGTCTAATTCATATATATCAAATATCTAACTAGTAAATTACCCAAGGGTGGTATCTGCTGAAATTTAAGAAGAAAATTATGGTTATAATGTGCTCAGTAATCAATGTGATACCTGCTTGTAAGCAGAGGATTACTGGTCAATAAGATGCACTAAGACTAGAGAAGAAAATGGTGCACAAGAAATTTACAGTCCTTACATCCAGATCATGACACTCGGTGCAATGGATTTATTATGCCAGCCTTTTATCTGTGATTTACCGGTCATCAAGGGAAGAGATAATTTTCCTACTGGGAAGTAAATGCATTCAAACAATGATCAAAATTCATCATACCATCTAATGTCCAGCACCTTATGCAGTAGAAAATTACTTGCTTCAAAGCATAACATTACCATCTTTTGAAACTCCATACAAATTCATCTTAAGATTTTCTATAGATAGATAATGTTCAAATTCTTTATATACAGAACATCAGGAGGTTCTACCAATGTTAGAGGTGTGCTCAATAAACTAAGACAAATATAATGATTCAAGAACTATTATAATAAAATTTTCTTAATTTATTAATTATGTATATTAAATAGTATAATTTCAGAATAGTATAACATTGTAATGTAATAGCATAATAAGATAGGAATATAATAATATTATATCACTAAAATATGATTATGATGATATAATAATGAGAGTAACATCATATTGTCTTAATATTAGTATAATATTATATATATTATAATATAATAGTAATATATTATTATAAAAATATTATTATTATAATATATGAATGTGATAGTATTATTATAGTATGATATTATAATAATATTATATTACAATATTATTTTTATATTAAATAATATAGTGTAAAGTATTGTTGATCTATAATTTATATATTTTACTTTAATCTAAATATTATAATAAATAATATAATAATTATAAAGTTAATGGCTATTTTGGTCATACAAATAACTTTTCTATAGGTTTCAGTAAATGCTTTGCAGAAAGCTCGAAATTAGAGCTTTTGTTAAATAGAGATTTTCAGCTTTTAGGAAAATTAGAAAGTTGCTTCATGGTTTTTTTGCCAAACACCAATATATTGCCCATGATAGCTATTGCGGACGAGAGTTCGATGGCTCGGCACGTGAGGTATTATTTTTTTTGGCCTATGACTTGCAGCTCGGAGGCTATATGAGCTATTTTTGGGCCTCACAATTTTGTCCTTTAAAAGACACCTCACGTGGGAAGATTGTCCCTTCCTTATAAGCCAAAGTCTTTCTTGACTCACAACCGATATGGAACTAATAGAGCCTCCATCTTATTAGAACCATAACAAAGCCCCCAAGTTAAGAATGGACTCAGCTATGCATGGTTCGAGGAATCCCATAGTCAGTAGGGGTGGACCCCTGCCCCTTCCTAGCACACCAATTATTGTAGACAAGGGCTTGATGGCTTGACACATGAGATATTATTTGCTTTGGCCTATGGCCTACGGTCTAGGGGCTATGTGGACCGTTTTTGGGCCTTATGATTTTGCCCTTTAAAAGATACCTCATGTGGGAAGATTGTCCTATTCTTATAAGCTAGAGTCTTCTTTGACTCACAACCGATGTAGGACTAATAGAGTCTCCTCTATCTTATTATAATCATAACAATATTCTATCAACAGATCCATCCAGCTCGGCTTGTCTTCGATTTGATTCATGCTCAGTTTTTCTTCAATGCATGGGACTTCTAGGTGCTTAGTATAGATCTTCTGACCCAGATCGACAGAATTCAAGATCGCTAAATGTGATAGTGCATTAGCTCGAACATTCTTCGACCTCGGTATCCGCTGGATGTCTAGTTTAGTAAAGACTGACAAAGGATCTTTTATCTTTTGAAGCTACCTGGACATCGTGGGATCCTTGGCCTTGTACTCACCTCGCACTTGGTTCACGATGAGCTGAGAATCAGAGAATACCCTAAGTTCGTTTGCATCTAGCCCCTTCACGATCTTCAATCCAGTGATGAGGGCTTTATACTCAGCAATATTATTTATCGTACTAAAGTTGAATCTCAATGCGTACTTGGTGACAACACCATCGGGATTAGCCAGAATAAGTCTTGCATAGCTTCCTTAGGAGTTCCAGGCTCCATCAACATGTAGTATCCATCAGTGGCCTTCAGTGCCGATCTCTGATTCTCGAGTACTTGGGGAGGTTGGATTTTCAGAGATCGTACACTTGACGATGAAGACCATCAATACTTGTGCCTTTATTACCATTTGAGGTCGAAATTCAATATTGAACTCTCCAAGCTCAACTACCTACTTCACTAGATGACCCAATGTATCTAACCTCCGAAGTATAGCTTTCAGGGACTAATCGGTCAAGACCACGATGGTATGAGCTTGGAAGTATGGCCGAAGATGCTTGCTGACGATGACAAGGACATAAATTATCTTTTCGGTCCTTGAATATATTGTTTCTACATCTCTCAAGACTTTGCTGGTGTAGTATATTGGCTTATGTACTCTAGCATCTTCTCAGATAACAACCGAACTAATTGCTTACGTGTTGACATATAAATACATATACAGTTTCTGACCTTCTAGAGGCTTAGACAGAAGAGAGGCTGCCCAAGATACTTCATGAGGTCTTCAAAAGCATATTGGTATTCCTCCAACCACTCAAAGTTCTTTGTTTGCTGTATCACCTTAAAGAATGAGAGGCACTTTTTAGCTGACCTAGATATGAATGGACTAAATGTAGCGACTCTCTCAGTCAAGTACTATACCTTTCTTTTATTGATTGGATGCTTCATCTTTACAAGTGCTTGGATTTTCTCTGAATTTATTTTAATTTCTCGTTGGTAACCATGAACCTAAGGAATTTTTCAGAATTCACCCCAAAGGCACACTTGCTTGGATTAAGCTTTATCTAATAGTATCTTAGCTCATTGAAAGCTTTATTCAGATCATCAGTATACTAATCTGCCTCCATACTTTGACCAACATATCATTAACATATGCTTCCATATTGCAATCAACCTAATTTTTAAAGACTTTGTTGACAAGATGATGGCAAGTTGCACCCATGTTCTTCAATCCGAATGGCATCATCTTGTAGCAGTACAATCCTCTTTTCACTCACTAAGGCTGTTTTCTCCTCATCTTTGGGTACCTTCCAAAATTGGTTGTATCCAGAGATTGCGCCCATGAAGCTTAAGAGATTGTGACCTGAGGTGGCATTTACCAATTGATCTATCCTCGATGGTGGGAATCCATCCTTGGGACAAGCCTTGTTGAGATCAGTATAGTCGATACAAATCCTCCACTTGCCATTGACTTTCTTTACTAAGACCAAGTTGGCGATCCATTAGGATAGTATGCTTCTAGGATGAATCTTGCTTTGAGAAGCTTATCCACTTCTTCTATTGCTCTCTATCCAGGGCGAAGCTTCTCTTTTTTTGCCAAACTGAATGATGATATGGATCAACATTTAATTTATATGTGATGATGTTAGGAGAAATACCTAGCATGTTGGAAGCGAACCAAGCGAATACATCGGTGTTTAACCGAAGAAATCTGATCAGCCACTTCTTATGGTCTTCGATAGTCACTCTTCATGATTCGATTAGGATCAACTCCTAGCTTTACTTCGACTAGCTCCTTCGTCAATTCTCTTTGGTTTTTGGCTTCATCTTCTCTTGAATCCAAACCTTCAATTGGTAACATTTCCTTGGGCTTCTTTCCTTGGACTATGGCCATAATGCAATATCGATCTAGCCAGTACCTGATCTCCTCTCATCTCTTCGACCTCATTCTTGGTCGAAAATCGGATGAGCAGGTGGTACATTGAGACTATGGTTCTTAGCACATTCAGTCCAGATTATTCTAGGATCATGTTATAAGCTAAGAGTATTCAAACTATGAGAAACTTGAGGAGCACAATAGCTTGTTGAGATGATGTCCCTGTAATCACAGGCAGTTCTACTTTGCCCTTTATCGGTATCGAATCATCGAAGAATCTGACTAATGGTATTCTCATTCGCTTGAGTCATTCTTTAGATAATTTTATTCTTTAGAATGCATCATAAAATAAAATATCGATAGAGCTTCTATTATCCACTAAGATCCTTTTTATATCATAGTTTGCTATTGTTATAGAGATGATAACAACATCATTGTGTGGAGTTTGGACTTCATCAACATCAGCATTAGAAAAAGCAATTACATCATTTGGAGGATTGTTCACTTCCCCAATATGCCACTTCTAAGCAGATCTTTCAGCTTCTTCTCCATCTTTAGCCCCTCAATCGCTAGTGAGCCTTGGGATCATGTTGATCACACCAACCATCGGAAGGTTGGCATAGTCACCATTCACATCAGCATCCACCGAATGTGAACCCTCCATCGGTTCCTTGCCCTTATTCCAGACGAACTTCCCAAGGTATCCTCGACGGATCAAATCTTCAATTTGCTCCTTCAGCTAGCAATATTCTTAGTGTCGTGCCCATGATCTAGATAGAATCGATAGTACTTCTTCTGATCCCTTTTGTGTGGTGGTGAAGTCATTGGTCATAGCTAACAAAGGTAGTTTTTGCTCTCAATCTCCATCAGGATCTGAGAGCATGGGTTAGAGAGCGAAGTATAGTTGTTGAAGTGGCAGTAAGGACTCTTCATCCTCTACTACTTCTGGAGGTTACCATTTTCCCTTCTTTTCTTGTCCCATGATCCTCTTCATCGATTCTCTTTTTACTGCCATTCTTCTTTCCTTCTTCCTTTTGACAAAGAACTCGCTCTTCTCTGCCTGTGCATATTTTCACACTCGAGCCAGGAGATCAGAGTAGTCCTTGGAGAAATTCTTGTTCAGGAAGAAGATCAAGTGTTCATCCCCAAGTCCTTTCTTCATCGCCAACATGGTGATTGACTCATTGAAATCTCGAACTTCAAGTATAGTGGCATTGAAACATGCCACGTAATCTCTCAATAGTTTTCTTTCTCTCTGCTAGATAGAAAAGAAGTTATCACTGTTCTACGATTGTGGCCTCTAGCTGCTGAAGTGTATGACGAATTACATTTTCAGCTGCTCAAAGGAGTGGATGGATCCTCTTGGAAGGATGGAGAACCACATCTTCATTGATTTCTTAAGTGTGGTTGGAAAGGCAAGGCAGAGAATGACATCCAATATCCCTTACAGCATTATGGAAGCTCTGTATCCCTTTAGATGGTCTAATGGATGGTCGAGCCATTGTAGGACTCGACTTGCAGCATCTTAAACTAATGTAGAATCGATTTGCTTAGAATCTCTTGGAAGAAAGGCGACTAGATGTTGAAACTGAAGCCATCGTTCTGTCGATGGCCCCCTCCTGAAATTTGTCAATATGATGCTCTAGCTCTTGGACCTTTCTCTAAAGATCCTTCTCACATCATGAGTGGTGCCGGCATGGAGAGAGGCTTGAAGTGGAGTCCTCCTAAGAGGGCTCCAGTGATCTGTGCCTCCGGTTGTCCCTTCTTGGACTTTGAGGATATGGAGATGAGCGGCACTAGATCAGATCCGCCAATCATGATCATCGACGTGGGGTTGGAACCAGGTTGGAATGCTGGCGACCCCGCTTTGAGCCCTCCACATGGGTCTAGCAGCTATGTTAAAACATGACTATTGGAGGAACTTGGGTCTTGGCCGTACTTTACTGTAGCTATTGTACGATAGCTATGAATTAGGGATGGAAAAAATTGATCCGACCTGCCAACCCGACCCATGCTCGACCAACCTTAAATATGTTTAGGTTTGCATTAAATAGGTCCTGAGTTGTAAACGGGTCAACTCGTTTAATCTATTTAATAAGCAGGTCAGGTTCAGATTTTAGATAACTGATATGTTTAATCCATTTAATAAATAGATTGGAGTAGGTCAGATCGGGTCGGGTTATAACCCATAAATCCATATAACTTAATTCCTAAGGCTGCCTTTTCTTTCGATTTCAAGCCCTTTCACTCTCAAAGTCTCAATTCCAACTTCTGAATCTTTCGATCTTTTCTCCCATCCTCCAGTCCGTCTTCTAGAGTTTGATTTCTTGATTTCTTTCTTCACTCCTCCAAAGTGCCACTTCTCCTCTAGTGCTTCCAGCTTCTTCACTCCAAAGCCTTTGACATTGCCATCAAAGCTCTCAAAGCTTTGTATCCTCTGCTTGTACTTCCTTGCTCCCTCTTTCTTCCAGCATTGATCAAATCGGGAGCTTGAGGAGCTTTTTTCTTCAATTTTCGATCGAGAGTAGCGGGAGGGTTCAGATTGGGGAGTGCTTCGGGCGATTGCGATCGAATGAGGTGTTGATTCTTGTGTTTGGATTATTTTCGTGAAGATTTCTCTAAAAGTATAGATTAGTGGGGTTGGTTTGGGCTTTTGTCCAACAATTGATTCTCTTGTTGTTTTCTTGGGGAATGGTTGTAGAGTGGAGGCAAGTTGGTGCAGATGGGTGGATAGAGTGGGAGATGAGGTATTTGTAATTATTTTTAATCCTATAATTTGGTTTTGTTGGTGCTTGATTTAAAGCAAAGATAAGGAAAATGGGTGGAAGAAGGAAGGATTGATTCATTATTTACTTTAGAATATGATGTTATCTCCTTTATAGTTTAGAGGGCTTATTAAGTCAACAAAGAAATTTAAGGAGTGCATCCAGTGTTCCTTACAGCTCTGAGAGATTTCTACTTAGCTCTTTAAATTTCTAAACATTTATCATTTGGTCATAAGAAAATATAGGTACAACATTCGACACTAATTATTTGCCTGCATATGACTGAAATTTTATCATTTTTTTTCTAGATTGATTCAAGGAGCTTGGCACTGTTGTTAATAATTAGATTTAAATCATAGAAAGAAATCCTTGAGAAAATTGATAATCTGATTTACCTATCCTGAGAAATGCTTTTATTGAAATTGATAATAATATTGCATATATATTGATTATTTATTGAACGCATGCCATTTGGCAGCAAGAATAAAGGACTATGGTCCTCAAGATTATGTCCATGGATTATGCTGTAATTTGTTATTATTGCAAATTTTGCAGGAGTTATTGTTGAAAATAGGCACTATTTTTTTTAGTTCTGTAGAAAGATGGTTTGCTTATATTGTTGTTAAGTTTATATTTAAGTTTGTTGTTAAGTTTAAACTAAACATGTTAAAATTCAAATAGTGTTGGGCTAAAGGCTCAAAAACAATCATAGGTTTGTATGTGGAGGCTATGATGAATTTTAGATATATATTTGATGACTTAGCTATTTCTAACGGCGATAATCTTAGATGGCCTTCTTTTACAGGCAACTAATCATAGTCATTTTGATTTAGCTATTAATTAATTATCGAATCTGAGCCTCATCTTCCTCTTTTAGATATGTATGGATCTTTCTTTTCTATTTTTTGCTATTCTAATGATTTTTAGATGTTATAATCTAGATAAGTAATTTCGTGTGTTTGAAGTTATACAATATATTTGTATTCTTGACTCCTTCTCTATGATGGATATTTGAATCTTCATCTAATTTCTTTGTACATCTCAGCAATGTTCAGCGGTATATTTGTATAGTTCCTTTTTTTTATCTATTGGATACTTATTGCTCTTCACATATACTCTCTCAGTAATATTCAACAGTATATTTGGAACTTATAGATTTATTTCTTCTAATCATAATGTTTGCTGCCTATTTATCAAATATTTTTATTTTAATTATGTAGCATTACCCAACTTCTTTGGCATATAGTGGCTTTGTCTACTACTCTTAAAGTAATGTTTCTGTTTGCAGAATTCTAATATTTGCTGCTATATTGTACATATTGTTTGAGTTTGGGTAATATGTTGTTTCACAGTATTTAAATTCATTTTGGGTCTCATGGTTCTATATTGTATTATATTATTATTTCTCAGTTAATGCAGCTTCTCAATTTCTCATGAAACTGCTTATATTGTTGTTAAGTTTATATTTAAGTTTGTTGTTAAGTTTGAACTAATAGGTTAAAATTCAAATAGTATTGGGCCAAAGGCCCAAAAACAATCAATTTTTAGAAGCAAACATGTTAAACAGGTCGGATCTGGTTGGATTTGGTAAATAAATTATTTATTTAGTAAACAAGTTAAATGGGTTGGATTGGGTCGATTAAACAGGTTAACTATTTAATAAATAGGTTAAACTGATCGGGTCAGGTGACCTGTTTATTAAATGGGTCAGGTTCAAGTTTGAAAATCTGACCTATTTAATAAATAGGTCAGATTCAGATTTGATGTTTTCTAACCCGACCCGCAATTGATCGGATCCATTTATGACTCGATCCAACCCAATTGCCACCCCTACTATGAATGCTTGGACCTGCCCCATTAGCACTTCTATCAGATTGGGATTCGTGGCAGTATATTGCTACTAGGGATGCTGTTCCCTGGTGGTTTGCGTGTTAGATGCGCTATGCAGAGAGGATTATCAGTGCAACATAAAGAAGTGGATTTGAGACCTTGTTCTAACCATCTTCCTCTAAAAATAGGAGATCCTTCTTCTAGCGCCAATATATTGTTGTGCCTCTTTAATGAGGATGATAGTTGGGATTTCATGATGAGCTAGAGTAGGTTGAAGAGCTGGGACTCTTGAATGCTTGCAAAGAAAGTTGTTAATGCCAGAGAAGATATTATCGTCCATAATGTTCCAGGCATCACCTAGCTCTGATACCAAATTATAGTCCCATGATATCGCTTGAACGCCAATCATCCTTGACATCATAAGTACCGATATCATGTTGCGGAAGCTCTTGATCTTTAGCATGGACCTGAAGGAACTTGTGACGTTCTCTATGGGCAGCAAACCATCGATCCTCCACCTGGATCTCTGATGGGATGCCTCCCTCCTTGGGCTTGAGGGAGACGTCCTCTTCTCTAGGGCTTCTTCAAGAACCCTAGGGCGTTAACTCTAGAGAGAAGAGAAGAAGAGAGTTGAGGAAGAAAAGATCTGTATTGATTTTAATCTTGAAAATCCTAATACAACCTATGTATTTATACATAGCCATTAGGCCCGACCAAAAAACTTTCCTGGCTAACCCAATACATGAAAGCATTCATCGAGCCCAAGTCTCACATGCTCTCATCTTCTAGATCTAAACCCGACCCATACATGAATTAGCCACCTTAAGACCTCTCAAATCAGGCCTTAAGATCCCTAAGATCAACCCAGACCCTAGCCCAAAATAGACCCTCGCGTAACTCTGCCCACGCACTAAGTTGGCTCAGTCTCAGCACTGAGCCGACTAAGTTCCACTGGATCGGCTCAGTCCAAAACTGAGCCGGCCCAGTCCTATGCCATGCCAGTAGTTTCGAACGTACAGCTCTCTATTTTGCCTATGCTCTGAGACTTAGCCGACCCAAATTTGGACTGAGCTGACTAACTTGTAGAAAATCTTCTTTCTGTAGTCTTGATTCTTCGACTTTGATTTCTTACTTCATCTTGTGTCCCAGGTCTTTGAAACACCAACCAAGCCCCTGAAATCTCCAGAGCCAACCCCCTGACTCCTCCCATGGCCTTCTAAGGCCTGGGAGCATCATAAATCCTCACAATCTCCATCTTGGTGCTTTCAAGCCTTGGCAAACCTCTCGGCAATGACTTTCTACACGATCCTACTGTCCCTGCGCACTCGACAGCACCTATGCAAACATCACCTCCGTCAATTTTCTTCAGCTGTTGTGCACCCTTGAGGTCTTTGGGATGACCGTCTCCATCGCTGAAGACCTGTGCTTGTTTCTTGGCACCATTCTAGAATTATAGGATCCTTTCTGCTTGGCAATTGCATCACTTTTTTTGGACTTTTCTGAAGAATCTACAGCATTCCTACACCAGCACATGCTGTACCACCTGACATGGTCTCCTCAGAGCTACGTCTGTCCACTTACACGCACCGCTCCATCTGAAACTGTGCATCATCGATGCTCTGAACTCATGCCAAATTTACTCTCCACTTGTGAAGCTACCACTATGGAGCTCCACCTATATTCGAAGTCCACCTGATGCCGCAGAAGTCGACTCTATGCCCGAGTCTCTCAAGGCCAACCACTCAATGCTGTACTGCTGAGCCCACCGTTCTACCTCGAACACCATTGCTGCCTCTTCAAATCCTCCACGCTCTGCGGCCCTCTTCGAAGCCGTCTCGGATACCTCAGCAACTCATGGGCACCTTCGAAACCTAAGAGCTCATCCAACTTTTTTGAAACCAGCGACTGAACCCTAGAAAATTTCATCCTAGTCCTCTTCTGCCCCTACACCAGCCATCACTTCAATTGCGCCCAGAGAACCATCCTCCACCTAAACCGTGACTCTTCTTGATGCTTCTACAGAAGAAACTTGATCCATGATATTTTCGACTGTCTGAGATCTGGCGCTCCCTAAGACCTCCTGACTCTCCCGGAGACCTGCACTCGGTTTTCCTGAGATACCACTGACACTCTCTATTGAGATACACTCCTTGGCTGCTGCACCACTGAGCCTCTCTCAGCCCTGTGCCTCCAGAGTAGCACTCCAATGCTCTCTGACTCATCTCTGTGCCGCTTTACAGCCATCCAGCCCTGACCTGCTGAACCTTCAGGGATCATCCATCTCCATCACTCTCAAGGCTTCATAAATTCATGCTCTAGTCGAACCGTTGAATACATCTTCGACTACTTCCCCACCTTCCAGACATCGAAGAACGTATAGTCGCTTCTTCAGCCTTCCTTCGATCATCATCCCTTGGAAAATCTCTCTTCAACAGCCTTACACTGCCCATCTTCCTAGAGAATTCTGATACTCTCTACTGAGATACCTTCCTCAACTACTGCATCGTCGAGCCTCTCTCAGCCCTACATCTTCAAAAAAATGCTACAGCACTCCAGCGCTCCCTGCCTATCACATAACCGTCATACACCCTGGTCTTTCCATCAAGACCGATCAGCAAACCATGCACCAAATCCTTCCACTCCGAAAAAATCCCTTTCCATTAATTCTCTTAACCTCCACCTTCAACTCACTGCTCCCGATTGGCCAAACCACAGTAAACAAGGTAGATTTGAGACATACCATGGAATCCTTGTGCAGATTTTTGATTTTATCTTATACGACTTCTTCTTTACTTTCATGCACCATCAGGCTCTGAAACCTGACTCCATCTACGCACCATCAGGCTCTAAAACCTGACTCCTTCCACGCACCATTAAGTTCTGAAACTTGACTTCTTTCACGCACCATCAGACTCTGAAACTGGCTCCAAAATCTGGCTCTGATACCATATTGCCGTCCATAACATTCCAAGCATCACCTAGCTCTGATACCAAATTGTAGACCCATGATATCGCTCGAACGCCAATCATCCTTGATATCACAAGCACTGATATCATGTTGCGGAAGCTCTTGATCTTTAATACAAACCTGAAGAAATCTGTGACGTTCTCTATGGGCAGCAAACCATCGATCCTCCACCTGGATCTATGATGGGGTGCCTTCCTCCTTAGGCTTAAGGCAGACGCCCCCTTCTCTAGGGCTTCTTCAAGAATCCTAGGACGTTAACTCTAGAGAGAAGAGAAGAGAGTTGAGGGAGAAAAAATCTGTATTGATTTCAATCTTAAAAATCCTAATACAACCTTTGTATTTATACATAGCCATTAGGCCCGACTAAAAAACTTTTCTGGCTAACCTAATATATGAAAACACTCACTGAGCCCAAGTCTCACATGCTCTCATCCTCTGGATCTAGATCCAATTTATACATGAATTAGCCACCTTAAGACCTCTCAAATCAGACCTTAAGACCCCTAGGATCAACCCAAATCCTAGCCCAAAATAGACCCTCGCATAACTCTGCCCGCGCATTGAGCTGGCTCAGTCTCAGCACTGAGCCGGCTAAGTTCCACTGGATCGGCTTAGTCCAAAACTGAGCCAGCCCAGTCTTGTGCCGTACCAGTAGTTCCGAACGTGCAGCTCTCTATTTTGCCTGTGCTCTGAGACTTAGCCGACCCAGTTTTGAATTGAGTCGGCTAACCTGCAGAAAATCTTTTTTCTGCAGTCTTGAATCCCCAACTTTGGTTCCTTACTTCACCTTGTGTCCCAGGTCTCCGAAGCACCAACCAAGCTCCTGAAATTTTCAAAGCCAACCCCCTGACTCCTTCCGTGGCCTCCCAAGACTTGGGAGCACCACAAATCCTCACAGAAGAAGATGGTGGCTTTTCCAGCGGAGGATCCTCCAATGTTTAAGTTAGTAACAATTGGAGAAGGAGAACAGTGAAAGAACATAGAAGGAATAGAGAGTTTCAAGAGTTGAGAGAGCCTAGAGTCCCCTATTTCCCTTTCCTTCAATCTTTTTATGGAAGGCCTGCCAGGCCATTAGCTGTCGGAGTAGTGGAGTGTCAGCAGGCGATTAGAATGTCAGCTTTTTGCGAGTAGGAGGAATATTCGCTGCTATAACCAAATTTCAACTCCATAGGATTCGCATGGCAAAAGCTTTGTGTAGTTTCTACATTACAGAATGGCCTATGGAAAAGCAAGGTGGAATAGAAACGTGGTCAACAGGATGTCGACCACATTGACCTTGTTCGAGTACCGATCATCTGTGATTGGTGGCCACCTGAAGACATCAGCGTTGAGTAGCTCATCAGCTTTAGACCGTCCATGTCATCATGCTAGGTATTCGCCATATCATCAAAGATCGGGCATGTCATCAGATTATAATTTTGGAAGGGTATTTAATAGAAAGGCATGGACAAGAACTTCCAACAAACCATGTCGCAAGTTAGAAGGTATGGTGGTGAAGGGCACAGACAATGACATCTACATCTCCATCTCTCCTTGTGTGTATTTTTTCTTCTATCTTGTTGGTGGAAAAAGATGGGGATTCCTTCTTATTTATTTATTTATTTATTTAAAAATACCTCGAATTCTTTATTTCACAACCATTTAGTTTAGTGTTTATATAGTTAGTTTTTAAGACAAATTATATATTTAGTTTTTTAATGTTCAATTATACTCCATGCAATAAGTCTTCAAGTATTGATTTTCATGGTGCAAAAAACATGTATTTGCTTTAACTAAGAGCTAGCATCAATGATAGAACAAAGTATTATCTAAAGACACATGGGGCCTATTCTTTTATGGGTAAATATCATAAAAAAGTTGGTCAGCTTTCTCATTAACCAACTTACCCATATTCTCACACTTTTTAAGATGAATAAGTTATTTTCTATAGGCAACATTTATTCATAAAATGGAAGAAAAATCTTACCCACTTAGAAATAAAAAAAAAAAAAAAAAAAAAAAAAAAAAAAAAAAAAAAAAAAAAAAAAAAAAAAAAAAAAAAAAAAAAAAAAAAAAAAAAAAAAAAAAAAAAAAAAAAATAAAAAAAAAAAAAAAAAAAAAAAAAAAAAAAAAAACAAAAAAAAAAAAAGGGAAGAACTTAATTTCCTCGCAAACGTAAACGTAAACGAACGTCAATCGGACGGTTACCTTGGGGATGATCTCAAACTCGAAGCTGGCCTGATGGGACGGAAGGAGACGCCCAAGAAGGCTACGGACCGTCGCTATTTGAACCGATGGAGACACCCGCTCTCGCTCCTGAATCTCGAGAACGCGAGCAAGGTGGGACTGTTCGAGCGGAGAGCAATAAGCAATCCGAGGAACGAAGCAGATGAGGAGGAGGAAGAAGAAGGGAGCCATGGGAAGAGGCGAAGCAAACCCAGGTTTGCAGCGGAGGAGTAAGGGGACGTATAAAACTAGGAGGGGGCATATGGTGGTTGGGGAGGGGAGGAGAGAAGAGAAGTAGTAGGGATTCCGGAGAGCTACGGGACAACGTTCTAGGCCGGCAAAAAGCCAAGGAGACGCTTCCATTTTATGCAAGGTTCTGGAAAGCGGTTACGGAACTACGATAGGTGCCCTCTTCCAGATTTTTTTCACCTTTACCCCCTTTTCGGATTTGCTTTTGATACTTTCCGATACGCACCCCGCGCATTGCTAATGATTACATATTAGAGGTAACGTCTACATTTTCGACCCGCCCAGTGATTTGCCGTTACGTTTCAAACCTCCGTGGTAAAACAAAAAAATCTTTTTTAATAAAACAGATGAATTAGTTAACTAACATAAATATGTTTATATCATAAAAATTAAAAATTAAAATATTCAAAAATTGGCACAGGATGTGATTCCTATTGTATGGATTTAATGTGATTAGCTATATAACTCATCATCCAATCTACGATATTATTAATTTTTTAACAAATACATGAAACTATAATAGAAAGCAAAACGGTATCTTGTTCAGTATATCTCTGTTTAGAAGTAGTCTATGTCATTCGTAATGCAAGCTCACTCTTTGCTTTGGAACTTCAAATTTCAAATGAGATGCGCCCATAGTGCTCAACGTCCAGGCAAATCCATATCTTGACCTTATCAAGTAGTTGAATAAGCTGCCGCCCACGGTGCATGGCTTTAAAAATTCTTGGTTAGGTCCTTGCTAAATCGAACAAATCATTATCGACCAAAGTTTTGATGACATCATACATCTTGGTTATATTAAATTCCTGGTTGAAGTGCATATTTTGGAGGGGGTCATGTCTATGACCATTGTGATAAAATACCATAACACATCTTTTGGAAGCATTGATGTATCCATAATAAACTATCTCGATCCATTCATTGAACATAACCACGATCATTTTTCAATTCAAATGGCCTTTTTAACTTGACACATAAAGCAACTTTTTTTTTTTTTTTTTTGAGAAATACTCGGGGCTTAAACAGTAGACCTTCTCCAAGAGTGAGCCTTTGTGACCGAGGTGACAATCGAGCTAATAATTGTTGGCCAAGCTTGCTCCAAGTAACCCATAGAATGTCTTGCATCTTTTCTCGTTCACCGAAGTTTTGTATTTCCCTAGAATTACTTGTCTTAGTATCGAAGCTTAACTAAGACTGCCCAGCACCATCCTACACTTTTGTCATATTTTTCTCAGACATTGAATCTTTATGTTTCTTTGGAATTATTTTTCTTAACGTTGAAGTCTAACTAAAACTGACTATTTGCTATCTTATGTATAGAAAGAAACTTGGACCGCATGCTTGACATTAATTTCATGAAAAAGGAGTTAATAGTTTAAAATCATAGATGAATTATCCAAATTCAAAGTCCTAAACATTAAACCTGATTTATGCTACAAAAGAAATTGCAACCAAGATTCATGTGTTTCGATTGTATTTAACTTAATCATTAAGCAAGAAACAAAAAGAACAATTTAAATAGTGTAATACAATATTTTATTATGATCTAATCATCAAAAACTGATGAATTTAAATCTATCGAAGTTTTAAGATATGTTGATTATGATTTGTAAAATTTGTTATATATCTATAGTTTATCATATATATTAGTATAATTAGTTGTGTTAATTTTTATATTAACTTGATGCATAGGTAAAAGACCACCAAAGAATATAAATTTTGATTATTGTCATTTTTCAAATGCAAATTTTATTCAATGGTTTAAATTTTCAATTTGAATGGCTAACATTGATTTTAAAATCATAACTCTTTCATAAGAAGGTGACATGAAATGCATCGTCCAAATTATATGTATTTATGTATGTATGTATATATATGGTCTAACATTAATAACCATTTTTTTTAAGCAAAGAATAAAGTTGCGTTTGGTGTATTACCAGGCAATTTTAATCTGCTGGTAATTAGAATTACCTAGATAGATTGCTAGTAATATTGATTACTTTATTTGGTACACACAAGTAATATTGCAGTAAAATTATTGAAAATCTTGATTGACATATTTGGTATGACAATTATATTACTCGTAATGTAACATAAAATTCTCAAAATATTGTTAAATCAAATTTATTAAAATCACATTCTATACACAAAATTTTTAATTTTTTAGAATAAAAATATATTATATATTATAATATATTATATATTATATTATATATATTATTATATAATATATAATATATTGTTATATTATATATTATATATTATATATTAATATATATTATATATTATATATTATTATATTATATATTATATATTATTATATTATATGTTATTATATTTTTAGGATATTTTTGTCTAAAAAAATATTATAAGGTTACTAAATAGGATGGTAATCTAAATAGCCACTTCTTTGCAAGACAATCCAAATTACTAAGATAATGCAGATTATCACTTAAAAAATATACCAAATGTAGTAATATGGTAGATTCATGTTAAATTGTTAGCTATCAAAGACAATCTAAGTCATCTTATTGGCCTTTTGCATTATAGTTAAATAAAAAAGAATGAAAAAATAATTAGTTTTTCCAATAATTTTGGTGGCATTTTGCTGGGCATGCACATTGACATATTTCTTTGGTTGTAATTTTATACTCAAATTTACCAAGCATTCTAAACAGTA
Organism: Cocos nucifera; assembly: GCA_006176705.1. NCBI lineage: Eukaryota > Viridiplantae > Streptophyta > Magnoliopsida > Arecales > Arecaceae > Cocos > Cocos nucifera. The sequence continues at coordinate 575,725 of QRFJ01001919.1, forward strand.
TCACAATAAGATGTATCGAACAAGAAATAAATGATATTCATTGTTGTAACCTTTTTTTTCTAATAATAAGAAATCGCAACCTACATCTAACACCAAAATGTAAGGAGATAGACAACACTCGAAAGGTAAGAGAACCGCCAAAATTGGTCAGAAATACTCATAAATACTAAACTTTGGGCTAAATCTAAGAAAACTAGCCTCCAAGAATGAGGTAAATTGCAATCTAGTGTCTTTCTTTTTAAAAGCTCTTGAGATCTAGGAAGACATTTGGTTTGGGAGAGTTGAGGTTTGGAATCGAAATAGAAATGGGTGACTTCTATTCCAACCATTAGATTGAGAGAAATCTGATTTTGATTTCAATTTTTTGATGGAATTGAAATGGTTCAATCTACCTAAAATACAATCCTCACTCTCTCTTAAGAATTAAAATTTTTATTTTGATTTCAATCACGAACCAAGTGCTTTGGAGGATTTGGCCATTTCAATTCCAATTCAAGTCATGAATCAAACATTCTCTAGGTTCCAACACCAAGTAAAATAATTTGGAGAAACTAAGGACTCAAAGGGTTCCATTATCAATAGCTTCTTGCTCTATCTAATGCATCACAAGCCATTGAGCGTAGCTTCGTGAGAAAATAATTTTGCTGAGAAATCTGAGTTGAGCGCAATCATAAACCACAAACAAGCAATTTCTCATGATGGTTCATGCCATCTAATTTTTAAGGCGTAGCACTAGGGACCTTTTCGTTTGCTTTGACCATTTGACAATGCATAACTTAGCCCTAATACTCTAGATGAGAGTGAAATGCATAGAGTTAACCTCATCTTTATGTAGTCAAGTGGATTTGTTTTGTTGATGAATTTGTTGATACCAGAAAATATATTTATTATTTTTTTTAAAAATCATCTTTAGTCTGCCACTTGAAATTAATTTGCGAACCTCAAAAGCATTGAAAAGAGAGAGTGTGTGAGCAAGCACTTTGTCAAATGCTCTATGGCCTGGTTTTGGTAAAAAAAAATTCATAAAGGACTCGTTTGGATCATGAAAATAATTTTTCTTCTTAAAAAGATACTTTTTGGAAATATGATAATAAAAAATATATAGTTTTGGTATGTTTGGTTAATCACGAGAAGATAACTGATTCTAAAATGATTTATACTTGATCGAGCATCCACTTTTTAAAAAAATTATATAAAATATCCATTATACTTTTAATAGTTATAAGATCATATATTTTTACTCTCAAATTTTACATAAATATTAATATAATATTTATATAAATATAAATATAATATTAATATAATATAATATAATATAATATCATAATAATTTATTATATTAATACAACATTGACATATATGTATTGATATAGTATTAATATTTTAATATAATAAATGTATTATTATAGATGTAAATATTAATATATTAATATAAATAAAATATTAATATCATATTATATTAATATAATTTTAATATAATATTATATTAATATTTATAAGAATAATATAAAAAATATATTTTCAGAAAGAAAAAAAGGATCATCAATTCTTCTCATCCATGAGAAGTTTCAAAATCTATCTCCTTCATGTGTTTACATATTTTTTATGAAACTTAAAAAGTATCTTCCTATATGATGAGTTTTTTTTTAATTTTTTCGCCTCTTAAAACTCAAACTAAATATTGAGACTCTTCTTCACTTTCTAGAGATTGTCTTTTTCCTCTCCACTTCCTGCGAACCAAATGAGTCCGAAGTGTTTGAAGCTTTATACCGAAGCTTGACTTCGAAATCGTATCAATCCCATGTTGGCACACGATGCATTAGTTGTTACAAAGGGCTTCTTGAAAAATTATATCCGACATTAGATGTATCGCAGAAATAATCCGAGATAAAGGGAATGAGATCCGCGAGAATGAAAATTTTGATTGGGATGGTGCATAGCAATGCACCTAATGTAGG